>JAANYP010001462.1:639154-715495 GCA_020465985.1 Centrapalus pauciflorus | reverse complement strand
TATACAATTAAAGAACACTATATATTGCAAGAACGAGCTGATTTGAACAACTTGTAGCAAAATCATTTGTCCATAAGAAGTTTACTGTTTCTGTATCATCCTCACAAGAGCAACCGTTTGTTTGCTGATGAAAGTGAAGGCATAACAACGGTCCTAAAAATCAGTCACTTTATAGAATATGGAGAAAATACCTCATAAAAATGTAAGATGTTGCCACTCTTGTATGTGCTTTTCCGATCATTGTGATTGTTTGGGGAGTCGTGTGTGATGGCGTTTCTGAAAGGATGAATGTTACTGGAGGCTGGTAATTTGGTTCTAGAGAAGCACAAGCCTATAGACGCCAAAAAGTATAATTAGCATCAGAAATAACAAATGGATTGAAGCAACAGATCTTGTGTTTAAAGCATCATTAAACATCCTTACGAATTACATCAAGTTCATAAAGTAGGAAAAAGATTCAATTGCTCAATATCAGATTGTAATGCACTAATGCTCAATTATTTGATAGATTGTATCTAAATGCCTATTCCTTTTTGACAGATCGTTGCAAGATTACTAGATCACATTGTAATCAAATTCACTAAATCAGAATGTAAATTGAGCATTAAATCAGATTGTAATGGAAGATTGACACTTTGACACATAGTAAATAATCTGAATGCTAAAATTGAGCATTATTATAATATCACAGATTCACTAAATCAGAAAGTAAGCACTTGGTTACTCATTTACTTAAATGATCATTGATCAATTACAGAAACTCAAAAAGTAAGCAATTGAGTTTTTTTTATCAGATGATCGATTGCTCAGAAAGTAATATATACCTTATGATTTATGAGTTAAGGCTGCATCAGATGATCAAAGTCTCCACTCTCCAGTCTCGACTGAGATACAGCCCGCATCGGCTGACCCATCAATTGTCGACGATTGATCTTAAGCAGGCTCTTCATTCTCTGGCATGATATCGTCCGCTTTGGGGTTCTCGCCACGCCTCCTTCCGCCTCACGGCATTGTTTTCCGGCGGGACCAAAAGCACGCTTAAATGTAGAATTCTCATGGGAGCCACAAAAACATTAATAAAATATAAGGTAAAGGCTTGCTCGTATATGTCCAACATCTCTTCTATGGACCGGCGATATTGTGGGATTCACCTAGCTTCGGGGTTGCAATGGCAAATAGTCAGAGGCGGACCTAGCCTTTGCGGGTAGGGGTCAAACGACCCAGATAATTTTTTTTTACGTGTTATATATATAGTTAAAAATTTTCCGACCCCGATGACTTTTCAAGTTCGACCCCAATACTTTTGATAAGTTTTCAAAAATTTTATATATTAAAAAAATATGATACAAAATCTAAAAAAATATACACATACGTAATATTTGGTTACCTATTTAACAAATAATTAAAGGGTTTGGGCCAAAAACTTAAAAATTTAGTTTTGGTGGGTAGTGGGCTTCCAAAAAACGGAGAGGGGAAGGGCTTGGGTTTGGGTCAGCTGTCTCCTACTCTCCTGGTTTGGGTTTTTGGGATTAGCCTATTAGGTTTTCGAGGGATTAGGGAACGGCAGAAGTGAAAACCAAGAACGGAAGAAGATAAAGAGGGAAGGGAACGCACACGCACCTGTGACCTGTTGATGCCGCTGCCGCCCGCCGCCGGTGCCGCTGAGGCGCTGAGCTTCAAAGCTTCCGCCACTGCTCTTCTCAGCTCTCACGTCTGGACTCAAACTCTCATTGAGAGTTAGGTAGGAATCTTTCTTTTTTTATCTCTTGTATTTATAAATTATATAATTGATATATATATATATATATATATATATATATATATATATATATATATATATATATATATATATATATATATATATATATATATATATATATATATATATATATATATATATATATATATATAGTTATGAAAAGATCGTAGGAAAAACAATAATCAAGAACACACAAGATTTACGTGGTTCGATCGATGTGACCTACGTTCACTGGCAGAAGGAAGTAATCTTTATTAGAGTTTTATCAATAGGTGTTACAGAGACCCTAGCTTTAGGTTACAATATATAGGCATAAGCCAAAACCTTAATTCTAGTGGTTTAGTTTCCGTCCGGACGTATTGATCACAGCCCGAGCGGATTGGTCGATCCGCTGGGACACTTATCATTTTGATGAAACATTCCGTGCACGGGCAAATCGATCGCCTTCGGGCAGATTGACCCGCTGTACACTTCCGATCAATATGCTGCATGTTTTTAGTCTCGTTCCACTCCGAACACCAAACTCCCTTTAGGGATTTTGCACCTCATCGAGTCAGGTCTATAACGCTCGGGTCACCAATATTCGAGTCAAATTTTAACACACACACACACATATATATATATATATGATGTTAATTTTGGCCAGAGTGAGAGATGAAGTTCGTTTACTTATAATATACTTATTTATAAAGTTATACATAAATAAATATGTTTAATTGCTAGTCTAAACTATCATGATTTGACCCGTATTGAAATAATGACATGTTTTGACATAATTAGAAATCATTGTCTATTGGGGTTTGCGAAGTCAAAAAATCAAACGAAGCTAGGATTGAAAAAATGAAAAAATCAAACTGACATCCGAAATGTATAGAACCGGTTATGGTTCTCTAGTTTTATTTTGATTTCTGACTTTTATATTGCAAAATATAAAACCAAACTGAATCAAGGACATTTTAGTCTTTTTAAGGCAAAATGACCTTTTTTTGCTTTTTATTCTTATTTTTTGCATTATTATTATTATTATTATTATTATTATTATTATTATTATTATTATTATTATTATTATTATTATTATTATTATTATTATTATTATTCTTATTGTTGTTGTTCATGTTCATTGGAGCAAACAAATTCCAGCCACCACCATCATCGTTCATGTTCACAAGAGCAAACCTAGGAATTCCGGTCACCACCACCACCAATTCTGATGGAAATGATTTTCGATTCATGTTCCAAGTATAAAAAATGATTTCAACCAATATTCACCCAAAATAAGATTCATATTTCAATTGATTGACTTCCACGATGAGCAATCAGTGAGTAAATCAACTCCGGTCATTTGCTCCGGTGAACATACAAACCCTAATATCCTATGGACATATACTTTATAAAACCTTAATGTGAAACGGATTTGAACAAAAAGATCTGAAACCCTTAAGAATACGAAACCCATTTGAAATCAAATCTAAAATCCTCTAGAATATGGAAACTAAATCTCAAAATTCAAACAAAAACAAACACTTTGATATCAAAAACTAAACCCTTTAAACCAAAAAACCTTACCTAAAAATCCAGATCCCAAAAAAAATGGAACAAAGGAAGAGGGAGGTGTTTTTGAACGGTGGTGGTCGCTATCAATTGAAAGAGGAAAGAGGATGCGGCGGCGGCGGTGCAGCTTACGCGGCGGTGCAATGGCGGCCTTGGAGGGATTTCAGGGGAGGCGGCGACGACGACGGCGGCGGAGCAATGGCGGAGGTTTTGTTACCAATGGTTCAGATTACACGACCTATCACTGGTGCTGGTGGTTGGAGGCGATTGTTTTGTTACCTTGGTCATCTCTTGGTTCCGCTACCACCGAACCACCATAGCGACCACCGATCTCTTCTTTATCCCCCCATCTGAAACCTAAATCGGACGATTCAAGCCTGTAGCTCCCCCCATCTGAAACCATAAACCCTAAGCTTTAGATCGTTTCAGTTTTTTGGTGCTTCGCGATGGTGGGGTGATGATACGACGTGCGATGATTGTGAAGGAGTACGATGAAGTGGTGGTGGTGGCTGTGGGTGGAGAATCTTGAGATGAAGGATGTGGCTGGAGAAGAACGAGACGTGGTGATAATGATTCTAGGTTTTTGTTTTGATAATCTGGAGAAGAAGGAGACGTGGGGAAGAAGGGTTTTGTTTTGATGATGATGATGATAATAATAATAGTAATAATAATGCAAAAAATAAGAAAAAATTACAAAAAAGGTCCTTTTGCCTTAAAAATACTAAAATGTCATTGACTTAACCTCAAAAGTTAATGGAATCTGTTAGAAAGAATCATCTTTGCAACTTTTTGGTAGTTAAAACACTGTCATTGCAACTTTTTTGAAAAAATGACTAAAACTGTAATTTGAGGTTAGTTAAAGGACCATCTATACAATTAATTCTGATTATCATGATTCATGAGCATTTGTAAAACTACTTCCATTCAGAACCCAACCCAATCCACATTTTCTATTAAAAAACTAATTTTCACTCTTCCACATACACAACCCAACCTAACTCAATTTTTTACACCCATTAACAACCTAATCCAAACCGGTCTTTCAACTAACAAAATATAATATATGATTATTTTATAGTATATAAATGTAGTATAAATAAAAAAAAGTTATTTTATTTCGAAATAAATAAAAATTTAATTTCTAATATATGAATAAAAAATATATAATTTTAAAGAAGACAAATATAGTTTAGGCACTTAAACAATAAAAAAAAAGTTTAGAAACTTAATTGAAAAAATGAAAAATTGAATTGGATTTCAATATTAATTTTTTTTAAAGTTTAACTAAATGATTCAGACATTTAAATAACAATTAGTCTAATGTGTCATTTTTTCTTAAATTGTAACTAGACATAATACTATTAAAGAAAAAAAAAGTTTCATTAATTTGTTTTTGTTAATGATTAATTAATAATTCGTTTCATTTTCGAAAATAAACCATATCAACCATTCCTGTTAATTTGAACATTTCTACCATCTTTTGCGTACATGAATCAAATGCCAGTAAATATCCAAATGCAAAAATTGAATATATCTTTTAATCGATGAAAATTTACATTTTCAGTTTCATATGAAACTGAAAAACACTTTTATTTGTAGAAAATAATTTTTCTTTTAAAAAAAATGTTCAAAAGTGATAATACGTGTTTACCCTTTTTATTTTTCCAACCACCACTCTATAGCTCTCTCCCTCCATGGAACAAAAACTACAAAAGACATCTCTCTCAGCCTATCTTTCTCTTTCTTTCGAAGACCAGATCGAGGGAACGAAGACTGGATCAACAACAAAATCAAACATATCGACAATGGTTGAATCGTCCAAGTATGGGTTCTATGTTCTACCCATTTCTTTTTGTATTAGCGAGTAAGTATAGTGAAGATCAAGAATAAGAAAAACCATATGCATTTGGTTTCGATTTCAAAAACCAAATCTAAGGTATTTTGAACCACTGCTACTCCACCAAAGAGAGGTTTTGATTTCAAGGATTTTGTGTTCACTCAAAAGCTCTCTTTCAGTTTTAGTTTTTTTAGTTAATAGTTTCTAGGGTTTCGGCGTTTGAATTTTTATGTTAGATTGATCTTAACGGATACGTTAAGATGTCTGATGAATTTATGTCTGATGAATTTATGTTTTTTTTCTCTATTAGATCGGACTCCAGATTCGAGATGTGTTTTTTGTATGTAGGAATCGATGTATTGAATCTGATTTTGAAATCCATTTGATTTTGAATATGAATATGTGTTAGTTATTCTATTGAGTTTTTGATGGGACGAATTTCACTAGTACGAAGTCGAAAAACTAAAATACCAACCAATGATGTTTTTTTCTTCTTCTTTTTTTACATATACATACAATTATCGAATGAAACCAACCAATGATGTTTTTTTCTTCTTCTTTTTTTACATATACATACAATTAATTACATATACATACAATTATCAAATGAAACCAACCAATGATGTTTTTTTCTTCTTCTTTTTTTTTTTAAAATTTTTTTTTTTAAATATAAAATTTTCATAACACACCCTTATCTTAATGTTATCTTTTATTTAGCTCTTTTATTTTAATAAATTTTCATTTAGTCCTATTTTAACATTTATTATTACAATATTTTCTTACTCATTTAAAATTATGATTTTAGTTATACTTATATTTGGAGTTGTCTTTTGAAACTATTATATTATGTTTAATTGTATGAAAATTATTTTATTATTCAAATGCACGATACAAAATTATAATGAAATTGTTTTATAATTAAAATGTAACTATTTGATATTAAATTTTTTTTTTAATTAAATATGATCGTTTATAACATTGGACATTGCTATTATAACGTTGACAAATCGATGTATTAGAGACATTACCGTTATAAATTTATTTGATTTGTTCGTAAAACTTACAATTTAAATAATTATTAAATGAAACCAACCAATGACGTTTTTTCTTTCTTTTTTTTTTTTAGAATTTTGAATTCAAATTTTTCATAACACACTCTTAGCTTAGTGTTATCTTTCATTTTAATAAATTTTTGTGTCGTCATCTTTTAACAATTATTATCACAATATTTTCTTACACACTTAAAATTATGATTTAAATAATACTTATGTTTGGAGTTGTCTTTTGAAACTATTATGCTATGATTACTTGTATGAAAAAAAATTTATTATTCAAATGCACGATACAAAATTCTAATAAAATTGTTTTATAATTAAAATGTAGCTATTTAATAATTAGATTTTCTTTATTAAATATGATGATGTATAACATTGAACATTACTATTATAACGTTGACAAACCGTAATCGATTTATTAGAGACATTACCGTTATAAATTTATTTGATTTGATCGTAAAACCTACAATTTAAATTGACGATTAAACCTAATCAATGTCAAAATTTCAAATTATGGTTATGAGTAATTAATTAATTAATTCTGGTTCCGATCCGATTTAGTAAGACATCGTTTGTAATTTAGCATTGTAAAATCTAGAAGGCCAATGATAAGAACCAACTAACAGTATCATTTGTCTTGTTTCTTGAATCTATATCAGTCTTCCAATTTCACTATTCGATCCTGGTTCACTTGTGTTTCGTTGTTGGAAGTTTGAAAAGTATTTTTATTTATTTGTTTTTATATTTATTTTTGTAATTAATATTTTAGACCCCGCAACAACGCACGGATGTTCAATAACTCATTTTTTTGAAAAAAAGTAAAATTTATAACATTTTCTGAAATTATTTGTTTTTGACAAAATTTTCACCGAAAACAATAATTTAAACTAGGGCAAACCCTGCCTTCCAAAATAAATAGGCAAAAGAATAATTTAAACTGAAACAATAATTTATCTAACCTACATTTACGAAACCGAAACGCACCGTTTTGGTGTTTCCTATTTGCAAAATGGTCCTTATATTTTCCAATAATTGCAAAAGTTCATTGTAATTTAAGAAACGGTTTGGTGCTTTTTAAAACTACAAAAACGTCCTTGTGCTTTTCAAAACTTTCAAAAAATTATTGTATTTTAATAAATAATTGCAGAAAAGTCCTTTTGGTTTCATACATTTAAGGTTATGTGGTTTCCTATATTTATACAAAAATGTTCCTGAAACAGCTATTTTACAAACACACATATATATACCATTTCTTTGAACGAAAAAAATTCGAATTGAATTGGTTCTTCGTTTTTCCGTTTCGGTAAATTGGAAATCGAAATGGTTCATCATTTTTTATAAAACATTAAAAATTAGATTATTCGGTTGTTTTTTTCATTTGGTTAAATCCAAAATTGGAATGGTTATTCATTTTTCCCGTCGAAAATACTTACAAATATATTTGATTGGTCGCTTTTTCCATTTGGTTAACTATTTCGTTGGAAAACTTGAAATGTTTCGTCGTTTCAACTTTAAAAGTTTTCGCTCAAAAAAATAACGAACCATTTCGGTCTTCAGTTTAATCAAATGGCAGAAACAACCGCTTAATCTAATTTTTACGTTTTTTATTGGAAAAAACATTTAACAACATCGATTTTCGATTTAACCAAACGAAAAAAAGACTAACCATATTAGTTTTATATACTTTTGCTCAGAAAAAACGATGAACGATATTAAATTTAAACGATTGGAAATAACGTCAACTGATTTAATTTTAAATGTTTTCACTCGGAAAAAAACGAGAAACTCTGATTATAAATTTAACCGAATGTAAAAACAATTAATCAATCTATAAATTTTTCCTATAGAAAAAAGGATGAATTATTTCACTTTTTTAATTTTTGTTGAATAGATGAAATTCATGAAACAACGAACCATTTAGATTTTCAATTTAATGGAATAAAAATTATATATAAAATTACGTAAACCGAATAGAAACTTATTTTTTCAAACAAAGTAAAAAAAATTATAAAATTTCACAAGCTTATTAAAAATTTTATAACTAACTAAAAATTGATAACTTATTAAAACTGAATATAACATAAACAAACTGATGCAAACTGATTAACAAACATATAACAATTAAAAATTAAAAATTTATATACATACAACCTCTGGAGGTGGTTGTGATTGTAGAATTGTGAGTTTTAGAGAAAGTATAGAAATTGTTTTGAATAAAATAAAATAAATGAAAAAGAAGTAAAAGAAACTGTTTTGATTAATTGCATCGTCGTATTGTGCCAATAAAGATTGAGAAACTTTGAAATTATAAATATACATATATAAACAAGAAAAAATAATTCAAACAATTTTAATTAATAACAAGTTGTCTTCAATCAAAGAAGTAAGAGATTTTCACCTTTCGTAATATTTATTTTGTTTTTCGGGTTTTACCTTTCGCCTAAATATAAATTTTAATTTGTATTTTGACTTTTTTCTTTTTATACTTCAAAATTGTTTTCTTCTTATATAAATTTACTTACTAATTAATTAAATGTATTTTTTGTTTATAAGAAATATTGGTTACATTGCAGGTAATATTATCATTTCTATTTATTTTAAATAAAAAACGTTATTGTTGGACAATATTATATTTGATTATTTTTTGTTTTTATATTTATACATAAAATTTATTTATCTTATATATTAACCTCTTTAAAGCTTAATAAATATTGAATTCAACATTTTTTATATTTTATTTGTAAATAAAAGGTATTCATTTTATACGTCAATTTCTTCAATATTTGATTACATATTTAAATATTGAAATTTTCTGCTTCCTCCTCAATTTGAATAACTAAATGACCGTGATTCATTTTATTTTTTTGTATTGTCTCACAAGATGCATATAAAATATGAACTTTTGTTATTCATAATTTTTGTGTAAAAAAATGTTTAATATGAAAAAAAAGCAACATGTTTTTTTTTGTTTTTGCGGTATAGCTTATTCGTGTTATTTTTTACCAATAAAATCCTCAACATATTTATTTGTTTGTGATTTCAAAATTTTTCTTTTGCCAACAAAGTCATTAAGTTTGAGGGTTTTTCATGGAAAACAAGTGAAAATATATTGTTTTTTGTGGAAAATACAAGATTGATTTATTTTTTCGAAAACCAGAAAAAAATAATAACCTGAAGATTTTATTAGGAAAAAATAACATGGAGAGACGAAACCACAAAAAACATGAAAACATGTTGTTTTGTTCATATAAAACTTTTAAAAAAAAATACATACTTTAGACATCATCAATTGAGTCAAACCAAATTCGTAAAAAAACATGTAACCCACTAATGCTTAAACACACAAATACACTGGCGTTGTTGTTATCATTGAAATATTAAACATGTTTCTATTTTTAACATTATAGCTTATCTTAAGCGATTAAAACTACATATTCATGACGGAAACCCGCAGCAACGCGCGGGCAAACGTAACCCTAGTTTAAGATATAAGTGGTATGGTAGATTTGTCTTTAAAAAATCTTTAAAGAACTAAAAGTTATGGTTTCAAATATTAATAAAAAAACCTTAAAAGAATTAAAGGTTATGGTTTCAAGTATTAATTTAAAAATCTTTAAAGAATTAATGGTTATGGTTTGTCTTTAAAAGGATAATCTTTTGTCCACTTATCAACTTGGGTCTGGGCTGCCTGGGCTTTAGCCCATACTCCATTAACAAATTTGGGCTACAAGATGAGAGATCTGTGTTGGCCCATTATTCAATTTAGACTGCAAATCTTCTTTGAACCCAAATTTACCCATGTGTAAACACACACTCTCTCTCCTACATATTTGTTAATATGTGATTTTAGGCAATCTCTACAAATCACCATCCACATTGGTGACCCAAAAATATAATCTTTTTTCCAAAAGGTTTATGAAAAGCGATTATAATGAAGTCCCGAGGACCGCCCTATACGAAAACAGACATAAGCCAGATACTATCTACTTACAAAACACGTTAACAACGTGCTCATGTGATGTGATCACCAATTCGTGCTTTATT
Organism: Centrapalus pauciflorus; assembly: GCA_020465985.1. Lineage (NCBI taxonomy): Eukaryota > Viridiplantae > Streptophyta > Magnoliopsida > Asterales > Asteraceae > Centrapalus > Centrapalus pauciflorus. The sequence goes on along the minus strand of JAANYP010001462.1, from coordinate 705,249 downwards.
TTCACAAACTAGTCATGGACATAGACATGTGAGCAACGTCACAACACATTTTCAATAGTTTACTTGGTCGTTTCACTAAAAGAGATCGTCATGTTTTAACTTTGTTCTTTTTGACTTGAATCTTATAAGTGATTAATCCTAACTTATAAACACGTTGGATGACATTAATTACCGTATATTCAATTAGATTTACGCCGAATCGATGCACCAAACACATGTTCTCCAGTTGTATATATGATGTGTAGTGAATTTGATTTGTTTTTTCCTTTTTAAAGAAAATTAATTTAAAAATGAAAAGTAAAAGAAAGTGAGACATATTTTTGTTATTTAAAATGAAATAAATGAGAAAAGTGGTGAAGAATTTCAGGAATATAAGTTGGTTTAAATGCAACACATGGAATAAGCAACTTTTTGTAAAAGAAATGTCTTGTGGTACGTAATTCGATTAGTCTCCTTTATTAACAAGGCTGTCATGTCAAAATTTGAGCAACTTTTCCCACTCTTCTCTGCAATTTTAACCTTTAAAACTTTAAAGCTTTTTCCTTTTTTTCCCCCCTCTTGACGGACTCTTAACGGATGTTTGAAATTGCTTATCGACTCCGAAAACAAGTAATCTGTAAAACCACGTTTTACAAAACTAAGACCAAATATCTTTATCGAATTTAAAGATAAAAAAGTGCATAATTACATTTTGAAAACACAATGCCAAACTCTTTTTGTTGTGTTTGTAAAACGGATAAGCTGATAATTAGTTTTCTAACGCAATCGAAAACACCCCTAATTCACCCCCCTCTTCATATGTATGTATGTATGTATGTATGTATAAACACACATAAATTTGTTTGAGAAAACATTGTCGATATATAAATTTTTCGTACGTATATATGAGTAAAGATCGACTTGGCAAGATATGTATATATTTCAGAGGTTCCAGGTTTATCGTCAATCAATATGATTAAAGAAGGTTTTTTCTTTTTAAAATTAAAAAGTTGTATGAACCACAACTTGGTACATTTTATGAAATAATAAGGGATGAACCTATATGTTGAGGATGAAAAAAAACTATATTTTGTTTACAAATTAACAGTTAATTTCAAATTAAGAAAAAAAAAAAATCAAAAGACATTAATCACTACCACAAGTTACTTAAAATTATACTTGTTAGAAATTCTCAAGCTGGCCGGATTAAGTAATTGTATCAGAGCTTTCGGATTTGAATTTTAATTACTTGTTGATATGGTCTCATTAATGAACAAACAACAAATTTTAAGCTCGATCTTAATACATGGTATAAATGTATAATCATGTCCGGGTTGATCGAGTTTAGAAATCTGAAGAAGATATATGGAAGTAGTGATCGATTTTCGATTGATTAATCTGATGGTTTGAGAGTAGTTTGCTTTACGTAAAAGCAAATAAAGATGAATTATTTGACACTTGAGCTATAAACACCAAATAAAAGAAATTAAAGGTTCACTTTCATGCAGATCAAATAGTGAGATCTAATTATAACTTAGAAAACTGTCAGGTTAGAGCTTTCTTTGATTTCTCTTATACCTCTTCATCTTTTCTTCAAGTTATAATTTCCAATTATGAGAGAGAGAGAGAGAGAGAGAGAGAGAGAGAGAGAGAGAGAGAGAGAGAGAGAGAGAGAGAGAGAGAGAGAGAGGCTAAAGGTGAATATATTGCTTACCATGTAAAGTGCTTCTGGATTGCATAAATACACACACAGATGAGAAAAGAGAGGAGAGAGAGAGAGATCTATACACACACAACACCTTTGTTTTCGTTCAAACACTCCTTTTGTAGCATTGGCAGAAACACTTTGCATTCAAATTATTTGGTGCTCTCTCTCTCTCTCTCTCTCTCTCTCTCTCTCTCTCTCTCTCTCTCTCTCTCTCTCTCTCTCTCTCTCTCTCTCTCTCTGTGTGTGTGTGTGTATTTGTATGTCTTTTTAGGCCATCATCAAAGATAGATGCATATATATCTTTTTGACTAGATATCTATTGACGAATCGTCTTCAATCGATCAACAGACTTAACAAAAAGTTAGAGGGACATTTGGCCTAAAATAGTGGAAGATTTATATCGATCACCCTTTCTTTCGCATGCATCGTCTATGCAAAATCCAAATAATTAGTATGTACGTCATAATATGTTTGGTGGTGATAGATTAAATTTTGTTTTTTAGTGTTTATTAAGAGTGTAGGTTGTAATCTTATTCATGTATATATAGATTGGAATCTAATGCATGTGATGGCAAATAACTACAATTTATATCTTCATCTTTGTTATTAAAAGTTCAAAACAAACCAAAATAAAATTTCAATTACTTCGAATTCCATATAATAAACCAAACGCCACGTCGCCACCAGGTCCTTAAATTCCTTTGGTGGTGCGACTATTATATACATCTCATATTTTACTAGAAAGCTTTAATTTAATTTTCTTAATGATTGGTTGATCTTGGTTTATTATTAATTATAATTTTTTCCTTCTCATCAAAAAATAAATTAAATAATTAATCATAGGAAAAACACAAGAGCATTCATCGTGTGTGTGTCTACACACACACAAAAAAAAAAAAATATATATATATATATATATATATATATATATATATATATATATATATGTGTGTGTGTGTATATATATATATATATATATATATATATATATATATATATATATATATATATATATATATATATATATATATATATATATATATATATATATATATATATATATATATATATATGTATATATATATAACTATTATAACGTTGTAAACAACCAATAAGCTAGATTGTAGGATTGACACTTATATCACATACACATACCTAATTAGACATACGGTGTAGATACTATTAATTAGATACATATTTTAAAGATCATTTTGAAGACAATATTTTGCCTTCAAAGTGCCTTTTAAATTGTACTAGAAATTCTTTCAAAATTGAGTGCCAACAATTCTATAAGCTTGGAACCCTAGAAATTTTAGTTTGGCATGGAACCTACATACTTGAATAACCTTTTATATATATACACACACATGTGCACGCACACACACACAAATCAAATGAAAACTCGTGTTAGAATGAAGACCGTAAAACTCTAATGATTCATAAAAATTGATTGGATGATTTACAAAAATCATAGAATTTAATACCTGCACATGTGAAAAAAAGTAAGAAAAAAACGATGAACCATTAAAAAAGAAAAGATATCATGTAATCCTAAACATGGAAAAAGGAAGTAAGGAACAAAATGAGGTGTTCTAGTTTGTAAGAACTTTGTATTAGTAATAAAAGTTAATATCTTAATAAGCATGCATTTGAATGATGATTGATTATAATCTATGATAGTTTATTAACTTTTAAATCTACTATTACTCACAAGATCTTTTGTGAACACTTTATTCGTTGTGAATAATGTGAACAATCATAAAATAACTTTGAATCTTATGAATATTGTTACAGATCCCACCAAACCTTTGTATTAATGTATAAATATCAATCATCAATACCATTATTATAATTCTTTATGTTCGAGATAATTATTCCCAAATTTAATAACACAATTACGACTAACTACAACGGTTTCAAGCAATAGTGATTTATGAAACAATCCAACTACATAAATTCAAGAAAAAGTGAAAAGATGATTGAGGAATTAATGAATGTGGGATATCTCTCGTTAGTTGTGTAGGAGAATATTTGGTATAGGGTGGTTTTTATGGTTACTTTGCTTTAAATTACTTATATTATTTTTAAAAACTTTAATTTAAATAAATATGATGAATAAGAAAAAGATTGAATGGCAAATAGTGAGTGGTTGTGTCGTAATAGCTAGCTCTTCTTTCCATGCATTAGCACGCTTAGGATTGAGACAACTAACCCCTTTTATGATTTCAGAACAAACTTAGATACATAAAATTACACACGCACACGCACACGTATGTATGTATGCATGCATGCATGTATACATACACACATACACACACAGGTACATACACACATAGAGATTAGAAGATTAGATTACATGAGAAGAAACTTATGATAAAAAAAAATAAGAAGTATTAAGATGACAAGTGTCATTACCTAACAGTCTTAAAAGTAGTTTTGTAAAATACAAAATATAATTTATAAATTAAAAACCGTTCTTTAAAAGTTAAAGATAGGCTTAGAGTAATACATAAAATCCAAATCATACCAAATGCATCTCCTAAGCATATGATCGTAATTTGTAACGTTTCCACGATTCTCTCTCCCCCTCTATGCGGACTTCTCTTTTTAATCAACCAGTACACCACCCCACGGCTGCAATCGTGTGCCAGCCTTCATCAACGCGTTTCGCATTGACAACGAAAATGACATTATCGTCTTTTTACCACCAGCACCCAAGTAAATCCATCGTCGCATTCGTCGATATTTGACAGGATTTCTTAGTTTTCTCTTGATTCTAGTCGTTCCAGTATCCCTCATTGTTGATCGTTGAAATGAGCCAACGAACAACGTCATTGTCATTGGAGAAGAAGCAACAACACTAAACGAGCGTCGTTAACTCGCCAAAAATAACCACTAAATACCTTAAAAGTTAGGGTAAGTAGGGATCGTCTCCACAAGGGCGAGAGGTTAATTACACGTATTCGAGCGACTAGCGATGCAAACCTTGATTGATTGAAAAGTGAATATTTGCGAAAGAATGTTACTTGCCTTTATTAAACTCAATAAACTAATTACTTTGCACAATTGTAAGCGAAAACCTTAATTAAAGGTGTTTAATTACGTTAACTAGAATAACCACTCCCGGATTCAACACTTAGCTGTGTATTTTACTTTCATGAACAATATTAGATTACGTAGACATAATCTTTTATAATCGTTATTAATTATGTCGTTACGTGATCTTGGGTATAACGCGTGTTACTTTAATTACTCGTCTTAATTAAATAACTCGACACATATAATAAAACATCAACGAACTATCTTACGAAATGCAACAAATTAAATAAATAACCGTCAAAATGTTTACAATCAAAGCATAAATATTCAACACACGTAAACATAAATGAATCGTTCATAAACGTAAACACTTAGCGTTCGTGGTCCCTTCAGGAATGATTATAGTGAAACTAGCCAGACATCATGCGTGCAGTGATCAAGAGTTGTTGATCATCGTAGGGAGAGCCGTGCTTTGTCTCGTACGTTCTTCGTAGCCGTATTCGCCCAAACGGGGTCAATCTAAGACTTTTCTCTCCGAATACACGTCCCTTTTTTTGTCTGGTATCTCCAATATATATAGGCAGCCTCCAAAACCCTAAAAAAACGTGGAATTTATTTTTATGGGTTGAGTGCAGCCGCGGACGCAGGCTTGCGCCCCCCCCCCCCTGCGCCTGGGTCTGCGCTTGCCCTGCGCTTCAGGGTACACTCGTCTTTGGCAACCGAAATCATTCTGTTGAGCACGTGGTCTGGGAGCAGGCCTACGCCCCTCCCTGCGCTTGGCCTTCCCATTTGAGATCAAATTTGTCGGGCGTGTACTTGAAATGATTTCCTACCTGCGTAATGGAATTTTATCAATAGTTACACATTCTAAGGCGCACTCTCATTTAAAACTAACTCTTTTTCACTTTATTTCACAGTTAATTATAACCCGATCAAACACCACGATCGTCATCGTCATGATAAAACAAATATCCAAGTCGATACAACCAATATTTTGACGAAAGTGGTAGTCCTCCCTCGGTACATTGGTATGCATATTTATGAGTTTAAAGATTTTTCCCCAACTTCTTATGTAGGGTTTTGATTTTATTTTTCCAATTTCGTTTAATTTATCGCTTTTGTATCATATTTATATATTGAAAGTTTGATTTCATATGAGTTATGTTGAATCAATTTATAATCTTGATGCATCATCTTAATCAAATTGTAGAATCAAGGTGGTCATAAAATCACTTAGCATGCATATAGAGCTTGATGATCTAGTTGTATTTTAGTTAACTTTCTATGAAGTTATATATCATGTATTCAATTTTATATAAGGAAATTTGCGTAAAAAACCTCTAAATTAGACCACTTTTACGATTAAAACCCCCACTCATTTTTCGTTGCACAAAAATCTCCAACCGGTAAAAGCTTATGACTTTATGTTGTTAACGGTTATATTGACATTTACGTGACATTACATGTATAAATTTTAAACTAAATTTTTGCATAAAAAACCCAAACTTAGTGACTTTTTCACTTAAAACCTTTAACTATTTTTTTCCTCACTTATAACCGCCGACCGCATTCACCTCCTCCCTTCTCCTTTACCTTTAGCAACTCTGACGACTCCATGCCCTCTAAGTTTGTGTTTGAGATTGTATTTTCGATTTGGTTTAGATTTTTTCAGATTTGTATATGAGTTTGTATTTTTAAAAATCGTTTATTGTATTCATAAACTCTCAAGTTTTACACTCTGATTCAGATTTTGTTTGTGTAGGATTCTGACCATAGTTTGTGTTCATCGATCAGTTTATCTAGATGCAAAGATCCCTGATTTTGATTTTGGTTGTTCATATTCAAATGCGTTTTTCTTTTTTGTTCAAACAGTTTTTTTGATCAAACGTGGTCTTCTTTTTTGTTCATGTTGGTCTAGAACTGTTTTAGGATGCAAATATGTTCATTTTCTATACGTGTGTGCAATTGACTCTTAACCCTTAATATTGAATTCCAACTTTATTTATGCAGAGAGAATTAATTTCTTTTTGTGTCCACGAGTTGCATTTTTAGGTTCTATTTTGTGTTCAAATTTGTTTATCTATGTTTCATTTTAGCTTCTGAACATGATCAACCATAGGAAGGGGGTTCGCTGGAAAGTGGGGGTTTCGTCAGAAAAAAGGATTCTTTGTTAATAAACAAACTTTTAATAGGAACCCATGTCATCAAAATGCAATCGACGAAAAGACCCAATTATCACTTTTGTTTTGTTGGTTAGAGCCTAGAGGTGTTTTGTGCAATGAAAAACGATTTCGGGTTTTAGTTGCAAAAACCAACAAGTTGTATTTTTTAATGCAAAAATCTCTTTAAAAAGATCGACATGTCATCAAATTACAACCAAATTTATTTTGAAAAAACCCAATCTAATGGGTTTTAGTCGGTTGAAAATTTTTGTGCAATGAAAATGTGGTTAGGAGTTTTAATCACATAAATAGTTCAACTTAATGGTTTTTTTTTGTGCAATATTCTCTTTTATATATGTTGGAAATGATTTTTGGTTATAAATATGAATCTATGGTTGTCCTGTTTTGTAGATACATATTTTGTTGTCCTGGATGATTGTATCAATTACTGAACATTAGAATGTATTAAGTAGAACAGCGGTGAATGTAATCAGTGCATGGTGTTGGTAAACCTAATAGTTTGTAACTTGTGTCAATATGGAATGTTGTGTACCTAAACATGTGTTTCAGTTTGCATATTATAGTGATGTGTGTATGCAACAGGTTGATTACATTAGTGACACACAATGGATGTGTTCACAGACGGTACTTGACTTTGTTGACAAAACAATTATGCAATTAAGCAAAGATAAGGAGCGTCGTGATGACTTAAAGAACGATATACCATCGTTCAGCCTGGGGATGACACAGCTAGAGCCAGTGAACCTTGGTATGGTCGGGTATGATACACCACAGCCGCTTGCCGTTGTAGACCCAAATACATGTGTGATGGAGGTCCGGTGCGATACTGAGACGACAAAGCATGTAATTAACGCTGGAGTTGATCGTCCTAAGAGGGCAATTCGACCGGGTTCAAGCATGAAGTCTCCGTTCCTTAAAAGAGTATTGGATGTTGATGCGAGGTTGACAAAGCTTGAGAAAGAAGTCTCAAATGCATTCTTTTCAATGCAACGTGATCCACAGTAAGAACGTTTATATTTTGTTTTTATAATTACATGATGTATCAATATCTACAGTAATTATGTTATTATCTTCTGAGTTGTAGTGACTTGGTGTTTGAGACGGAACTTAATATTAGTTGTATCCGAGTGTGTCTCGAGACATTAGTGTCCGGTGCAAATGTAGTCAACAGCGTCGTAGATTGTTGGGCAACAATTTTGAATTACGAGGAGCAGTTTCGGAGTGATAGTTCCCCACTTCGAATTTTCTTTTCCACTCAGTGCCTCGTAAGTGATTATCTTCTTTTACATTGGTGTCTGTTAACTACTGTAATTGTAATTTGGTTCATCAAATGGTTTATCGTTTGCATAACGTACGGAAGCAGACACAGGATTTGTTAGATGGCAAGCTGGAGTTCAACGATATGTACAAAATATTTTGTACAAACGTTGGGCTATGCATTGTGGGTGATGTGACAGTCAACACCGTGAAGAACTCGGATTTGGTAAGTTCACGTGTTTTTACATTATGTATAAAAAAATGTCTAATAACCTAACATGTATCCTCAAATGTTTTGTGTCGTGCATCAGGTGTTCTTTCCTATCATAAATCATTTCCATTTTTATTTGGTATGCTTTGACATGAAAAAGGCAACGGTAACAATCTTGGACAACATCCATGCGGAAGTGTCGATTGAGATAAAATATGGTGGTGTCATTGATAGATTGGTAAGCGTGACGACGACACATGTTGACATAATTGCATTACCTTTTTTGTTTTTGAATTTTGATGTGGTAACATTTGTCCCTTTTCAGCAAAGGTTGTTTTCCGCATATTTGGATTCTTTGGGGCATCCTATGTGTGTCCGTATGGCGAAAGCCGTACCAACAAAACCAATTTTACCTTGGGGTGTCCAAGTAGAGTATGTAGATTGCGGAGTTTTTGTGATGCGTCACATGGAGACGTATATGGGGAAACCAACGAGGGAGTGGGCTCATGGACTAACCGCCAATGTTGATAAACAAGCCAGACAAATGCATACCTTGCGACGTCGTTATCTTACAAAAATATTGATGCATCCGATCAACAAGCAACGCGAGAATCTCATTAAGGAGTTTATGGAGTATGATAAACTGTCAGAGTATGATAAGGCACGGTTAGCAACCAATGCAGATGAGATGAAGGAGGCACGTTTTGACAAGTATGTTTGATCGACGTATTAGGACGAACATTGGCAACATTGTGGGGACCAATTAGTTATGAGTTTTATACTGTTTTCACGAATCTTTTGGTTTTATGCACACTTGATGATATTATGAATTGATTATTTTCATTGCAACTTGTTTATTTTTTCATATAGAGAAAGGTATCACCGAATAATGTTTAAAATTTGTTTGATAATCCTAATCATCAGTGCCTTGCATACGGTGGTTTGTAGTATCCCAAGCATCAACTGTAAGTAAGTTTAGTACCATGATGCGTTGCTTGCTTATGCATGAAAATGATGTTTTATTGTATGTGTGACAAATTATGGATTAGATTTCAATTTTAGTATCTACAATATTGCACGTTTTATGCAATGAGTGAATTCACTTTGCGCAAAAAAAACATTTGTCCAAAAAATGTCATTAGATTCCCATATCCATAGATTTCAATTTTACTATCTACAATATTCCACGTTTTATACAAGGCAATCAAAATTCAATTTTAGTATCTACAATATTGCACGTTTTATTGTATGAGTCACTTCATTTCATGCAAAAAAAAAAAACATGTGCCCAAGAAATGTCATTAGATTTCCATATCTACAATATGTAATGCAGAATTCAATATGCACAATCAAAACAAAAGGATAAAAAGATGGCCGAACAGTAAAAAACCAGAAATATAATCCAAATATTTCAAAATGTTATTGAATCAAGCAAATGCAATCGGACTTTAAACAAACTGCTGGTAATTTATCAGAGACTAATGTTTATTGTGTTGTCTTCATTGGGCAATTGCGTGAGTCGTGTAGAGCAACTTCACCACATAACTTACACATTCTCTTCTTACGCTTACTTTTGGTCGCAGCCTTTTCACCTTCACCGACCAACCTTTTCCTATTGCGAGACCCCTTATTCCTGATCCCTGTTGGTGCACGGATTGAAACCTCTACCGGTTGGGATGCTCCAAGTATTAACCCAATTGCATCATCCTTGGTGCGTGGGCTTTTGTCCTTATTCTGTTGAGCAAGGTCGTTTCTGGCATGTTTCAACATGTCTATGATTCCACGAATTGCCTCGTCGTCCTTATCAACGTATCTAACTATTTCAGCAAATGTAGATTTCAATTCACGCAATAGCCTAGTTGTTGTGCATGCCTTTGTGGAGCCGTTTGTTGTGTCAGACATCCGAGTGTGCACAACATCCTTTGTCCACCGATTTACGACATATTTTTGAGGTATCTCATCGACTCCGGACAGTCTCAATGCGTATAACATGTGTCGGCATATAACCCCTACACGTTGAAATAGCCTGCATGAACACGATGCAGATCGAACCTCGGGCTCAACAACAACCTAAATAAGTAGGTTGGTTGGGTATCAGTGTAATTTATAATGCTTTAGATATACAAATGTGGACTAAAATATGTTCACGTACCTTGAATTCAATGGTAGTCTCAACGTCAATCACGTTACATATACGCATCCCATTGTTGTCTTCGTTTACTCCTAAAGTTGACATGCATGACAATGCGGATTTGTAGATCTCTTCCTGATATTCCAAAAATATGTCAAGGGTAAACAATTGTGCAGCATCCTTCTCTGATTTGAATTTAGTTCTTAGTCGAGGAGCATTCTCCCTTGATTTTAGGTCAAGGGCACGTTGTGATTCACGTTGGTGGTCCATCGCAGACTCAAACTGATCGTAAAATTCAAACAGGGTTGAATCACCGTTTGTGAAACGGCCAAAAAATGAATTTTCGCTTTCCGATCGTGACGTTGTTCGCATCAAACCACCCATCGGCAAATCATAAGAAAATGCTGGTATCCAGTTCTCACGCATGTCAAACAAATCACAAAACCAATTATGCTCTTCAAACTTGTAGTCGTGCATCAACTGGTTCCACCTGACTTCGAATTCTTTACCATTAATTGTCTTGTTCCACACAACGCTATTGAAACGGCTTAAAAAGACCTCGTCATTGCACAATCGAGATCCAATCTACAAACGTAATAGTGATTTATTCCATACATGTATGCGTATATTCGATTTAAATAGTAAATAAACGCAAACCATCATGTAATGTGCATCTAACCTTCTGTTGTAGCTTACTTGTTATATGCCACATACAAAATCGATGTTTTGCATGTTTAAATACTTCATGGAACACCTGAATGACAGCAGGATCCTGGTCAGTGAAAACAAATGTGGGTTCCTTACCAAAAGTCGTCAAGAATGTTTCCAAAAGCCACTTGTATGAGTCTGCATTCTCTCTTGCGATTAAGCCCGCACCAAATGTAACACACTTCTTATGATTAGTTATCCCTGTGAATGGTACAAAAACCATGTCGTGCCTGCCAGAAAACATTGACAATGAAGGTGAGTCATCCAAATTATACAAGGATTATTTCATATAATTTTTGTAGTCTTCACTGTTCCGTGGCAAAATGCACATAAATATTATTGCACACTCACTGGTTTGTCCGATACGTTGCATCGAACGAAATCACGTCACCAAAGGCCTCGTAGTTGCATTTTGCCACGGAGTCTGCCCAGAAAACACCGGTTAATATACCATCCCCGTTGCATGTGTATTGCATCGAGAAACCACTGTCATCTTCGCATCTATTCTTTAGCTTGTCTATGAACATTTGTGCATCATTCTCACCAATAAACAACCGTATATCCCTCCTAAAATTCTTGAAATCAACCTTTGTTGCACCAATATCATCAAATGACCCTTTAACTTCCTTCAACAAGTTATGCACTCGACTCGGACCAATGTTCACATTACCAGCCTTGTGAATTAATGCTTGTTGTTCAAAGTCTAACTTACGTGCGGATGTTAATAGATGTCTATCTTCGGGGTCCACGAAATCGTGGTTGTGCCATGGAATGAAACGATACACTTGGTACCTACCTCCACTGATAAGGGAGAACCTGATTGATGCAGGACACCTCGTACGCATTGATGATGTGCATCGTTTCTTGACACTGTCTTGGATACGTAGATTGTTGTCACCAGCCTTGTTACACAGTAATACTTTTAAGGTTATTGTCCCATCACGATTGCGTTTTTGTGTTGATTTACGAGTAGCGAACCCAGAAGCTTCTGCATATTTTTCATATGATTTTATGGCTTCATTTAGGGAATCGTATTTTAAGCCAAGATATGGGATGTGGGACCCATGTAAAACAGGTTTGCGATACGTAGATCCTCCTGGCGACACACATTCATTGCTGTCACATACCTCGTTAAGCATCTCATCACCTAGAAATGTACAATATACCGATAATATGTCAGTGCATACGTGTCTTTACAAAACAAAAAATACCCTCGATACAAAACCTGTGGTTGTTTGGACGTTATTCATACATGTGCTTATACATGATTATACAATAATGATGTGTTCTTATATTGAAATTTTAAATTACATTGCTTGTTTACATGTTACTTAGAAGAAACAGTAATGCAACTATATCCACAAAACTGATGCTAAACTATGTAACGCATGTATATCAAAGGGTTACATACAAAACTATTTAATTCAATTATACCAAACTGTTTATGTACAAAAGTGCATACTGTAAAGCATTACAGTATTGCATACTGTCATCCTGTAATGCCTTACATAATGCATAACAAAATGTTTCCATACGTTGACGTTACATTGTGAGCTGACATATTATCGTGCATACTGTAATTCATTACATATTGCATGCTGTTATACATTAGAAAGTGCATATATTCAATGTATCCTGTAATTCATACCTCGTTAAGCATCTCATCACCTAGAAATGTACAATATACCGTTACATTGTGAGTGCATACGTGTCTTTACAAAACAAAAAATACCCTCGATACAAAACCTGTGGTTGTTTGGACGTTATTCATACATGTGCTTATACATGATTATACAATAATGATGTGTTCTTATATTGAAATTTTAAATTACATTGCTTGTTTACATGTTACTTAGAAGAAACAGTAATGCAACTATATCCACAAAACTGATGCTAAACTATGTAATGCATGTATATCAAAGGGTTACATACAAAACTATTTAATTCAATTATACCAAACTGTTTATGTACAAAAGTGCATACTGTAAAGCATTACAGTATTGCATACTGTCATCCTGTAATGCCTTACATAATGCATAACAAAATGTTTCCATACGTTGACGTTACATTGTGAGCTGACATATTATCGTGCATACTGTAATTCATTACATATTGCATGCTGTTATACATTAGAAAGTGCATATATTCAATGTATCCTGTAATTCATTACATATTGCATGCTGTTATACATTACAAAGTGCATAAAATGTTGTTTTACATGTTGCATTCTGTTATACATTACAAAGTGCATAAAATGTTGTTTTACATGTTTCATCCTGTTATACATTACCTAATGCATACAAAACTGTTTCCATATGTTGACGTTACATGTTTTAAACATATAATCCGTGGATACATAATGCATAATCCAAGATCTTCAGGGCATAGAAAAATCGTATGTGAATATCCATAACTCCGTTTTAAAGATATATAACTCTGTTATGCATGCGAAAAATATAAAAATCGATGAACTAATGTAACAGCATCGCAAAATAACTCCATATTGGTCGCTTACTCTTGTTATCATCAATGTTATCTTTCTCCTTTGTGGGTTCCGGATCCTTCGCTTCTTCTGTGTGCGTAAGACTATACTGAGTGTTCGTCATGGATTATGTAACAGTAATGGAAATGGAGTGTACGTTGATTTTTCTCTGCTGGATGATGATGTTGGTATCGAAGCTTTCTGCTTGAATGAAGGAATACCGAATCTTTTTGGGGTGATGATGGTCGTGTGTGGGAGGAAGATGCCAATTGAAAAATGTAACAACTTCCATAATGTTAGCACAATATCCATATTTAAAATTGATTTTGTTCCTGAGAAATAATTATATTTTAAATTAATTCTGGGAGTGTTTGATATGTAATAGAAAGTAATTCCTAATATACCCTCCATGCACCCTTGTTGTGGATTATGGTGCACGAAAGTTCTCATTGGTGCCCCGGTGCACAAAAGTTCTCAATCGAACCCCAATCTATATATATATATATATATATATATATATATATATATATATATATATATATATATATATATATATATATATATATAAAATTTCATGAGAACCTAAAAAACTCATTATAGCCATTGATTTAAAAGGCAAATAATATTGTTGTAATTATTTAGACTTCTAATAGTGAAAAATCTTGTAAACATGTGCAAATGATATTTTAAGAAGAGCAAATTCTGAATTTTTCACTTTCTCTCACTTTCTTTTTTTCTTTTTTTTTTTTCTTTTTCTCACTCTTCAATGAGAATTGATTTTTTTTAATAAAAAATGTTTTTTTCTATATAGAAAATTATTTTACTTCTAAAATTGAACATTCATATATACAATATTATGTAATATATGTAAAATGTTATATAATCATATGTATTTTAAGGTAGATTAAATCACTATTCATAATCTATGTGGAATGTTATGTACTTTCCTATATAGTTTATATATTTTATATAAAAATAAATTAACTGGTACAACAATAACAATATTCTAGATAGAATGTTGTGTATTCTATATAAATACAGTAATAACAATATTTTACATAGATACAAATTAGATACATTCAATTCCGTAGAAAATACTATTTATTTTATATAAATTATCATATACTCTATATAAAAATACAAATCAATTATATGTAGAATAGATAAAGATGCAAAACCATCAAAGCACGAAACCATCAGGAACCAGAATTGCCGATGAACAGATGAATGTGTTCTATGTATATTATCATATAATCTATGTAGAGTATGGTAGACACACTGAAACATAAAAAAAATTTCATTTTAGATATTTTATCAAACACTTGGTATGCAACTTATAAAAAATACACCAAAACACAATTTCAAACAAAAAAAAAAAGCATTCAAATATTGTGAACTATATACATAAATCTTTTTAACAAAAAAACATATATCTGAGTATAACATTCCAGATCTAAATATTCTACATGAAATGTTATATATTCAAGATAGATACAACAATAACAAATCAACTAGTACAACATTAACAATATTCTACATAGATAAAAACTAGTTACAATTAAATATGTATAGAATCCTATCTATATAATTTATCATATATTCTATATAAAAATACAAACCTAATCTACAGAGAATACAGAAAGACGCAGAAGCATTAAAGACAAAACGATTAGGAACCAGAGCCCCCCCCCCCCCCCCCCCCCCCCCCCCCCCCCCCCCGACGAACAGATGAACGTAATCTATGTAGAGTATCGCGTAATCTATATTGAATATCACAGGCGAACTGAAACAAAAAAAAGAAGATTTCATTTAGACATTTTATTAAACTCTTGATATGCAACTTATAGTCAATATATCAAAAACATAGTTTTAAACAAAAAAAAAAAAAAAATTCAAATCTTCTGAATCATATACAAAAATTTTTTTAACAAAAAATATTTATAACTATTACATTCATTTTAGATATAAAACCTTACAAAGAATCTTCATTTCTTAACCATCAGATTTCTAACTCGTCATTTCCTGACCATCGGACTTCCAAATCATGAGAGATATAAATGAGAGTAGAAAGAGAGTGTGACGACGAAGATTGGTAGTGGCGGTGGTAGCAACGGCGGTTGGTGGCAGCAGTGTTGGTGGTTCCAGATCATTTGAGAGAGATCGGGAGGGAGGGAGAGAGTGGCTGGATATTTATGGTTAAAAGTAGGGAAGATACATTTTTTTCTTCCAAAAATACTCTTAGGAGGCGTTTCCTTTGTAGATTTTTTTCTATAGATTTGCGTTTTGTCAAAGGATTTGCATTATCCAGCATTTACATTTGTCAGGAATTTGTCAAAAAAATCTGCATTATCTTTTAGGAAAAAATTGCTTATCTGAAAAATGTAAGGTAACTAGGATTTAAAATCGTAGGGGGGGGGGGGGAGTTTTTAAATAACAAAGAAGAAAGAGATTTAAGAAATCCTGGGATGTTAAATCCTTACTGAAATCTGCGAACCAAACACAAGATTTTAAATGTAAATCCCATTGAATCCGTGAACCTAACGCCCCTTAGATGC
This sequence comes from Centrapalus pauciflorus, assembly GCA_020465985.1. NCBI lineage: Eukaryota > Viridiplantae > Streptophyta > Magnoliopsida > Asterales > Asteraceae > Centrapalus > Centrapalus pauciflorus. Next base: position 688,996 of record JAANYP010001462.1, on the reverse strand, counting down.
CGTTTGGTTTGGAGGATTTCAACAACTCATTTAGGATTTGGATTTAGAATTCCTCCCATGTCATGTTTGGATGAAAACTAAGAAGAAAGCATTTAGCTTCATTTAACATTTCATATTCCATACTTTTTCTCCTTTCATAATCCACTCATCCCCTTCATTACTTTAAAATCCTATTTTTGTTTTGAATCCATCATTTTAAATACATGCAATCGAAAGGGCACCTTAGGTTTTCAAGTTATATGAATATTTAGGTACCTAAAAGAACCTTTATATATAGGCTAAGGATATTGATCACCATTTATAATTAAGCAACGGTGAGCACCAATAAAAATAAAGCTTTATACATATAATTTTCTATATTTACAAGCTTTAAACAAATAGAATTAAACTTTTCGGTGGGTTTATTGCATTCATAGGCTTCAATATACACAAGATTCATTAGATTTATTGCAATTTCATGCTTTTATAAATACAATCTTCATTAGGTTCATTGCATTCATAAATTTAATATATACAAGGTTCATTAGATTGATCATATTCAAAGTATGTAAATAAGTTATCTGTAACATGCAAATGTTAAAAAAATGCTAATTTGTTAAATTTTTATTGGTGAACACGATGCTTATTATTAAGGGGTATTTATGCAAAAAACGTTCAAGTTAGCATTTTTGTGATCAAAATCCCAAATCATTTTTCATTGCACAAAAAACCTCAACTGACTAAAACTAATCATAATAAGTTTTTTTTCCAAAAAGAATGACTTGCAACCTGATAAACCGATTGCAATCTGCTGACCAACCCTTCACCTCCGAAGAACCTCTCTCTAGCGAACTCATTTGTCTATATTTAATGATTCAAATTTACATTTGTTGTTGATTTCTTTGTTCAAATCCGTGTTTTTTTTTGTTGGAATTTACTTTTTTGGCGAAATCTCGGTGGTCGTTGATGAATTTTGGAGGCGGCCTACGACTTTTAGTCGGTTATAATTGGTAATATCCGAATTCCGTGAGATTTTGCCGGTTAGAGATTTTTTCGTGCAATGAAAAATGGTTAGAGGTTCTAATCACAAAAATTGTTTAGCTTGTAAGTTTTTTGCACAATTATCCCTATCATTAAATGATGGTTAAATGATCCTCACTCTTTATTACAAACCCGATAAATAATAAATCAGGTTTGCAGACAGCTGAACCGACCAAACATGCAACTGCTTTATTTTTTCATGCAATGCAATGTCCTTCTAAATCCTTAAATTTTACGTTTATATCCAAATGACTATTTTAAAATTTATTTTATCATTAAAAAAAAAAACTAATACCTAAACTATTATCTTAAATCCTAACAAATATAAATTAAAAAAATAAAGAAATATCATTTTCTAATTTAATTCAATAATAAATTAATTATGAATTGATATTTTATGTTTTTTTAAATGATGTAATTAAATTTAAAATAGTCATTTGGATATATATGTGAGATTTAAAGGTTTTGAAGGATGTATATGTAAGAAGGATGTTTGCAACGATATATACGTAATATTTAAAGTTTACAAGAATATATATGAAATTCTTCCTTATATTATATATAACTGTATTGTTTTTCTGAATGTATCACTATCATCACACTTTTTTTATCTACATTTCGTTATAAACTTAATAATTGTTTGAATGACCATTAAAAATGATTTTTATAATATTAATATATTTTATATAATATATAACTTTTATTTTTCTGTTATAACATTTAATATATTTTTTTACAGATCCTCGAATACGTCATTACAGTCGTTTTATTTATGTCTTTATATGTATTCTAATACGAAATTTATTATCGTTTAGGCTATTTTTAATGTTGTAACTTTTCTAAATATTTCTAGTTAACTATTTTGGTTTTTGTCATAACCTTAAATATATTTAGTTTTACAAAATTTTAAAATATAGCATTATGAGTTTTTTGATTTTATATACAATTTAATATAAACTTTATTACTGTCCAAACTATTTCAAAAAAACATTTTATATATTATTAATCTTTTTATTTAATATATAACTATATTTACCTGTTATAGTTTTTAGTATATTTTCTACCATAAATAATCGAATAAGCCATTATAACTTTACTATTTTTATCTGCATCTCGACATGAAATTAATTTATTACCGATGAAACTATTATTAAAATTTTAAATTTTTTAATAACATCTATTTATTTTTTTGATATAACCATTATTATACATTGTTTTATAAAAATTTCGAATACTTCATTATAATCGTATTAATTTTTTGTATCTTTGATCCGTTGTAAAACCTATAATCATCCAAAATATAAAACAAATTATTATTAATTATATAACTGTTTTATTATTAATAGTTATAATCTTTGATAAATATTACTTTATGAAACTCTGAATATATAATTTATAATCACGCTCCAACATGACAGGTGACACGGGTTAAACAACCTCATTAATTTATGTAAAGGTAAAAACAAGTATGGAATTGTCAATATAGCTATTCTTTGTCCTTCGACTGGTAATTCCAAATAATATTCTGATTTGATTAATTACAATGAGCTATATATATATGAAATAAGTTATTTTCACCGTAAAAATAAATCAAATTAATTCTATTCCATATTTGGTATTTAAAAAAAATTCCTTTTGCAAAACCAGAATATTTAATAATTTCAGTTAATTAAGATACCACTATATAAAAAGTTAATTATGCAGGATTTAAAACATTACGAAGGAATTTTTTGGATAAATATTCTCAAGTCTTTTATACTTTATTTTGATGAGTAGATATAAAGACTCAAATAGTGTACTCCGGAGCAAGAAAGTCGTACACAGTTCCTGATTCCTTTCAAAGCTGAGTTGCCTTTGGGACTGGTGAATTCTTCCTGCTTGTCAGCACATGCATTCCACTTTCCACTACAAAATCAACTTAATTTGGCCCTCCAAATCTTACCTCACCCTCAAGCAAAGCACACCCTCTCTCTCCTTTACCATTTTTACATACAAAATCCATCACAAAAACTCATGAATCCATCTTAAACAAAACCTCATTCAAGAAAACATGAGAGCTGGTGGTTTTACTATCCAACAAGCTTTAAGTTCAGATGCTGCAAGCATCATAAAACAATCAGTTACGCTGGCACGGCGCCGTGGTCATGCTCAGGTAACCCCTCTTCATGTCGCTAACACGATGCTATCCTCAGCCACGGGTCTCCTCCGAACAGCCTGCCTCCAATCGCAATCACACTCACACCCTCTTCAGTGTAAGGCTCTCGAGCTTTGCTTTAATGTTGCGCTCAATCGTCTGCCTACTTCGTCATCAAGTCCTATGTTAAGCCCAAATCACTCGTCTCAGCATCCATCGATTTCCAACGCTCTTGTGGCGGCTTTCAAGCGTGCACAGGCTCACCAACGACGTGGATCGATTGAAAACCAGCAACAACCGTTACTTGCTGTGAAGATTGAGCTTGAACAGCTGGTTATATCGATTTTAGATGACCCGAGTGTTAGTAGGGTGATGCGCGAGGCTGGGTTTTCGAGCACCCAAGTGAAAACAAATGTAGAACAAGTTGTTTCTTTAGAGTTATCATCTTCTCAAACACCTCCTCCTATTTCCGCTTCAAGTAATACCATAAAGTCCAAACACTGTACTAAACAAAATACTAGCGATGATCATAATCCACGTCTTAATCAAGTTACAGTAAGGAACGAAGACGTGATGTGTGTAATCGAGAATCTTTTAATTAACACAAAGCGATCTCGGAGCCTTCTGGTTGTAGGTGAATGTGTTACTACCATAGAAGGCGTTATAGGAAAAGTTATGGAGAAAGTTGATAAAGGAGAAGTTCCTGAGGCTCTAAGAGATGTTAAGTTTATAAGTCTCCCTCTTTTCTCTTTTGGTCAACTGTCTAGAGGTGAAGTAGAGGCAAAACTTGGTGAATTAAGGAGTTTAGTAAAAGGGTTTTTGAGAAGAGGGATTGTACTGTATTTGGGAGATCTTAAGTGGATTACTGAATACAGAATTAGTTCATGGGGTCAAGGAATAAGGGGATACTATTGTCCAGTTGAACACTTGACAATGGAATTGGGAAGATTAGTTTGTGGTATTGATGAAGAAAGTAGTGGGAAGCTTTGGATAATTGGAATATCATCTTTTCAAACATACATGAAGTGTCGAAATGGAAACCCTTCGCTTGAAATCATTTGGAAGCTCCATCCTCTTACGATCCCGGCTGGGAGCTTAAGCTTAAGTCTTGTTCCACAAAGGTAACTACAACGGATTCTGTAACATGTTAGTGAGTCATTTAGCTTTTCTCATTATATAATAATCGATCTAGAGTCCAAGAAAATTGATTGATTTTCGTCTTTGCATCATTCCCTAATTACTCCAATCTCTTGATTCTTCTTATTCTGGGATGTGAACATGTATATATTTCTATCAATGAAGTTCATCTAATACACACCTTTCTTTTTATTCTTTCAGCTTTTTTTTTTTATCATAGTATTCATAAAGTGACACTAATTAATCATAATCCATCTTTTTTTACAAAATATAAATATACCTCCATGGCTCCATCTACCAAAACTTTATTTTCTTTTCTTGTGTTAAATTTTGATAAAGGTGTTTGAATTTTAAGGGATTATCTGAATATTTGAATCCTTCTCATATATATGATCATGTTCATTCCTACAGTGATATTCAAAGCGAGTGCGGAAGCAAGAACACCAACAATGGTGGTAGTGGGTCAATGCTTGATCAAAGTGTAGACATGAAGCAACTTACCTGTTGCGTGGATTGTTCGATGAATTTTGAGAGTGAAGCTAAAAGTTCAAGATCCTCAAGCCTCCCTTCATGGCTTGCTGATGAGAAAATAGTAGTGAATAATCATGATCAGGTGAGATTCAAATGTATCCCTACTTTTCTTCCACTTTAATTAAAGTTACAAGACACCTTCATTCACTTGGATAATATATATAAAGTCTTAATTTTATTCTTTTACTAAATTCAGGAATGTGTTTCAGTAAAAGAGTTGTGCAAGAAGTGGAACTCAATCTGCACTTCAGTTCATAGAAACAAACCCTTGTTTCAAAGAAGCTTAAGCTTCTCTTCTGTTTCACCTTCTTCACCAGCTTCTTGCTTTTCCTACAATCAAGAAAACCCTAATTCTAATAGAACCTCTAGCGACCGACAACTTTGGGATTTTTCAGCCTTAGAGAAAAATTCTGAACCTTATCATCTCCATGATGAAAGAGAGCCAAGACAAAGGTTTCCATCAAACCCAAATTCCACTTCAAATTCGGTTTCTTCTAGCGATGTTATGGAAGTTGAATACGTGCAAAAGTTCAAGGAGTTCAATGGGGAGAATTTGAAAATTCTATGCAATGCATTAGAAGAAAAGGTTCCATGGCAGAAGGATATTGTGCCCGATATCGCGGGTACAATACTAAAATGTAGATCAGGAATGCTGAGAAGAAAACACAAGTTAAACAACAATGAGCCCAAGGAAGAAACTTGGTTATTTTTCCAAGGTGTTGATATGCAATCAAAAGAGAAAATTGCTAGGGAATTAGCAAAGGTGGTTTTTGGGTCACATTCGAATTTCATTGCCATTGCTTTAAGCAACTTCTCGTCATCCCCGAGAGTGGATTCAACTGATGAACCAAGGAACAAGAGGTTGAGGGATGAACAAAGTTGTAGTTACCTCGAAAGGTTTGCTGAAGCAGTGTCTGTAAATCCTCATAGGGTTTTCTTGGTTAAGGATGTAGAGCAAGCAGATTATAGCTCTCAAAAGAGGATCAAATTAGCTATCGAAAGAGGGAAACTAACACACTTGAATGGTGAAGAAGTTGGTTTTCAAGATGCGATAATCGTGTTGAGTTGTGAAAGCTTTAGCTCTAGATCAAGAACTTGCTCTCCACCAGTGAAGCAGAAAGTACAAAAAGAAGAAGAAGATGATGGAAGCCCTTGTGTATCTTTGGATTTGAACATTTCAATTGATGAAGATCATGAGGAGAAGTCCATGTCCATGGATGATATAGGGTTACTTGAATCTGTAGACAAATGTATCAATTTCAACATTCAAGATTTGTCACTGTAAATCTTGAGTTTTGAACTGAATATCTCCTTCACAATTGTCTCAAAATTTTAAATGAGAACTTTTTTTTAATTGTTTAATTCAACCTCAAAGGCATGTCAATAGTTATTGAATCACTTAATACGAACCAGCCTATTTCAAATCTAAAAAGATTACACATTTTGAATATTATGGTAAAAAGTTGAATACTGGTAACCCAACCAGATCCACTCAGTCCCGTGCCATAGACACGTACCACACGTGAAGGTGTTTCTTGAGTCATGTTAGCGACTATGGTCTATGGCCAACGGAGGACGGCGTTCAAACTCAAATCTATTAGGGTTTTGTGTTATTACATAGATTATCAGATTATTACGTTATAATAACATAAATAATTGGTTTAAAATGTTAGGACTGCAAACATTAATAAGTGATTATTTACGTTTAGAAATTATCTTACCATATTTTTTCGTAAGTTATTTGGCCAATTTACAAGTTAGAATGCAAATTCAAACAATTTAAAAACTGGTTAATTGATAATTGTGATAATAAACAACAGAAACTAAACCATACATTACATTTCAGGCAACACTTTTTGTTACAACTGTTATCTGATTGTTATTTTCCAAAAAGCTGCAACAATTTTTCAAATGCAAATTCAAAACACACCCTAACCTACAGATATACATGGAGGGATCAGCGAATAGACTTTAATTATTGTTTGAAAGTTGAAAATAATTTTTTTTTTTTGTAAAAAAGGCCAATTGGAAACAAATTATTACTATGTAATTAAGTTAATAGTGGATTAAAATTATTGTATGAACTAGATTGATACCCACCTAGTTTTTTTTTTTTTTTTCTTTTTTCTTTTTTGTGATTTAAACATATTAATTATGATGCTTAATTGATGGAGTTCATATTTTTTTTTAGCTAGGATGAACATACAATATGCATTTTCCAAAAAGGACTTTAAGACTTTCATGAAACTTGTGCATTGAGAGGAACATATACATATGGCAATCAATATGTGCATAGAAGACCAAGTCAGTGGGGCTCCATACAAATTATTTGCTTATAATTTCCCACAAGGAGTTTTAAAGTATGATTTAAAAGGTAGTTAAAAGTAAAACAATAATAATCATGCATGAGACATGCACCTATCGATGACTCAGTTTATTTAACATAATGTTCATGATTCTAGAAAATTAACCATGCATTCTAGTGAAACTTTTCTATATATTTAGATTGTTCCTCCATCGTTTTTTTTTTTCATTTAAGTTTTTATAGAATTTTTTATCATATTCATTTTGCCTTTGTTACATGCATGGCACATAATGATTAAATTGATGAATAAAATATAAAAGCATGACAGTTTTTATGACAAAGAGTTAATTAATAAAAAACATCGCATTTTTAAAAAGATATGTGACAGAAAATTACATTCATTCTGTAACTAACCTAAGATAATGATTTCATATTTAGTCTTGAATCAAAGTAGTTTAATTTAGCTTTTATAACAAATCAAATTAGAAAATACAAAACACCATGAACATCCATGGAAAACAAAAGACTTATCAAACACTACCCACAATAATTCCAAGAAACTACATATATAGCACAAACCGAAGCAAAATTTCTACGACCACCTAAATTTTTTTTAAAGATCACCTCTCAAATGTATTTAACATAAATATACTTAAACTTAATCAAATATGTTTTGACATAAATACATTCAATTTAAAAGATCGAGTTAAGATTCACAACTCACATATTTAAACTTTTAGTTGGCACACGTACCATGTACATATACATATAGAAACATACACATATTTTAAAATTCTTAATTAAGAACGAAAGACACTTTTGATTTATTTCAAAGATGAATCGGTATATTACATTTGAATGAAGAAACCTTTATCATATGCTAAGTCGTATTGTTGTGCAAATTTGTTTAATCTTAGCGAACATAAATAAGGTGTTTCGATGTTGTTTTCAACGTTGGTTGTTGGTTATTTTGACGATATAGGAATGAAACCCTTTTCTGTATCAAAAAGTCAAGGATACCTGAACAAGCTAGATTCAGGTTCTCTCTTTTTTTTTTACTTGGGTCTCAAGTAGGAGTCATGATTTCAATGTTAAGTAGTTAGATCGGATAGTTCTTTCTAAAATTTTTCATTGTATCTTCTTTCTTGTTCTTTTTTATGGATTTTTTTTTTTGTTTTGTTATATATTGAGAGTCCCTTGCTAGTTGTCTACTGTATAGATTTATCTAAAAACCCCATAGGGCGTGGTACTTGACAATTTTTGTACTTTTGGTTATGGTTAATAGTGTTATCGTATATATATTCAATGATCCATGGTTTAAGGTTAGTGCAATGAGAAATAGCTTTTCTTTTTACCGTTTTACAAATGGAAAAAGCAAAAATCTTCCCTAAGAAATATCAAGAGAGAAAGAAAGAAAGAATTGAAAGAGCACAACTTTTTATGGTGTGTGATGTGTTTCCCAAAAAGAATAACTTTCGACCTCTGGTTTTAGTAAGACCCAACATTCCAATATTAAGGAGAAAAAGCATTAAAAGATGGGATTTAAATTAATATATATACACGATTTTTTTTAAAATAAAATAAGAAAAAGAATTTATATAAATAACAAAACCTAAAAAAGCAAAAGCAAGAAACATTAGTATTATGAAATTCAAAGATAAGCATCTCTCTTTAAACCTTAAAGATATCTACTTTAGAATCGCCAAAAAAAGATGATTATCTTCTTTGCTTTAAACTTTTTATAACCCATTACCATAAGGATGGAATTTGTCTTTTTAATCCATAACTTTTTATCCTAACTAAGGTTAATTTCTTCACCCACAATGAGTCAAATTCTTGAGGTACCATACATATTCCCTTTTCTAGACAAATCCTATAGTTATCTGTTCTATGAAGGCTATACAAAAATTATCTATCATCGAAGATCCATGTATTTATGTATGTCACTCTTCCGTCCCAAAATTATATGTCTATCTTTTCTTTTTAGTTTATATGATAATAAATGTCCAGTATAATAAAATAATAGTTATTGTTTATATAATTTCAATTATACATTTACTTATGAGGCTTAAAAAAACCAACCTTATTAAGCAATTAATAATTAAGGATAAATTGTTATTTATGGTTGACTAAAAGATGTAATAATTATAGATTTCTAGGATTATGTGTTTTTTGTTTGTGGACATATTTATTTTGGACGAAAGGAATGATTTATTTCATATTTTCATATATCGATCATTACTATAAGTTTCAACCAACATACACAAGATGAGATCTGTTAGGTATGTAGTGCTTCACTTTTATCTATTATTGTCATGCATATTGCCTAACATTGAATATTCTTATGTTAAAACGGTGCATATGTATTTGATCATTCTTGTCAATCTTTTGTTTTTTGGTTTTATAAAAAATACTACGTACATTTTATAGGTAAGTTTTTTAATAGACATTTGAATGATTGATTCGTTTTAAACATGCTTTACATATGTGATCTTTAACGATTATTAGTTAAAACAAGTTATGTGGTGTCCGCGCGTTGCGACGGATGTATAACTATGTATTTTTTGTACTTTAATAGATACAGTTTAAACGATTAAATCATACTTTATTTATAAATTAATTAATAATAATAATATAACATAAAAGATAAAAAGATCTATTAAAACTATATTAATTAAAATTGAAAAATAAAATAAATAAATTGAATAGGTTGGAGAGAAAACTAATCACCAACCAAATTATATATATATATATATATATATATATATATATATATATATATATATATATATATATATATATATATATATATATATATATATATATATATATATAGATATACACACACACACCCATAACATTAGCTACAAAACACACATTTATCATCTATCGTGGATATTACAATAAACAAAAATTATGATATATAATCGAAAATGACGATAAACTAATAATATAGTAAAGCAAAATATTTTCTTAAATTTTTTTTTTATTGGTGTGGTCAATATTTTAAATAATAATGTTATTAATATAATAAATATTTAATAAACTAAATATTACAAACTAATTAGAATTGATCAATATTATGTTAAACTGAATATAAAATAAAGTTGATTTTTTAAGTAAACACAAAGATACCAAACTAAGGCATTATAAAACACTAAATTATTATAAACCAAAAATTATTATAACCAAGATAAATCTTATTTTCAAAATGTCTAAGAATTAATTAGTATTTAACTAAATTAAATTTTAAATTAAAAAGTATAAGAACATTTAAACATTCTCATTATATAATTTACATATTATTAATAATAAAATATGTATAAGCACACTTTAGCAAACCTCACCACTAAATAGTGTTTTACACAACCTTCTTCTAGTGCATTTTAGCACAATAAAATAAAATTAATACTTACTTTTCCATCTCTAGCACATTTTAGCAAAGCCCATTTATAAATTATTTTTCATTGTTGATGTGAGAGGAACAAAATAGCAAAACCCACTTATGAATAGTGATTTCATTAGTGATAAATGTATAAAGGTGTAATAATTAGTAACACTAATGGTAGCTCAGCATAATCGTGCTCATAAATAGACATTTGGATGATTGATATTTGATAATGATTGGAGCAATACTTTTAGTTTTGTTTCTCAAGTGAAGGAATATTTTTGATTTGTGAGTGATTTTTCTAGAGAAAACTTAGGAATCCATACAAATTAATCATTTTAGGTAAGATAACAATGTAAAATGGATGCTATTTATATTATATTGTGGCAAATTATATGCAAAATGCTACATCGATCTTGTGGGAGTTCAAACTCATTAACTACATGATATCATAATCGTGTAACTTATTGCAATACGTTTACGCACGAACAAAAGTTGCATCATGTGCTAGCTAGACCAACATGAACACTTTCGTCAACTTGATTAACTAGCTAGGGTGTGTGTCTAGGTCTTAATTCTAAGAGAATGTGTTGCATGACGAAGTGTCGTCTTAGTGCATGAAATTTTTAGTTTTAACCTGATTAACCATGTGTTCTTGAGTGCATCGATCAAGATGCATATTTAAATGAATTAAATGAATCGATCTAACTTGCATGCATGAAACGACATGGGAAACAATATACGTGAACTTGAAAATTCATATAAATTTGTGTACACACTCGGAATTAATGAAGATCTCTGTGTAATCATATTTAATTGTAGGTTTATAAGTTAGCTAGGAAAACCATCTTCAACGAATATAACCTAAAAAGGACATGCTTGAACTGAAAATGAAACCATACCCGAAATCCGAATGGATTGTAAGAAGAAAATGCATGTATTAGATAATTGTTGGTGTATATATATGGTTTAAATAAGATTATATAGAATTATTGATCGAGTTGAAAGTCATGCATATGGGGAATTCTGCATGTTTTGCTAGTCGAGCCCACGCCCAAAAAGGGAATAAATCTCGCTTCAAGTGAAAATGTTAACGTATCAAATCAGAATAATTAAAGCAAGTAAAAAAGTCGAAATGCATGGTAAAAGTGCATATTAAAATATGATAATAAAACTGCTATTTGGTACTATTTTACCCCACGTTAATTACACGTGTAGAAGGGAACACATGATTAAAAATTTCAGACTTTGAATCTTACATTAATTACGACTTAATTGCTTGATAATTAAATTACTGAAAGTGTATTAATTTATAAATAAATTATTGGATTTACTTTACCTTTAGCAAAACAACATACAAAAACACAAACATTATCTAATGACAAAAGAGAAACCGATCGAGCATACATAATGAAAATGGAGTTTGATCGGTATGTAACATAAATACATTACTAGAAAGAGTAATCTTATTCACCAGTTTTTAAAACTAACTAATAACATGATGACAACCCTATCTATCAGAATGTGTGTCCATATATATATATATATATATATATATATATATATATATATATATATATATATATATATATATATATATATATATATATATATATATATATATATATATATATATATATATAAAGTTCTAAATTCTAGATCCAAACTCTCATCAGCTTTTAATGTGACTAATTTAATTTCGCTCAAGGAAAAAAAAAAGCTACATATAACTGCAAGAAAATTTCTAAATCTTCACGGTCAATGTAAATGTGTAAAAATAATTAAGCTTAATCACAATTACATATGTGTAAAAGAAATTTTTTTATTAATATTAATAAATTATAAAACTTCACGATTGTAAATATAGACATACAAAAATTATCTTCACGGTTTTAGTGTATAGAAATAGTAAGTTGAAGATTAGAAAATAGTCCACAATTAGAAACGGGAAGTCGAGACAATTTGTTCATGCTTTGAATTGGGAAGATTTTATAGATTTATACACATTTTTCAATGTGTCAATATGGAAATGTTTTGTTACGACACATTTGTTCGTACATGCTCATATTTCTATACACATTTAAGTGTTTATATTTACTCATATAAATGTGAAAATTGACTCCTTTTTTGTAGTGGATATTGCCTAAAAACTTATTATGTTGATTTCAATTCAGGTAGCATTCCATGTGTTACATGTACGTGGATTCCTGAACCATTTTGATCGAAAATGTTAAATTCATATTTAACAAAACTGTAATTAGAAGCTAGATTGTGAAAATTCTAAAACAAATTAACTTTATAATAATAACACATTACAATTTGTTTTTGTATGATTCCTAACTTCTCATAAATTAGCTTTTAAAATAGCTGTCATTTTATTTACCGTTCAAAAAAGAAAACTATAGATACTTTACTCAAAATCTTATTATGTTGATTTCACACTAAATATCATTCCATGTGTTCTTGGATTCATTTTGATTGTGAAAAAGTTAAATTCTTATTTAACATAACTGAAATTAGGAACTAGATTATTGAAAGTTCTAAAATAAACATAATAAAATAAACACATGCATTACAATAATCATATACTCATTTTGTTTTAAAATAAATATCTATTAAAACACATAGTTTTAAAGATATGCTATAAATGCAACTTTTATCGATTAAATGACATATTTATGCTTAACTTAATTTTAAATTATAATTACCTTGAAAATAAGTTAAATTCTATGTGTCATATATTAGAAGTATAATTGGAATCTTATTTAAAGTAGACAACTGTTTCGGGAAAAAACCAAAATACAAAAATAGACTGTAAACATCTAATTTCAGTTGAAAGAAAGAATAATACGTAAATTATATGTTGAATATGTGTAAATTTCTAGTCATGTACACAACTATAATTACTTTTAATAACAAACACAAACACACAATATACAAACGTAAATTTCTCACATATTTGTTACAATGATAAGATCATCTTCATTTTTTTTGAAGGAAAGGATTTGTCGAAGCAAAACATTTAATTGCAGCTCAAATCTCTCTGCTGGCTTAAAAGCCAATTTCTCAAAGAGCAAAATATATGGTATTGGAGTGTTAAATTCAGAGACTGCACGGATGGCAAGAATCTTAAAATGTATATCAGCTTCATTTCCTTTTGTGTATTTCTGGGACTTTCGATGGGAGTAAAATGTGATTGGTGTCTTATGGAAAGCTAAATCGCTCCCTTTTGGAGGCCGTCTCACTTTATCTAAATCGATGATTGGAAGTCTTCCACTATATTATTTTTCGTTGTTTAAAGCTCCAACTATAGTCGTTAACATACTTGAAAGCATCCGAAACAAATTCTTTTGGGGAGACACAATGAAAGTTACAAAAATGGCATGGGTTGCATATAAAAAGGTTTTGGCTCCAAAAAGGTGTGGTGGATTGGACATTGAGGTTTAAAGTCGGCTAATATTTCTCTACTAACTAAATGGTGGTGGAGGTCCAAAACAGAGAACAAATCACTATGCACAAATTAGGTACGTGGTAAGTAGTATTCATGGGAACAATGGATGTCTCTCTTCTCTGGTCGCTATAGCTAGGAATCTTCGCTCTGGGTTGTGGCAAAATATTGCAAAGATTGAATACGAATTTTCAAAAATTAATGTTCCACTAGCCTCTTTGTTTGTCAAGAAAATTGGGGATGAAGATACTATACATTTTTGGCTTGATGATTGGGTTGGCGATGTACCTCTTTCTTGTAAGTTTTTGGACCTTTTGTGTTAGAGACAGAATCAAACTACAAGTTGAATCAAAGACGTATGACTATTCATGAATCAATAACTTAGAGGTGGCGCAGGAAACCTAGATCACGCAGAGAACTATCAATGTTAGATGAGTTATTGAAGCTGATTCAGAATACAAGTTTAACAAACAAAAAAAATGGTCAGAAGTGGCATATAAATGCTTCAAGTATATTCACAGTAAAATCTTTAAGAGAGTTTGTTGAAAAGAATATTCTCATATCAAGTATTGATCAAGCTATCTATGTTGGGAAATCCCAAGTGGTGTACCTAATAATCTGGAACAATTGGGTAGCAATTTAACTTAATATTTAGCATGGAGATCACGGCTCGAAAGACTCACGACAAGGATTCTCTCTTTATCCATTTTGTGAGACGGATGAAGAAAATGAAAATCATTTATTTGCCTCGTGCTGCTCCGATTCAGAGGCATGACAAGGACTATTCAAGTGGTGTACGTGATGCAACTGTCTTGCAATTCAATGATATAAAAAAAGAACCTATTAGTCGTGGCTATGATCGGCTAGTTTGGAAAGAAAAGGAAGATTTTTGAGGTTGTGATATATCCTATCCACAATTTGGGTTCTATGGAATACAATGAATGAGAAGTTGTTTGATGCAAACTTGGTATAGGTGTAAAAGGCATTAGATCTATCATATAGATGAACACTCTTAGATAGATTAAAAATAGATGTAAAAAAATTAATTTCATATGGACAATTTAATGTTGCAATCCTCTAAAGGAGTAGAGTAAGATGTTGTAACTCGTGTATATCATGCAACTCTAGCTTCTTGTCGGTTTTAAATAAAACTATGTTGTTTGTAAATAAAATAAAATTTATTGATAAAACTATTACAATTCGTACCAACAAGGCCGGACTTATAGAGGGCCACACAGGCTACAACTAGGGCATCAAACTATCAAGAGACATTAATTTTTCAGACCAATAAATAATAATTTAAGCTTTGTTTTGCAATTCAACATTCATGTTTAGGGCTATAAACGAACCGAACGAGCACGAACTATGGTATGTTCATGTTCGTTTAGCTTTAACCGGACAAATAAATGAATACGGATAAATGAACACAATATTTAATAGTTCATGTTCGTTCTTTAAGGAATTGCTCTTGTTTGTGTTCGTTTATGTTCATTAGTTTAACAAATAATCAAATGATAAATAATCATTAAACGAATATAAACGAATGAAAATAAATGAAAATTTAAACGAAGACAAACGAACAAACATAAATGAATAATTAAACAAATACAAACAAATGAATATCAATGAACAATTAAACGGTCGCAAACAAACATAAATTGAACGAACAAATCTTGTGTTCATGCTTGTTTATTTAATTAATTAAACGAACACAAATTAGTGTTAATGTTCATTCGTTAAATAAATTAACGAACTTCTTGCCGAGCAGTTCGCGAATGGTTCGTTGAATTTTCAGTTTGTTTACAGCTCTATTCATATTTTTTATAATGACGATAATTATAATCTTAGGTGATGAATACAATGATATCAGAAAATATGACAAGTGACAAAAGAATATTAATTTTAAATACACAAGTTGTGTGAGAAGAAACAACGAGAACTTTGTTTTAAGTTTCAATCGAATAATTCTTGTCTAATTTTCTAATCACACAACATAAGAAGCGATCAACCCCCTTAAAATAATATGTTGTATTTTTAAATTTTTTAAAAGGGTATTATTTTTCTATATTGACATGTGCATGAAAATGTTTAGAACCGACTCTACGTACCAAGTAGTTAGTTCGTACACGTTAAACTTCTGGATTAAAATTTACCAACAAAGCCATCATATATATACATATACTTTTCCCTGACTATATCAAAAAACAATACAAACAAATCAAGGAACTATCTCTTTGCATTTCAATCTACCATGTAATTCGTTTCCAGTCTTCAACAAAAAAAAAAAAAAAAAAAAATTCCTGTTTTTGCTTATTGCAAAACTTTTTTCATAGAACCAACAAGAAACTAGAAACGAATACAATACAAAAATCACAAAACAACAAAACCCATTAAAACTACAACAAAAAGCAGCACCGAAGCATGGCAAAAAAACTAAACAACAAATTAAGCATCGAACGTACGTAACCTTGTATTCTTCTATTTTCTTATTAAATATTCAACATGAGTACCATTTTTTTTTTGTTCAACTTCTAGAAGAGTTTCTAAATCTGCAAAAAATATATAAATAAATGCATTAAAATAGAAGAAGCCATGCATGCATGCACAAATTAATGACAAAGATCTATATAATTAAACTAAATTTATTAAGTAGCATATGGTCCAAGATCAACGTGTGCATGGTGCTAAGGATAAAATACTTGATAATTAAATACCCATGATAATATGTCAAATGCGTTCTTTTTTACATCTATTCAGATATTAAAGACATACAACGGAGTATTAATTAATGCATGATTAAAAAATGTTCAATGTATCTTTAATAAATATAAATATATAACGAATATTGTAATTAACAATCTCTATAAATGCGTTATACACCCAATATTTATATATAAACATATAAAAATAGTAGAAAATGCAATTTTGAATAGCGTGCAATTAAGAATATATATAAAGAAAGCTTGCTTGTTGTTGAAAACAAATGAGTAGTAATTAGGGTTTGGTTTCATTTTCGGGTCTAAATTAAGATTGGTGTAAACAATATTGTACCTTTACGAGCTACTTTCCATGTTCTGTCCTATTGTTGTAGTCGAGTACTGTTCTCGATGTTTTTGACGTTGTCGATCTATATATGTGTTTTGCATAAGGCATTTAATTAACAAGGTTTTTGATATTATTGTCATTGGTTATTATCAAAGTTCGTTAACACTAACTTAAATTTTGATCAAATTAAGATACACATACTTGCAAATTAAAGCCTTCCATGCCATAATTACAAAAACAATGGTGTGAAGCAGCGATATGAGTGGTTTGTTAAACTGTGGAGTGAATGGGGTTATATGGAATCTAATTTTCTCTTAAAAGGAGGAAGTAAGATACTCCATGAGCATTCATAATGCATAAAAAATTAAATAAATTGTTTTGTTTTAGTAATCAATTAATTAATTAAAATCATTAATAAAATTAGAAAGTGGACAGCCCTTTTAAAACAAAAGTTACTCACTTTTTAAACCCCTTTGTGGGTAATATAAAAACTTTTCTTTCTGATCTTTTTTGCAACTTTTTTTCCTCCTTTTTATATGCCTTTGCCTTTTACATCTCTTGATATTTTATTATTTTATTTTCCATATTAATTAATCTCTTAATTAAATATTATAAATTAGTTCATAAATTGTAGAAGGTACGTAACATGGCTAAAAGGGAAATCAAACTCTGAGATATGCAAAAGGAAATGCAAATGAAAGACAGATGGATCGCATACAATTATACAAATATAACCAAATTTGGTGCTGCTTTTCGGTGGACATAGCGAAGACAAAGAAGTTAATTTATAAGTTTTACACTGTTCAAAGGAGGGTGTTTGATCTTAAGTTTAAACAGAGTTCATCGTCATATGAGTCCATATTGAAAGTTTAGATAAAATCTCAATGGGGTGTTTTTGCTCCTCAGAATTCAGTGGTCATTATTGTTCGGGTATTTATTTGTCGTGGTTAATTAATAAATTTAAAGCTTTTAATTAGTTTAAATCAAAGTTAATTATTATATAAGAAATTAAATGATTGACATGCATGCCTAACATATTTATAATTCTAACCAATCTAAATATAAGATCATGATACGTGTCAAAATCCAAGAATTAGATAACAAGAAAAAAGTTTCAATGCCATGAATTATGCATTAGGTGTATTTTTAGTCTCATAGAAATTCTAATCATCATTATACTTATTATATAGTTTTATAGCATTAATTAATCTTGATTAGCTTAAAATTAATTGTATATTCTAACTCCAATGAAGCTTTTAATTACTTACTTGTTTGGATTTCTTAATTAATATATCGTTTTCAGTTTTAATTTGTTTTTTGCATTGTCGGCAGTTGATCTAGAAAAAGTAGTTAATTGGGATATTATGAAATAAATTAAATCGCAAAATTAATTCCTTTTTTATTGGGTTAGTTGAATTGAGACTGATCATTATATATTTTGATCAATATAATTAAACTCCATCCTTATCTTTTATGTATTAGCTATTTTGTTATTGGGTTAGTTGAAAATTGAGACGGATATATCATTTGATATTTTGATCTATATAATTAAATCTTCTTTAATCTATACGTAATATAATTAAACTCCATCCATATGTTTACGTATTAGTTATTTTTGGATCTCTTACAGATTACAGTTTATTTCAATTTTGATATAAATTAATATATTTCATCATCTTTTCAGGGAAAAACAATACTTACATTAAAAAATATACACCATATCCATTTAGAAGTATAAAACTAAGATATTATAACTATGGAATAACTAATTCTACTTGTATTATTGTAGAATAAAAGTAGTTTTATTCTTTTATATATAAATCTAAAATAATTGGTAAGGGAGAAAGATAAGAAATATTGTTTCCTTCTTTTGGTACTTGTACATATATTGCTATTATTTTTTTAGCATATGGATGTCACCGAGTTGATCGATGATAAGTTAAATTAAATGTTTGGGTGACGTGACTTAACTAGGTGATCCGAGGATACTATTTGTTGAGGAAAAGGAAAGCACAACGACTAAGCACTCCTGCCCCCAAAAGGGTTGATTGAAGAACCGCCATTTGCCAACCGATTTGAATTAATCGGTGTGGTATTGATCACTTGATGTGATGAGGTTGAGATAAAAGGCATAACAAATTTAGTGGGAGAGAAGAAAAGCGAAAAAGAGAGTTAGAAGGAATTTAATGTTAACCAGAAGGAATGTAAAATACTTTACTAGCATCAAAAGGCTCTAGCTTTTTTTTCGTCATACTCCTTAACCTGATCACTTGATGCAATCTAATTCGTGAATCGTTTGATACAAATTTACTTATATTGAGCATTAATGTGTGATTAGCAAGTATTGTAAATAGGTATTGAAGTGTAACTTTCTTAGTTCATAGAGGGGTTAATATGTAAATAGTTGGTTAATGGTTGTTAGTTGTTGTTAGAAGTTGTTAGTCATTCTCATTGTATAAATAGGTCTAAATCTGAGATCAATTCATTCATATAATAAGATTTCAGTCTTCTTCAATTCATTACAAGTGATATTGGAGCCACGACAGAGGAATCACGGCGGAGAGTTAGTGGCGATCAAATTGGAGAAGCAATCATCGGTTAAGAACTTGCCAACTGCGCAATTGCAAGGAAAAGGAGTCTTACCCTGATCAGTAGTGGTCAAATTGGTTTGATCGACAAAGAAAGATAATGATGTCTACGAGATTTGATCTCGAGAAGTTCAACAGTAAGAACGACTTTAGCCTATGGCGCTTGAAGATGAGGGCTCTTTTGGTCCACCATGGAGTAGTGGATGCTCTAGGAGGAGAAGATAACCTTCCTAACAGGATGAGTGAAAAAGATAAGAAAGAGATAATGGAGAAAGCCCACAGTGCCATTATTCTGTCACTTAGAGATCGTGTTCTTCGAGAAGTTTCAAAAGAAACCATAGCTGTCCGTGTTTGGTTGAAGTTAGAAGGGCTATACATGACCAAGTCTTTGGCCAATCGTCTATACCTCAAGAAGAGACTATATACGTTCCAGATAGGAGCAAGAAAAATAGTAGAGGACCCTGTTGACGAATTCAACAAACTCATGTTGGATTTGGAGAATATTGAAGTCAATTTGAATGAAGAAGATAGAGCCATCATATTCTTGACCTCACTACCATCATCTTATGAGCACTTTGTCGACACTTTGATATATGGTAGAGAGAGCCTGACCATGGAGGAAGTCTTGGCAGCCATCAATTCCAAAGAACTCAAAAATAAGTCAGTTCCCAAAGAAAGCACAGTAGAGGGACTATATGTTAGAGGCAGAACTGAAAAAAGAGAGTTCAAGAAGAAAGGGAATGCAAGATTTAATGCAAGATCGAAATCCAAAGGGAGAAAGAAGTGTTTTGCATGTCAATCAGAGACACCTCATGAAGGACTGCCCAGACAAGTGGAAATAAGAGATGACAACCAGCCTAGAAACCAAATTGTTCAAACACCTGAGGCAGATGGCTATGATAGTTCAGAGGTGTTGATGGTAAGTTCTCACCCCCTCATTGATGAGTGGATACTAAATTCAGGGTGTTCTCATCACAGGACACCCAATAAACACCTATTTGATGCCTTTGAACAAGTCAATTTGGGAGAAGTCAAGTTGGGAGATGACAGTCCATGCAACGTGGAAGGTATGGGCAACATTAAACTGAGACTTCGTGATGGATCTGAATTTTTGCTACACCAGGTCAGGTGCATTCCCAAACTTAAGAGAAACTTAATTTCTCTTGGATGCTTAAAACAAGAAGGTTTAAAAGTAAAGATGGAAAATGGTAAAATCAAGATCATAAATGGTGTTAGGGTGGTAAAGCAAGGTACTAGGAGATCAAACAACATCTATTCTCTTGATTGTAATGAAGAACTGAACACAGTAGGATCTTGTAATCAAAGTCTTGTTAAAGAGGAAGCAAGATTGTGGAACCAGCGTCTAGGCCACATGAGCATACAGGGTCTGAAAGTATTGTCCAAGATAAATGCATGTGGTAGCCTCAAGATCAATGAGTTAGAATTCTGTGAACACTGCGTTTTGTCTAAATCCCACATAGTTAAATTTGGTTCTGGAACACACAAGTCAGGGAAGGTGTTAGAATATATTCATGATGATTTATGGGGGCCTGCAAGGACACAAACTCTAGGTGGAGCTAAATACTTCTTGTCCTTAAAATATGATTACTCAAGGAGAGTGTGGGTGTATCTTCTAAGAACTAAAGATGAGGCTTTAGATAAGATTAAAGCATGGAATCTCCTAGTTGAGACACAGAAAGAAGCACGGGTAAAGAAGCTACGTACAGACAATGGACTGGAGTTAAGCAACCAAGAGTTTAGACAAAACTGTGAAGCACATGGAATAGCAAGACACCTAACTGTTCCAGGAAACCCACAACAGAATGGACTTGTAGAGAGGATGAATGAGACTATGCTAAATAAAGTGAGGGCAATGTTGGCCCAATCAGGTATGCCAAAGCATTTTTGGGGAGAAGCAGACATCGTATCTTGTTAACAAAAGTCCATCTACTGCTATTGAGAACAAGACACCCATGTATATGTGGACTAGGGAAGAATCTGATTACCACCAGCTGAGAATATTTATGCCCATGTACGACAAGATAAATTGGAACCTAGAGCTATCAAGTGCGTGATGTTAAGCTACCCACAAGGTGTGAAGGGCTACAGGTTATGGAGAGTTGATGGAGAAAGTCCCAAAGTGGTAATAAGTATAGATGTTACCTTTAATGAGCATCAAATGTACAAGGATGTTGTGGGAAAACAAAGTACAGGAGAATCACAGATTGAGGTGGAGTTTGTTGGTACTAACAAGAGTCAATGAACTTCCTCAGGGCAAGCACTGAAAGGTGAGTCTTCTTCTGATAATGAGCACACACATAATGAATTGTCCAATTACCAACTGGCAAGGGACAGACAAAGAAGACAAATAGTTCCTCCATCAAGGTACATGGAACAAGAAGATATAAATGCCTTTGCATTTGCAGTTGCTGAATTTGAATATATAATTGAACCTCTAAGCTTCAAAGAGGCAGTAAACTCACCACAGAGAAACAGGTGGTTTAAAGCTATGAAAGAGGAAATAGATTCCTTGTACAAGAACAAAACTTGGGAGCTTGTAGAACATCCTAAGAAGCAAAGTGTTGTAGGCTGCAAGTGGTTGTTTAAACTGAAAGAAGGAATTGCAGGTGTGTCAGGGCCAAGATTTAAGGCTAGATTAGTGGCAAAAGGCTTTACACAAAAGCCTGGGTTTGATTTCACTGAAATTTTCTCACCAGTGGTAAAGCATGCCTCTATTCGTGTCTTATTAGCTCTAACAGCAAGGGCATATTATGAGTTAGAGCAATTGGACGTAAAAACAGCTTTCTTACATGGAGACTTAACCAAAAGGATTTATATGGTACAACCAAAGGGGTTTGAAATAGCAGGAAATGAAGATCATGTGTGTCTATTGAAGAAGTCCTTGTATAAACTTAAGCAGTCACCCAGAATGTGCTATATCAAATTTGATGAACACATGTTGGCTCAAGGTTTAAATAGAAGTGCTTATGATACTTGTGTGTATTTTAAAGAATACAGAAGAGGGAAGTACATATATCTATTACTTTATGTGTATGATATGTTACTGACATGTGAGGACAAAGAAGAAGTTCAATATACCAAAAGGCTGCTAAGTACGTTTGATATGAAGGAGCTTGGAGGGGCTAAGAAGATTCTGGGTATGGAAATAGTAAGGGACAGAGGCAGGAGATTGCTAAAGTTGTCTCAGAATGAAAACATTAAGAAGGTACTGATGAATTTGGTATAGAAGCTGCAAAACCTATTGGTACTCCTTTAGGGTTACAATTTAAGTTGTCTTTAATGGGATGTCCTACAACTTCCAAAGAAATAAGTGAGATGGAAAAGGTTCCTTATGCTCAAGATGTTGGTAGTCTCATGTACTTAATGGTGGGGACTAGACCAGATTTAGCATATGCAGTTGGCCTTTTTAGTAGGTATCTGTCAATCTAGGTAAGGATCATTGGAAAACTGTGAAGTGGATACTGAGATACTTGAAAGGACCAAAAGATGTTGGAATAACATTTGGTGCTGAACAGAATAAAGATCATGTAATACAGGGGTATTCTGATTCTGAATTTGTATTTTATCTGTGTTTCATTTTTAAAGGATGTAGAGTGAGTTAGAATTCATCACTGCAACATATAGTAGCATTATCATCAACAGAAGCAGAGTATATATAGCTTTAAGTGAAGCTGGGAAAGAAGCCATTTGGTTAAAAGGATTCTGTTAGAACTTGGAGTTGAAATTGAAGATATAGCTGTGTATTGTGATAACCAAAGTGCATTGCACTTACCCAAAATCCTACTTATCATGAGAGGTCAAAGCATTTTAATGTGAAGTTGCATTTTATAAGAGAGATTATAGGCAACAAAGAAGTAAAGGTTGAGAAGTTGCATACAGATGTGAATGCAGCCGATATGTTAACCAAGGTGTTACCAGGATCAAAGTTTCAGTGGTGCTTAAGTGGCTTACATATTTCAGCTTACTTGTAATCAAGGTGGAGATTA
The DNA here is from genome assembly GCA_020465985.1 of Centrapalus pauciflorus. Classification (NCBI taxonomy): domain Eukaryota; kingdom Viridiplantae; phylum Streptophyta; class Magnoliopsida; order Asterales; family Asteraceae; genus Centrapalus; species Centrapalus pauciflorus. The sequence goes on along the minus strand of JAANYP010001462.1, from coordinate 665,393 downwards.
TTGAACATTAATGTGTGATTAGCAAGTATTGTAAATAGGTATTGAAGTGTAACTTTCTTAGTTCATAGAGGGGTTAATATGTAAATAGTTGGTTAATGGTTGTTGGTTGTTGTTAGAAGTTGTTAGTCATTCTGCTCAATGTGCGATTAGCAAGTATTGTAAATAGGAATTGAAGTGTAACTTTCTTAGTTCATAGAGGGGTTAATATGTAAATAGTTGGTTAATGGTTGTTAGTTGTTGTTAGTTATTCTAAGTGTATAAATAGGTCTATATCTTAGATCAATTCATTCAAATAATGAGATTTCAGTCTTCTTCAATTGATTACAACTTAGAAGTAAAAAATAATGTTTGATATCATAAATTTGAGGACATACATGCATGCACATTCTCTTGTTTTATTAACAAACTTTTATATTTTTAGTTTCTTTGGTTTCAAATAAGATCACATCATAAAAAGTTACAATAGTTTTATAGGATTGAGAAATCCTCATTTTAACAAATTGTTTCATAGTTTAAGGATATATTTTGACTGCGTGCATGTGTACACCAATTTTTAGCTATCTAAAGTGCAATTATTTATTAGAGCCTTAATACTTATATATTATGGCATTTAAAATTTCAATTAACTAATAATAACAATGCAATTACACAATATATTGGCCTTAAGTTATTTCCGGAATTTCAACTGTAATTGATATGGCCGTGACCATACGTATTTTATGATTCATTTACCTCTTAATTTTTGTGGTTATTATACCTTAATTCATGAAATAAACTGAATTCATTCATAATTTTGTTTCAGGGTTTAAAAGTTGTTAAATCGACAAAGGAACAAAAAACGAGAGAGAGTAGACGAGATTTGCTGATCCAACCATCTTCCAAGATCAAAAGAAAATTTTGACGAAAATTGATGCTACACACATGTGCATGACAGTCCATGCACCTGTGTGGAGATCAGTCAACCAAGACCAGTCAAAGCAAGCTAGCTACACATTACACACCCGTGTATGAGGCCCAACCCACAAAAAGTCATTTTTAAACCCTAGTTCGCATCAGCTTGAACTCAGACTTAATTCAGAGGAATTTTTACATTTTTGCTCTCATTTTTCTTCGGTATTTCACGTAGTTAATCATAGTTCAATCTAGGTTTTCGGTTTTCTTCAAGATTTCAAGTATTCAGATCGATTTTGGAGTTAGTTTTGCACGAGATAACAACGATTTTGGTACATTCTTTCCTTAACCTTCTAATTTCGTGATGTTTAGTATTTATTTGAGTTTAGTTTTGGTTTTCGGTAAGGATACCGAGTAATTTTCTTGTTTACCCACTTGGGAGGATGAATTCTATGTTTTAATTGGTTTATTCTTGGATTGATTGACAGTTATGGTTTATATTTACAAGATTCTTGATATTCTTCATCCTTTTTTTTATTATTAAAAATCATATTTTTATCAATCTTTTAATATTGTTTTGCGAAAATAAAGTGTTGGTTGATTTGTGTTTTAATAAGGTTGAAGCTTTGGATGAAAAGTTGATAATTGATTATGTTTTTTAGGCGGCATTGTGTTATTGATCTAGAAGTTTGTGTGTTGGTTAAATATTAGACATTGTGTTGCGATAATAGGGCTAATATTTCGTAACATTTGATTTCTAAAGAAATAAAGTTGATTGGTTTAATTTTTCAGTATTAACTGATAGTTTTTAGGATCTTCTTGCGATGATAAGATTGTTGTTTAATATCGGAATTTGATTTAATTAACTTTGTTGTCTTCACATATTTTGTCATGATTTAATTTTTAATTTGGAGAAATTAATTATTGGGTAAATTAATCTACAATCCGGACTTAAATTGAATTATACGATCGGTTAGTCATCGATTTACTTTTATCAATCAATTTAATTCATCGCCAATTAATCGTAGTTTTCTACTCCCAAGCGGGTGACACTTTCTTAATATAAGAGTTTTGTGGTTTTAATTTATTGTCATTCTTTACTTGCTTAAATTAAGTTTGATTTAATTTCTGCTTTCTTTGGTTGAGTTTGGGTTATTTAAGGGGCGTTTGGTTTGCAAAATATTTTAAGAATGAATATGATCTATCAAAGGAATGGAATGAAATTAAATTTCATTCATTGCTTTGGTTGGCGGGAATGAAATAAAATGAAGAGTAAATTACTCCGTTGATCCTTTAAGTTGACCAATTATGACTCGTTCAGTCCTTCAACTTTTGAAATTACTCTGACAATTTTTTAAATAAGAATTTTGAACACCAATGGTCCTTTGTTCAAATTGATGTTTGGAGAAATGGGAGGACATTTAACATTTTTCATATGAATAAATGACCATTGGTGTTCAGAATTCATGTTTAAAGGATTAGCAGAGTAATTTCAAAAGAACTAAACCAGTCATAATGGGTAAACTTAAAGGATTAACGAAGTAATTTACTCTAAAATGAAATTAAACTTTATTGATTGTTATTTTTATATTTAGTTTGTAAAGTGGGATGTGATGAGTAGGTACACTGTAGGTAGGGTAAGATGGATGGAATAGGGTAGGGTTAGGTTGGGTTGGGTAGATAGGGTGGGGTAGGTGGAGTGGGGTGAGGTGGGTATGGTTAGGTAGGATAAGGAAGGTTAGGATAGGTGATGTAAGGTAGGATGAGGTTAGTGGAGATGGGTAGGTATGGTAGGATGGGTAGGGTGAGGTTAGGTGGGGTGAGGGCAATTTGGGGGTGGGTGGGGTATCGTTAGGTAGAATAGGATAGGTGGGTGGGTAGGTAAGGTAGGGATGTGGTATGGTTAGGTAGGGTAGGGTAGGATGCGTGGGTGATGTATGGTCATTATGGTTGGTAGTGTCGACAGAAAAATGTATTATGAGAATGAAATCTCAATTATTTGTCTATTAGGTAATAAAATAAATTTCAATCAATAGAAATGGAATTCTCATTCCAATTCCATAGATTCCTTTAAGAATATGTGAAACAAACATACCCTTAGTTCTTGTTATTTGCTTGCTTTTGCTAGTTAGTTTAATTCCTATTTACTAATGTTAGTTTTTATTTGATTTGAAAAATCCAAAAAAAAAATATAGTTTTCTTTTATTGCTTGTCGTTATTAGTTTGCGTTAGTTATTTAATTAGTTACTTTGATTATCGCCTTTAGTTGTTAATACCTGGAAAATTTTGAAATAGCAAAATATTGGTTAAGATTGTAGCATTTGAGTCCCCGTTCTTTCATATCATTTCTTGAAATCGATAAATCCTATATGATTCTTGAAATTATATTGCACATGATTGGTACATTGTGAGTTGTGTAATTTATAATTTGGGATTGTATAGATATTAAAACCTAAGGTCTGTTTGCATGCTAATACTAATTAACAAGAAAGTTTGTCATCAATGAAGAAAAGTTACATTATTGTTGTTATATGAATTCACATGTCAATTACTATTCAAGAATCATGTATATCCTTATTAATCAAATTGATTTTCTACCACCAAGAAGACTGCATCAAAGAATGCATAACATTTTATATATAATACTGTTATTGTTGTACTAATTAATTTAATTTTATATAGAATATGAAATGTATTATGAAAAAATAAATGGATGGAAAAACTAGTTTGTATTTTTTATGGGTTAATTGCGTCATAAGTCAACCTACTGTCACAGTCACAGGTTTTTCAATTTGAGTAATATACTATTTTTTCTAATTAAGGTAACATACTTTTCAAATCGAGTCAATCAAGGCAACTCTATCGGTTTAAAAAGTAAATATTACTGACGTGACATTTTTTTGTCCAGACATCATTTTTTAAAGAAATAACATTATAATTGTTATATGATGTGCACTGTTTTGTGCAATTTAAAAGTACTTTTTGATAATAACTTACTATTTTGAGCAAATTTAAAAATAATTAAGCAACATTAGAAATTAAAAAAAAACTGATGATTGGATAATGAAACTCTCTTATGAGTAATTTTTACCTCTCAATTCGATACGGTTACCTTGATCGACTTGATTTGGAAAGTATGTCATCTCAAATAGAAAAAAAAATTTAGTATGTTACCCAAATTGAAAAAATAGTGACAATAGATTACTTTTGACGTAATTAACCCTTTTTTATTTATGATTAATGTCAATTTAAATAATAATAAATATAGAATACAAAAAATTCTATATAGAAAATAGCTATTGTTATATGTAGCATCCCATATCGGTGGAGTGTAGAAACTAATATGTCAATATAAAGGTGAGGTTATCTCAATCTACCAAGACGTGTTTTGGGGCGGGCCTATGACTTGGCTTCCAGAAACAAAACCGTGTGACTTTTGCCAAAGCGGACAATATCTTGTCTCGGGATGGTCTGCGCTGTTAAATTATAAAAGTTAATAGTTTTTTATATAAGATATAGAAGACATTGATTTAAACCCGGGTGATTTTAAAAAACGGGTTGCCACGTAGATAAAACCGGGTATACTATAAAAACGGGTAGCGACGTCATTAAAAAATTGTCCACGTAGGCATCGAAACCGGAAGCAACCGGTTAAAATGTATGCCAACTACCAAATTGCAACAATTTTGAAACTTTGACTACCAAATGTGCACAAAAAAAAGTTCACTACATAAATGTGTACAAAGTTGAAAGTTCAGAGCTATTTGATGTCATTTTCCCTATGAAAAACACATGGATGAAAAAATTGGTTTGTATTTTTGTTTATGATTAATGTCAATTTAAATAAGAATATATATGAAATATAAAATATTCTATAGTGAAAATAGGTATCGTTGTAACAGTTAATTAATTTTTATATAGAATATATAAAATATATTTTAGAGAAGATAATTGATGTATAAACCAGTTTGCATTTTTTTTAAATTATGTATAATGATGTTGATCTACATAAAAATATATAGGATACATAATATTCTACATAGATTACATAATATTCAATATAGAATATATATGTTATATTTTAGTAGTAAAATAGTTTTCTACATAGAAAAATTCATTTTTTTATAAACAAATGTTTTTTATGAAGAAAATTAATTACCGTAAAAGAAAGAAAAAAAGAAAAAATAATAAGTGAGAAAAAGAGGAAAAAATAGATTTTCCCCCCAAAATACTATTTTATTTGAGCATCTTTTCAACATTTCCATTATTAATAGTCTAAATAATTACGACAATGTTATTGCTTATTTTCAGTAATAGATATTTTTGATCTAAAGTCTCTAATGGGTTCTTAAGTTCTCACACTATTTAAGGTTCTCAAAAGAGTTTTACCATATGTGTGTGTGTATAATCAAAATCATATGTGAAATCAAATATTTGTGAGAAATATGAGAAATGTTGAATCAACATTTAATTTCGTGATTCAACAAAATGTTAAATTACAAAATAATACGAAGAGCTATGTTACACACACACACACTCTTTCTCACATGATTTTCGTTAATAACGTGAAACACATCGATTAAACTTAATCTTTCTTCTCGTATTAAGAGATGTGGTATGTAACAATGAGAGGGCGTGTGTTTAAAACCACCCCAAAATAATTGTTTCCTTCATCTAAGGGAATCAATGTTATTTAATTAATAAATCAATGTGTTTCCATATTGATTATGAATATTTAACTTTTGACAATTATATTAAACTTTAATACTAAACATGACTCAAATCTAACAAATAAAAATAAATTGGATTTAAGTTTCTATTTCATCGTTTTGGCTACATTAATTTCGGTATAATCCTTAATATTTACATATTAATGACGAGTTCTAGCTATTGATTTTGATTTGTTTATCGTTATTAGAATGATTTGTGAGTAATCTTACTGCTCACCCACTTAAAATAATAAATTTGATGTTTTAATTTGAATGGATTAATAGTTGGATTGTTGATGGATTTGACGAAATGTTTGATTTCTATTTAGATCATTAATTTGGTTATATATCATTGACTTTTGCATAAATACAATTAGGTAAATTCGGCTATGAATGTAAATTTGCTTGTAATTTGTATTGAATTTGGCTTTGAATGTAGATTTGATAGTTAGTTGTTTATTGATCTAACATGGATTAATGAATATAACATTTTCTCATCAGTTTATGAAAATCATAAGCTTTTAAACGAGAACGTAATCAAACTAGCTTTTGGAATGAGTTTGAACTTATCCAAAATATAATTACAAATATGTTTTCCATCTTTTAAATAATACAGTTTAAAAATCTATTTGCCATTATGTGACATTTTACACTTAAAAGCTTTAGATACGTATATATTAACAAAAGTTTTAGCCACCAGCTTCTTTTCTAGTTAAAAACTAATTTTGTCAAATATACTCTTAGTAGTTGACTAATTATTAAATACGAGAATTGCTTGTGATTATTTTTTTGACAGCAAAATTAAACTAAGAAAAATTTGTGTGTGCAATTTTTATTAAATACGCGGTAATAAAGCATATAATTGCATGCAAAATATTTGTTGGTAAATTTTATTGCATAATGATCAAGTTTTAGTTAATTTAATCCTAAAGTTAATTTTTGAAATGATAAAATAATCGGTTAATCCTTGTTTTATTTTTATCAATCAATCATATCTAACACGAGTCGTTAACTCAATACGTTAATTTATTCTAACATTTTTCTAGTTATATATGATGACCTTTTATAACAGCCAAATGTATAATTAGGTTTTAATTTGTAGTTTTGCTTTACTAATACGTAATTTAAAACAGTTAATGAAAGTTGATTGTTGTTTTATGCAAAATGAGTAATTTGTATTACTTTGATGATTTTATTTGAGCATGTTATTTATTAAGTTCAAAGAAATAGAATGCAATGGATTAAACCGATAAATTATGAAATTTTGAAGTACAAGGGGTTAGCGTCACAAATGTTCAAACATCTCTTTTATGTGTGAATACATCAAATTATTTACAATTACTCTTTCTCTCTCTTCTACTCTTTTTCACTCAGTTCTTTTACTATAAAGTCAAGAACACGGATTTGCTTCAAATCAAGTTGGAAAACTTGATTGTTTGCATCCTAGAAGTTATCTAACAAGATTCAAGTGTCAATTCGAGGTAAGGTTTAATTTAAATGGGTTTATAGTTGTTACTGAGTTCAATTTTCTTCATGAACCGATTTGGAGATATTAAACAAACTTATGGATGGATGTGTTTCCTATCAGATTTCTAGCATTTATCTTAGTGTGTTAAAGTTGTGAAACAAGTTTCAGATTCCAATTCCATCTCAGAGTAAGTAATTTATTTACTATGTGTTCATGATGTGTACGTGTGTGTGTGTCAACAACATTAATTACAGTCTCGGAATTCGGCCAAAATTGACCCAAGTTGATATTTTTAAACATTATTGATGTTTGAAAACAAGTACAAATTATGATGAGTTATAGTAGAGACTAAAAGCCATATAAAAGCCTTTAGAGAGACATATATCAAGAATTTCCAACTTTGATGAGTTATAGTAGAGACTAAAGTAACAAATTATGATGTTTACACATGTTATATGTAATTGAGACATACTTTGTTATCTTTGTGTCTTTTTTGACCTTCAATATAAGTAATTGCGAACACTACAATATAGGTACTGTCTGTATAAGCTTTAATATAATCTACTTGTGCATCTGTTCGGCTTGATATCTTATTATCTTCATTTCAGTTTCTTTAATTGAGCTAAATTAGTATGATTAAGCACACAATGCTTACCACTGCGGCAACATTTACATACGAGAAGCTAGCCCCATATCACAGGCTAATCCCTCGTGGCATATTTTATCAGTGATCGCGTTTCCTACTCCTATAAGCCATGTCTTAATATTGCACACAACATAACTAGTAGTCTACCAAAGCAATTTAGACTCTATTAATTGCCACATATTTTACATCATCATGTGTAATCTTGTTAAGTCACTAAGAATCTTACAAGTTCTACTTAAGCTTTTTTACACAAAAAGTAAAGACAACGTCAGACCTTCAACTTAGGTCTATCTGATCATCCCAGAGGATCTTTGCTCACTCTTAGCTTGTGGTATTAGCCTAGTTAAATAACTACGTGGGGGATCTGTATAGTGGGTTTATATATTTTTATTATGATGTGTTAGCAGTGTAGACTTATACCTTTGTAGCACGTGTAGTGCTCGGCGATATTCATTTAATGACTTGTGTTCTAGTAATTTCTTTATGTAATAGTTTATGCATGGTTTTCTATATGTGGAACGGGTGAAACATCGAAGCCCTAATTTGGAACAGGTGACAAGACGAGACAGAGGGAACAACGACGAAACATCGTGGTTTCGTGTATCAGTCAGTGACACATTTCCATTTTGACTGTTGGCGAAGAAGATGGAGGGATCAAGAGTTCAAGGCAGCCATAATACCTAATGTCTTTTTCTCTTTCCTTCGTCCCCAACATCTTCCTCTGTCTCTTTCGTTCCTTTACCTTAGCAGTCATAAGCCTAACAAGAGATCTCTTTGGAGGCACACACAAATAATACTAGGAGAACGTACCCAGAAATAAATGACACGGAGAAGGGTGGCGATGATGCAGGCAGAAGGCGACGACGAAAGCGACGCAGTCGAAGGGTAACCACGATGTAGGCAAGCAAATTGAGGAGAGGGATGGGGGATGAGTGGAATCGGCCAGGTGATTATTTTGATAGAGTTGGTGGATTTGTTCTTTTATTTTAATTGTGTATTTTAACTTTTACATAAATTTCGTTGAATTGAAATACAAATTAAATACTCAATATAAATTAAGAGTTTGTTAAAGTTTCATAATAGGTCCCTGTGAAGACAAAAATACCTTTGAAGTTAACGGAATTTATATCAAGTAACAAAAATTTATTTATGTAACTTACTCTAGTTTATAATTTATGTTGTTGGTTTAATAATCTACTAAATGTTTTGAGTACCTACATATTGTGTGACGCTTTTTTTGTAGTAGGATTAATCTAGCTTCTTACTACCATTTCCTATGTTGGATAATCTCATATGTAGTTTCATTATAATTTATATGCAATCTAATATATTATCAACCGTGTTTGATATATTTCAGGTTCACCTATTATATATTATTTTTATTTTAGGTGTGTCTACAACGTATCACAAACTTATTAAAATTCATAACAAGTTATTTGTTATAAGTGTGAATTAAATAATCATCGGCATTAGATTAGTGCGAAACCCCTCTTGTGGAAGAAAAAAAAAACCCTAATTTGAGGAATTGAATAAAGTATATATAAAAATATGACATTTTGGTGTTAAAATAATCTTTGAAATCGTAACAAATATAAACAACTTATTCAATTGATAATGCAAACGGAAAAGAATAATAGGATATAATAAGATAAGAGACACACTCATTAGGGCAACAAAAACACACACACTTTTTTCACCATTACGTGTGTGTTTGTTTGAGAAATAAAGCTTTATATATTATCTTATCTTTCCACAAGAACCATTGATCGCTTCTTCCTTCCATCTTTTTGATTGGGAAGCCTTTTTTCTTCTACCCACCATTATTGATGTTATACCTAATTAGATTGCTTTTCCTCAATTACAATCATAATTTAAGTTATTCTATCATCATCAAGATAAGACTTTGCCTTTAATTTTCTCAAGTTGGCGAGTCTTTTTTGGTTTGGGTATCTATCTTTGCATCTTCGATCATTCGTTTTCCGTATAAACGGTTGTTATTTAAAACACGCAAACACACACACGTGTGTATATATGATTTCGGTTGAAGTGAGTTTCACCTATTATGCAGCACAACACAAGGTATCACTTGTAAAAATAATTTTTTTGGATTTTTTTCATAAATACGTTTTAATTTACATTACAAAGATGATATATAAATTTCTCGCATATTCACACATTTAAACGCATGAATTTATGCATCACATAAATGTACGTTCACATATATGCAAATTTATGTAAACGTACGTTCACATTATTTTTAACGAGTTCGGAGATGTGAATGTATATGGAATTGACATATTATCTTTATAATGTTAATTAAAACATGTTTATGAAAAAAAAAATTAAAAGTTTTTAAAAGGTCGTATATACTTTCTGGTACGCTACATAATGACTGGTACTCTCTCGAACCTCTTATATATATATATATATATAGAGGCAGGTTCAGTAGAAAACCTATATATATCGGAAAACTTTGGAAAACCAAAATGTATCACAAAGTCACTGAGGATAATTTTGAAAAAACATAATACCTATATTTATTTGTTTAAAAAAATTCAAAATTCAAATGAAAAAAAAATCCCTTAAATCAAGATCAGGCGAGACAATTTCCAAATTAAAAATTCCTTATTTCAAAATTCAAAATTCCATGTTACCAAAACAATTTCCAATTTCCAAATTTCCAAACTCCAAATTTCAAATTTCCAAAACAATTTCTAAATTTCCAAAACAAATTCCTTTGTCCATGGATTACAGACGACGAAGCCACCACACGACCAAAGTCAAAGCCGATTCCAGATGGCGACGTCAACACACGACTCCACCATATATCGTGGTGCACGGAACGAAGCGGTGCACAGATCTGTTGTAATGGTCGGCCATTGTTCTCAGCAGACGGTGCACGGATCAAAATGGTGGTGGTCGTCCACCTGTTATGGTGGTCGGAGGTCGGTAGTCAACCATGCATCGTCGTTCGAAGATCGTTTCTGATGCATCGTTCTATACGGTGGCCAAAGCCAAGTCGGTCCAGACGGCGGCAGCGCCACACGACGCCACCATACATCGTGATGCACGGATCTAGGTGATGCACGGATCAGAGTGGTGGTGATCGTCCACTTGTTATGGTGGTTGGAGGCCGGTGATCCACATGGTTGTTTCTGATGCATCATCCTTTTGGTATAATGGAGGTATGCACCATTATCGAATTATTGATGGTTTCTGATGCATCGTCGTTTGTTATTTTAAAATGATGATTTTTGTTACAATAAAGATGGTGATGCATCGTTGTTAAAGGTTTGTGTTATTTGATTTCTAATACACATGTTTCTTTTTGAATATTAGTGTGTTGTTTGGATTTCTAATTCATTATTATTTTGAAAGATGAATATGACTTTTATTAAGATGAGAATTTCTGAATATGAAGATTTTTGAGGTGCATCACTGTTTTGAAAGACAGAGATGATAATTTTTTGAAAAATGATGATTTCTGATGCATCGTTGTTTTGGAAGACGAATATGATGTTTTTTGGAAGACAGTGATTTCTGATGAATCGTTGCTGTGGAAGACGAAGATGATGATTTCTTTTTGAAATTATTGAATTTGGATGTAAATTTATTTTTAAATTTAGAATTATGTATAAATTATGGATCTTTTCAATTTCAATATAAAAAGTAATGAAAATTTAAATTTGAAAAAAGATATTACATACCCAAAATACCCTTATGCATCTACTTTTAAATGCATCGTGATGCATTAATTTAATGACGTATATGCATCTAATCTAACGGCTACGATTGGTTTTCCAAGGTTTTCCGATGCATGGAGGTTTACCATTGAACCCACCCCTATATATATATATATATATATATATATATATATATATATATATATATATATATATATATATATATATATTTTTTTTTTTAAGTTATAAATATAATTTTTAAATTTGTGCATTTGATGTATAAATTTGTGCATTTTGGAGGATTCTAACGTTCTCACGGAATTGAAGGGTTTTTATGTGATCCCGACCCTATATATATATATATATATATATATATATATATATATATATATATATATATATATATATATATATATATATATATATATATATATATATATATATATATATATATATATATATATATATATATATATATATATATATATATATATATATATATATATATAATTGGATTCAAATGAGTATCATTAGTTTTGCGGAGTACCGGAGGTACCTCGCCTAAAACCATTTTTTTTAAAATTTCTTTTCATAATCATGTATAAATTAATATAGAAGACAACTTGTAAAAAAATCACACATAAACACACACTAAAACTATGTGAAACGTGCATTTTCACATGAAATGCACTGTTATGAACGTATGTTCACGCTAAGAATGTGCACATAATTTTTTTCACATGACTTTTAATATGCTAGAAAATGTGAATGTGTGTACTCTTTTACAAATAGACTTATATTATTTGTATCTAAATAAATATGAAAAAAACACATCCTAATCCCATGTGTTCATAGGTGTAGGGATGGCAAAAAAAACCCAAACCCGATGGGGAAACCCGAAACCCGGTGTATTCGGGTTGGGTTCGGATCGTATGGGTAGGGTTTCGGGGATTATTATCGGGGCTTTTTCATATTTCGGGTTCGGGGACGGGGGAGACCATCCCCGCCCCGCCCCGATATTAGTATTATATTATTTTTTAATATTTTCTATAGGTATAACATGTTCCATAAGTTTCCTAATCTAGGTTTTTCATTCTAAACACCAGGCCAGCAGCCGCCTCACTCTCCTTCTGCATACGATTTTTGGTTTCTGGCTTCTCAGTCGACCACCATCGAGGCGGCGACCGGCTTTTCAAGCGACCTGACCAACGCTGTTTCTTTCTCTCTCTGCCCTCGACCTTCTGTCTTTATTTCTCTGCACTCGACCAGTCAAGACCGCCGCTGTCTTTCTGTCTCTGCCCTTGACCAGTCGACCGCCGCTGTCCCTTCTTGGCGGTGGCTCTGTGCCCATCCACTTGTACAAAAATGGGCTTTGGTCACACATGCTCGAAATCAAATAGTCACACATTAGAATATTTGTGTGACTAAAGATACAAAACTAAAATTCACGTCATTCTTTTAGTCACATCTGAACTCCAATCGTGTGACCAATCTAAAATGTATTGCCACACATTCGAACATTTATGTGAGTAAAGGTATCTGGTGTTTTTTGGCTGATTATGCTCGAAGCATTAGTCACGTTACACTCATAAAATGTTATAAAACTGCGTCACACAGTTGAACAATGTGACCAAATGCCAGTATATGGTCACATGAAGTAATGTGTTATGTGACTAAATGAGGAACTCGAGTTTGTCACACACGATTTGAGTGTAGCCAAAAGCACATACTATATGGTCACATAAGTTATTATATGTGGCTAAAGTGTAGTGTGTGTTAGATTGTAAAAATCTAATACGTAGCAGTCACATTGAGTGCCATTTTGTGTGACTAAATCATATGCCAATATATGGTCACTTGAATAATGATTTGGGTGACCAAATCATATTACAGTATATGGTCACATGAAGTAATTATATGTGTGACTAAATCATATTCCAGTATATGGTCACATGAAGTAATTTGTTATGTGACTAAAGCATGAACTCGAGTTTGTCACACAAGATTTCAGTGTAGCCAAAAGCAGACACTATATAGTCACATAAGTTAGTATGTGTGGCTAAAGTGTAATGTGTGTTAGAATGTAAAAATCTAATACGTAGTAGTCACATTGAGTGCCATTTTGTGTGACTAAATCATATGCCACTATATGGTCACTTGAATAATGATTTGGGTGACTAAATCATATTCCAGTATATGGTCACATGAAGTAATTGTATGTGTGACTAAATCATATTCCAGTATATGGTCACATGAAGTAATTTATTAGGTGACTAAATCATGAACTCGAGTTTGTCACACAATATTTCAATGTAGCCAAAAGCAGACACTATATGGTCACATAAGTTAGTATGTGTGGCTAAAGTGTAGTGTGTGTTAGAAGGTAAAAATCTAATATGTAGTAGTCACATTGAGTGTCATTTTTTGTGACTAAATCATATGCCACTATATGGTCACTTGAATGATGATTTGGGTGACCAAATCATATTCCAGTATAAGGTCACATGAAGCAATTGTATGTGTGACTAAATCATATTCCAGTATATGGTCACATGAAGTAATTTGTTATGTGACTAAATCATGAACTCGAGTTTGTCATACAAGATTTTAGTGTAGCCAAAAGCAGACACTATATGGTCACATAAGTTAGTATGTGTGGCTAAAGTGTAGTGTGTGTTAGAATGTAAAAATCTAATACTTAGTAGTCACATTGAGTGCCATTTTGTGTGACTAAATCATATGCCACTATATGGTCACTTGAATAATGATTTGGGTGACCAAATCATATTCCAGTATATGGTCACATGAATTAATTGTATGTGTGACTAAATCATATTCCAGTATATGGTCACATGAAGTAATTTGTTATGTGACTAAAGCATGAACTCGAGTTTGTCACACAAGATTTCAGTGTAGCCAAAAGCAAACACTATATGGTCACATAAGTTAGTATGTGTGGCTAAAGTGTAGTGTGTGTTTGAATGTCAAAATATAATACGTATTGGTCACATTGAGTGCCATTTTGTGTGATTAAATCATATGTCACTATATGGTCACTTGAATAATGATTTGTGTGACCAAATCATATTCTAGTATATGGTCACATGAAGTAATTGTATGTGTGACTAAATCATATTCCAGTATATGGTCACATGAAGTAATTTGTTATGTGACTAAATCATGAACTCGAGTTTGTCACACAAGATTTTAGTGTATCCAAAAGCACACACTATATGGTCACATAAGTTAGTATGTGTGTCTAAAGTGTAGTGTGTGTTAGAATGTCAAAATATAAATGTTAGGATATAAATTAATCAAGTAATTTTATAAACTTAGGTTATATATAATCAATTCAATTTCATTCCATTTCATGAATAATAAACTAATTTTATAAACTTAGTTTATAAAACAATTAGCAGCTTGATAAAATGTACTAACAGCTTGAGTTATTGAACTAACAGTTCCAGATTTGCGAAAACAGAATTTCTCAATTTAACTCAAGTGAATAATAAAACGTAGGTTAATATTAATCAAGTAATTTTATAAACTTATGTTATAAAACACTTAACAACTTGAAAAAAATGGACTAACAGCTTGAGAAATTGAACTAACAGTTTTAGATCTGCACTAACAAGATTTCTCAATTTAACTTTAGTGAATAATTAAAGTTAGGTTAAGATTAATCAAATAATTTTATAAACTTAGGATATACACAATCAATTCAATTCCATGAATAATAAAACTAAATCATAATATATGCCACTATATAGTCACTTGAATAATATTTTGGGTGACCAAATCATATTCCACTATATGGTCACATGAAGTAATTTTATGTGTGACTAAATCATATTCCAGTATATGGTCACATGAAGTAATTTGTTATATGACTAAATCATGAACTCGAGTTTGTCACACACGATTTCAGTGTAGCCAAAAGCAGATACTATATGGTCACATAATGGTTTGTGTGACTAAATCCTATTCCACTACAATAACTTACCGCACCATAAAATAAAAGGTCGAAGTCACATAGAAACTTAGATATGTACAGATAATCATTCCATAAATTAATTAATTAAAAGGTCATTTACAAGACATGTTTCCAGCGCACGACTTGGTTCGATCACTTGGATTTTCGTATAATAATACCTTCAGAGTTGCTTTGATAATAATCATCTCTTGATTCAGTACCCAAGTCACGTTCATCCACATGTGGTAAAATGTTATCATTGTGCGGGTGAATGACGGTGCTAAATTGCTCATCGATTTCATCATATATATTTCTGTAATTCTTCGGAGGTGTGTTGAAGACAATAGACAACTTTTTATTATTCTGGTCTTTCACATAAAACACTTGTTGTGCTTGTGAGGCTAATATGAACGGATCAAGCTTGTGGCCTAAAGTAGTCAGGTCAACCAATGTATAACGAAGCTTACGATCACGTTTGACCGCACCAGCCTGATGGTTAACCCAATCACATTTGAAAAGAGGGAGTTGCCTGAAACGATAATCTAGTACCCATATTTCTTGCAAAACGCCAGAATACAATTTGCGTCTTGTGGTTGCTGCTCCTTTGGATATGTGCATATCGTCTGTCACAACACTAACCCCACTGTTTTGGTAAACGTTGTCGTCACTACATTTAGTACGAAATGTGTACCCGTTGATGTTATATGCAGTGTGTTTCAGTATGGTGGCGTGTGGTCCATGTGAAATCCACCTTACGGTTTCTGAAACACTTTCTTTGGAGATCGCTAATTCTCTCTCAACCTGAATATTATATCATTACAATTACATATATGAGCTTCAAATTGAAGGAACAACTACAAACAGTTACAAAAAATAATTAATTACCTCTAGTTTAAACCAGGTAACAAAAGTTTTACTGTGCTCATCCTCAAGGAGTGCTTTTCGCTTACCCGGGTTTTGTGTTTCCAAAATCTGTTTGTGTCGCCGGAAAGAATGTGTTAATTTGTGGTCAAATAATATGTTTGATGCAAGCTTTTAAGTAATTTACGAAATAGACATGTGTTAGTAATACTTACTCGATATACGATTCAATTTCATCTGTATTGTATATTACGTACAAATGTGTTATCCCAAGTAGTTCTGCAGAAACTTCACTTGACTTGTCGGCCGATAGCGGCTTTCTGTCTTCATTTATTTCATCAGTTTCATCTGTATCACCTGGGATACCAATAGTTTTCATTGACTTTTTATATTCGTCGAAAAACTCTATTGTTTCTTCCGCAATAGTCTCCTCAGCAATGCATCCCACTGGTTTATTTTTGTTTCGCACATGTCCTTTAATAACCTTCATACAACGTTCGAAGGGATACATCCAACGGAAGCATACCGAACCACATAATTTTACCTCTCGAGTTAAATGCACTGTCAAATGGACCATAATATCAAAAAATAGGGATGATAGAACTCTTCGAGTAGGCAGAGTGTGACAGAAAGTTCTTCTTGCATCTTATCTAGTTCATCTAACACGATTTCTTTGCTGCATATCGATTTAAAGAAAAAGCAAAACCTGATGATAGCATATCGTGTGGATTCGTGCATGATTGATCGTATTGCAATGGGCAAAAAGTATTGCATAAGCATGTGATAGTCACGTGATTTAAGTCCTTTGAGCTGCCTATCTTTTAGGCTGACTAAAGACGAGAAATTTGAACAATAGCCTTGCGGTACCCTGATGTTGTGTAACGTTTCACAAAAGATGTTTTTTTCTTCATTCGTTAATGTGTAACCTGCTGCAAGTAGTACTAATTTGTCTCCGTCTTTCCTAGCAAACAACTCTGGTTTATTTATCACCAACTCTGCCAGATCCAATCAAGCATTCTCTCCATCTTTCGGCTTTCCTGGAACATTTAGTAAATTTCCTAGTATACTCTCACCAACATTCTTTTCAATACGCATGAAATCAATGCAATGTTGAACTCCATTATGCCTCCAATACTCAAGCTTTCGATACCAAATGTTGAATTTCTTCCAGTACGCACCATCTTGTTCGTTTACTTGGATTGAAGTACCATCTTCTCTTCCTCAGATCCTTGTGTGCTTCTGGTTTGGTCGTTTTACCCTTCCCCATTTATTTTCAATATCTTTGACCTGGTTGTAAATGTCTTTTCCAGTCATTCGTTTTGGACACGGGCGGAAATCTTGTTTTCCATTAAACGCCTTCGTTTGCCTTCTGAACGGGTGTCCCTGTGGTAGAAATCTTTTGTGACCAACATAGCTCTGCTTGAATGATGCAGGAAGTCTAACACAATCAGTTTCTTTCCCACATACTACACAGCCTTTGTATCCACTCGTTGGGCAGCCACATAAAGTACCAAGTGCAGGGTAATCATTTATTGTCCATAACACAACCGCACATAGATTAAACATTTTGTTTGTGGCAACATCATATGTATCGACCCCTGTCTCGAATAAGGTTTGCAGATCATCGACCAATGGTTCTAAAAATACATTGATATCATTTCCCGGGTATCCAGGTATCAACACAGAAAGCATTATAAACTTTCTTTTCATACACAACCATGGAGGAAGGTTGTAAATGACAATTAAAACTGGCCATACACTGTGATGCCTATTTCCTCTGTTTACGTCAACCCCATCAGCCGATATTCCTAGCCTTAGATTTCATGGATCTTTACCAATTTCCGGGAATTGTGTATCTAAGGTGCGCCATGCCTGTGAATCTGCAGCGTGACGTAACACACCATCTGTTTTCCTCCTTGTTGCGTGTCATGTTAAATCTTCTGAAATTCTCTGTATCCTAAAGACACGTTGCATTCTTGGTATTATTGGAAAATACCACATGATTTTCACTGGAATTTTCGCGTACACTTTATTCGTCTTCTTATCCACCTTCCATCTTGATGTCCCACAAGTTCGACACACAATCGATTCCTCATCCTTCTTCCAGTAAAGAAGGCAATTGTTTGTACAGACATTAATCTTTTTGTATCCTGAACCCATCAATTTCATGATTTTTTTGCCTCATAAGTTTTTTCAGGCAGTTTGTTACCATCCGGTAGCATCTTTTTCAACAAAACTCGTAACTCAGTAAAGAATTTATCAGAACAGCCATGCTTACTCTTCAGGTTCAGCAGTTCAACAATTGCTGATAACTTTGTGAAGTCAGGACATCCTTTGTAAAGTGGATTCTCTGCGTCTTGTAGTAATTCTAGAAACTTGACATGGCTAAATACTGAACTGATATACCTTCTGAGGGAGAATCGAAACATTAACTTGCTCTTCAATGATGGCTTGGTACACTTTATTTGCCATGCTTTCTATTTTTTTTTTTTTTTGCCTAAACATGATATACATATTTATGTTTCTGTATTGTCTTGATCAACAGTTAAATATATTTTATGCAGGTTTGGAGATGGAAGGAAAGGAGAAGCTGCAAAGGGAAGCACGTTCTGGATTGATTAATGCTAAGTTTCTCCTAGGAATGCTGCTAATGGCAAAAGGAGGACAGAGCGTAAACGACGCTAGGAGGCTGTGGAATGATGCCTTCAGAAACTCATCAACGCGTCCGCAGTCAGTCACCGAAACGGCTGCCAAAGTACGTCGGTTACTGATGCAGGATCGCATGAGGCTTCTACCGAGGCATTTCAACCGCAAATCTTCTAGAAAGCGTACCATTTGTTTCTACTCTTTCTCTCTTCTTAAAATAACTCAAAATCGAAAAAGGTTGAGCCGTTCTTGCCAACGGCACAAGTGGCGAGATGAAGCATTAATTAGAGGGTTTGTTTTTGTAGATGAATACATTTTTAATTGTAATGTTTGTATTTGGGATGCTTGTTACCACAATTTTATACAGACCTGGGATGCGAATGTATGGTTTTGATACAATTATGTAATTACTTAAAGCAGCTTTTGATTTATAATACAACATATATATGTTTACGGTTATGTACAAATGTTGGTTTATCATTTTTGTTGGCTTGAATTCCAATTAGAGTAAGTTATTTAGCTTATATAACTTTGGTTGTTAATGATATTCTAGCCGTTCAAAATATAAGATTTAATTTGTATCATTATCACTTACACAATATATATCACTTAACAGCTACCGAAAATGCACTAACAGCGTGAGAAAATGAACTAACAATTCGAGAGTTGGAAAAACAGAATTTCTCAATTTAACTATACTGAAATAATAAAACTTAGGTTAAAATTAATCAAGAAATTATTTAGTAAACTTAGGTTATATATAATCATTTCATTTCCATTCCATAAACAATAAAACTTAGGTTAAAATTAATCACGTAATTATTTTGTAAACTACGTTTTGATTTATAATACAACATATATATGTTTACGTTTATGTACAAATGTTGGTTTATCATTTTTGTTGGTTTGAATTCCAATTAGAGTAAGTTATTTAGCTTATGTAACTTTGGTTGTTAATGATATTCTAGCCGTTCAAAATATAAGATTTAATTTGTATCATTATCAGTTACACAATATATATCACTTACAGCTACAGAAAATGCACTAACAGCGTGAGAAAATGAACTAACAGTTCGAGATTTGTAAAAACAGAATTTCTCAATTTAACTATACTGAAATACTAAAACTTAGGTTAAAATTAATCAAGAAATCATTTAGTAAACTCAGGTTATATATAATCATTTCATTTCCATTCTATTCCATGAACTAGGGATGTGTGGAATGACCGAAAAACCGAACCGAAACCAGAACCGAACCAGAACCGGAACCGATTGGAACCGATTTATAGTATTCGGTTCGGTTATCGGTTCTTATAATCTTCAATATTCGGTTCTCGGTTATTCGGTTATTGGTTCTGCGGGTATCGGTTTTATCGGTTATAGAACCGATTATTTGAAAAGCTCATAATATGCAAACTAAGAAATGATTTAAAAGCCCACAATGTGAAAACCAAAAAAATCATTTGTTGGAACAATATTTTTAGGATGGTGAAACTACAAAATTTATATGAAAACATCATGATCGACACTTCTCTTATTATATTTTCATGTTTTTTTGTTTATATCGTGTTAGAATAGATAGAATTATATACATTTTTTAATTTTCGGTTCTAATCGGTTCCGTACCCGAAATACCCGTACCATAACCGAACCGGAACCGGAACCGCATTATAATTATTGGTTCGGTTATCGGTTCTTACAATCTTTAATATTCGGTTTCGGTTAAATCGGTTTCGGTTCGGTTCGGTCCGGTTCCGGAACCGTTTACATCCCTACCATGAACAATAAAACTTAGGTTAAAATTAATCACGTAATTATTTTGTAAACTACGTTTTGATTTATAATACAACATATATATGTTTACGTTTATGTACAAATGTTGGTTTATCATTTTTGTTGGTTTGAATTCCAATTAGAGTAAGTTATTTAGCTTATATAACTTTGGTTGTTAATGATATGCTAGCCGTTCAAAATATAAGATTTAATTTGTATCATTATCACTTACACAATATATATCACTTAACAGCTACAGAAAATGCACTAACAACGTGAGAAAATGAACTAACAATTCGAGATTTGCAAAAACAGAATTTCTTAATTTAACTATACTGAAATAATAAAACTTAGGTTAAAATTAATCAAGAAATTATTTAGTAAACTTAGGTTATATATAATCATTTCATTTCCATTCCATTCCATGAAAAATGCAAAGAAGTTACATTTATATTAGACTCGAACAAGTGACCAGCCCAACACACTAACACCATCCACCTCCTTTACCACTAAGCTAAGTCATGCCTTTTTGAATTTTTTTCATAAAACATTTCTGATATTTTTATTATTAATTTTGGACTGAAATATTAATTTTGGACCGAAATATTTAAAAAATGGAGCCAAAATTAATGCGAAAATTTTAAATTACACTTGTCGTTTTGCATTCCTTAAACTTCGATAATTACAGTTAATGCCTACAAATACAATCATTAATCTGCTTATATACTTTTCTGCCGAATTTTCATAATTTTTAATCTTTTTCAACTCTCTCCAAAAGAACTAAAGGATCATGAATACTGAAACCATGAACAATCAACTTGTTCTTCAGAATAATGGCGAGGCAGATGATCATGATGGATATGAATAGGAGGAGTACGATGATTATGATGAACAACAAGAGATGGATCATGTTGCAATCAATGCAAGTCCAATCAAAATAGTAGTTCCGCCTAGGGGCATAACAAGGTTATCTAAGTTTCGCAACTGATACAGCATACCCAGTGCATTAAAGCTCAAGGTAACGTTTAATACAATGGATAGGCTAACAGGAGATCACAGAACAGTGTTTGCAACTTTTTTAGGAGACATGGTTCGTGAGCACATAGTCTTGAAGATTCTGACATGGAAGAAGGTCAATTCAGAAGCAAGAGCTAAGCTATGGGATGAAATCACGGTTAGTTTTAACCAATTATATATGTTTAATTTCTTAATGTTCAAAAATTAAACAACATTGCTGTCAATCAGATTTGTGTATTTAATTTGTTATCTTTCAGCGATATTTTGATGTTGATGAGACATACAGAAAGTTAGTAATGAATTGTCTTGGTGCACATCTGAGGAACTTCAGAAGGAAATTGAGGGAAAAATACATACTGCCCAACAAAGATTCGCCTTCAAAACTAAATCAAGTCCCACCCAAGTATAGTGCAATTGTCAAGACAAGGAATGGGTTGATTTCGTACAGTATATGAGCACGGAAGCTTACCAGGTTTTGGTTATATTATAATTAATTCCATACATATATCTTTCATATTATATATTGTGTTTGCAAATGTTAATTAACTATCATTTTGTTCTGAAATTAAGAAAAAGTCAGATGCATCTAAAGAGGCGCGCTCCATGTTTGTTTATCTGCATACTATGGGACGAGGTGGATACAAATATGTGAAAAAAAACTGGTAACTACATTTATAGAACAGTAATTAATTTGTTTATGTTTTCTGTTTTCTATTTTCTAAGTACTGTATATATATACTAATTGGTTTAACTTTACATGTGTATTTGATGATTGTAAGATTGAAGAAAAAGTAATAGAAGCAGATGAAGAACCCCCACGTGGTATATTGTGGTTGAAAGGAAGGCAAAACAAAGAAGGGGTATTTCGAGATGAAAGGACTAAAGTAAAGGCCGATGAAGTAGTAAGCGTTTTGACACACACACACACACACACACACACACACGCACATATATATATATATATATATATATATATATATATATATATATATATATATATATATATATATATATATATATATATGTGTGTGTGTGTGTGTGTGCTTGACAGATATATGCTAATACATAATTTAATTACACCTTTATGTTTATTTTCATGAAACAAATTACTTACTGGCTATTGGAATCTTTAATGCAGAGAGCCACCGAGGACAATATCAAAGCCAGAACCTTAATGGTGGATGAGGGGACAGCCTTGACAGAGGTATTTGGTCCCGAAAAGTCGGGATATGCAAGAGGAGTGGGCAGCGGAGTGACAATCAGAAAATATTTTAATATTCCTCGGAGAAAAGCATCGGATGATGAGAGAGACTCAAACTACTTGAATCAGCACTTGCTGCTGAGAGACGCAACATGAAGCTGAGAGACGCGAAAGTGAAGCTGATCTGAGACGCGAACGTGAAGACAAAGAACTTCAGATAAAGTTGTTGACAACGAAAGTGGAAGATATACAGGCAATGGTTCACCAACTTATGGCTCTGTATTCTGCACAAGGGGAGAAGCCAGAATCATTGTCAACTCATGCACCAGAATCTGAGGAAACCATTCATTATATTAATTATGCTAATAACATTTTATACATTTATTTTACTAACAAATGCATTTCTTAATTTTTAATGCAGGTGTCTCCAGTGGTGTCTCCACCATTGGTCGTTAATCCTAACGCTGTGAATACTCATCAGGATGATGGCCAATTTGCGAAGGAAAAGCCAGCTGTACAAACAAATGCAAGTATTCAAATATTTGGATTACATTGATTAGTTTAATATTATTTTTGAGTTCACTGTGATTTAATAGTTTTACATATATACATGACTTATTAATTTACCGAGTTTTATGTATAGGAATTGATTGGTAAATCTGTTGGCGAGCCAAACAGCACGCTGCCTGATTCACAAGTCGCGAAAAATACTAAACCCAGGCAAAAGAGGCAGCACTCTCCAACAGTGCCAAAACAACCGCAGGTATATAACTTTCTAACTCAGAATGATTACAGCTTTCAAAAGAACCTCTATTCCTTTTGATTAGACGAAGAACACAGAATGTTCTTAGGCTTTTACAACCTTAGAGGCTTAGGAAAACTTAAAACAGAACAACAAAATATTACGTGTGTATATTGAGAACTTTTGTCTACTCTATTTTTTCTATTCTGTTTGGTTCCTTGTAAAACTACAATTTATCTTCGAGAGATATCTTCAAATCTTCTGATCTTTCTATTCGATTTGATATTATCAATAAGCAAATTCATCATTTGACTCTAGCAGCTTGAGTTTCTTGGACTAGCAGCTTGAGTTTCTTGAACTAGCAGCTACAGAATTGTAACCACCCCATAAGTATGCTAACAGCATGAACACCTTAACTAGCAGCTTCACATTTATACTACATGATATTTCTCTAATAATTTATTCTTCCAAAATATTCATACGTACATTGATCTTCAGTTTAATCAAATTCTGATGCATGCATACATACCAATTTAAAATAAATACATAACAATCGTTATTTTCTTTAGATGTTCAGTTGTAGTCTGTGGAACAGAAAGAGGACAAGCATCATTGCTAAGGGTACTCTCTACCTGGCAGATGAAAAACTGATGCTTCATAACACACCACTCCCAAATGGTTGCTACAAAGTGTCCGTTGACCAATCGATAGTGGATGCAGCTTGTATTCCGGACAAAGGAAACAATGGTTTCATAACAGCTAAAGACGCAGTAGGTGGTTTTTATGCATGGCCCAAGGACAAAGTGATTATTGATGAGGGTCACGAGGTATTTTATCTGCGCAGCTAGCTACATATGTGTATTTATATATATATATATATATATATATATATATATATATATATATATATATATATATATATATATATATATATATATATATTTATTCATTTTAATTAGTGTTTCATAGATATACGCCTTGTTTCTTATTACAGGTAACACCACCAGATTCTTGACAAAAGGCAGCAGCTGGTGCTGCACCAGAAGTAAAACGAAAGCGAAACAACCAAAAATCGATTTGTGTGACTAGTCATGATTTGCAAAGGCAAGCGAAGACCAGATTGAAGACTCAAAAGTCATTACATTACGTCCTCTTTAATATTTGATGCAATTACCGTACATGTACATATTCCATTTTTTTGTGGTGTTATATAAATAAATATATCATATGGTCACACGTTGTGGCCACTGTTTGATTAAATATTTGTGTGACTAAATACAGCATAAAATTTGAGTGGTCATTGGGTGAACAATTATGGTCACACTTTTTAACACCTACAGCCACATTTGGCATAATTTTATGTGACTAAAGCCCACACCAACACACTCGTTGTGTGACCCAAATGCAATCAGTTGCAATCAGCCACACACAAATAAAAATAAAGTGGTCATTGCATAGACAATAATCACACAAAATACAAGTTTACCTCACTTAAAAGAGCATATGGTCACACTTTTTAACACCTACGGCCACATTTGGCATCATTTTATGTGACCAAAGCCCACAACAACACACTCGTGGTGTGACCAAATAGTTGCAATCAGCCACACACAAATAAAAATAAAGTGGTCATTGCATGGACAATAGTCACACACAATACAAGTTTACCTCACTTAAAAGAACATATGGTCGCACTTTTTAACACCTAGAACCACATTTGACATCATTTTATGTGACCAAAGCCCACAACAACACACTCGTTGTGTGACCAAATGGTTGCAATCAGCCACACACAAATAAAAATAAAGTGTTCATTGCATGGACAATAGTCACACAAAATACAAGTTTATCTCACTTAAAAGAGCAAATGGTCACACTTTTTAACACCTACGGCCACATTTGGCATCATTCTATGTGACCAAAGCCCACAACAACACACTCGTTGTGTGACCAAATGGTTGCAATCAGCCACACACAAATAAAAAAATAGTGGCCATTGCATGGACAATAGTCACACAAAATACACTTTCACTTGATTTTAAAGAGCATATGGTCATACTTTTTAACACCTACGGCCATATTTGGCATCATTTTATGTGAGCAATGCCCACAACAACAAACTCGTTGTGTGACCAAATGGTTGCAATCAGCCACACACAAATAAAAATAAAGTGGCCATTGCATGGACAATAGTCACAAAATACAAGTTTATCTCACTTAAAAGAGCAAATGGTCACACTTTTTAACACCTACGGCCACATTTGGCATCATTTTATGTGACCAAACCCCACAACAACACACTCGTTGTGTGACCAAATGGTTGCAATCAGCCACACACAAATAAAAATGAAGTGGACATTGCATAGACAATAGTCACACAAAATACAAGTTTACCTCACTTAAAAGAGCATATGGTCACACTTTTTAACGCCTACGGCCACACTTGGCATCATTTTATGTGACCAAAGCCCACAACAACACACTCGTTGTGTGACCAAATGGTGGCAATCAGCCACACACAAATAAAAATAAAGTGGCCATTGCATGGACAATAGTCACACAAAATACACTTTCGCTTGATTTTAAAGAGCATATGGTCACACGTTTTAACACCTACGACCTTATTTGGC
>JAANYP010001462.1:322077-636111 GCA_020465985.1 Centrapalus pauciflorus | reverse complement strand
TAACACTGATTTTAGGCCTTAGAAATGAAGGATTTAAGTTGAAATGATGAACAGACTCGAATATGTCAAGAACAGAATCGAAATGTAAGAACAGACTCGAGTTTGGTGCTAGATTCGAAGGTGTACCATCAGATTCTAAGGTGGGGTTCGAATCTGATGATAGACTCGAAGGACCAGTTCGAATCTGACATTAGATTCGAAGTATGGTTCGAATCTGATGGTTGGGTTCGAATCTGATGATAAATTTCGAATCTAACCCATTAAATTCGAGTTTAATGCCTAAAATTGTGAATACTACTTTCTAGGCTTGTGTATTTTGAATGAAACTCATAAACAACACATAAAATATCATGTGTTATATAAAGAACAATGTATGAACATGAAATGGGTACAAACTTAGTTATAGTTCGAATTTGGATATAAACCCGAAATGGGGGAAAATATCGTCAAATTTACGAAACTTGGTTATTATGGAACTAAATGGATAATGATACGAGGAATTGTTGTAATTGATAATAACAGGTCCCTTGTGGAGTTGTTTAACCCACAGTGGGGTACTTGGTGGAATCCGGTTGAAAGCCCGAAGAGAAATAATATCGGTTAAAGATAATACGCACCCACTGTGAGTAAAGTAGATTTCGCATGATTATATCTGATTTATGTTAAGCTTTGCCTGCTGAGACCTGTTGTTTCACTTGTTTGGTTGGATTTCTACTAACTTGCGTAGATTTAGATGCACATTCTTACTTGTTGCATGTCCGTTCGATTGTTGTGCATCTAGTGATGGACCGGTGGGTCGCATCGATTACTCTGATGTTACTGCGCTATATGACGCTGGAGCTGATCCCTCCAGGTCCGGTAGGCAGTATGTCATCCCCGATCGTTCGTTTGTCTCAGAGGGTATGTGTAAATGCCGAGCCTTGGGCTCGAAGGGGCTGCGGCTCTGGTCCGTACTTGGTGTACGAAGAGAGTATACGACGTTTGTCGTCGGGGTTACTCTTGGGCTTCATAAATATTTATAATATGCGCAATCTTTGTATTCACTAAGCATCCGCTTACGTTTTAGTTGTTGTATTTTTACAGGCAAAGGAAAATCTACGGCTGGACCTTCTAGTTAGGTCGATTTGGAAGATTTGGAAGATATCTGCTATTTAATCGGTAATTATATTGTGGGACAATGTTGTAATATATTCTGGATGATTGTAATAAATGTATGGGTGTGTAGACTTAGACTTGGTACCTTATAGCACCGTAGGGTGTTTAACACTTTTTGCACTACTTTATTTATGTTTTTAATGCTTCCGCACTTAAATTTAGGTTATCAGATCATTATGTTATTGCATGTTGATGATTAATCCTGGGTGTATTGTAATTGGTGGTTGTTGTGGCAAGGGTGTCACACGAGATGGTATCAGAGCAGTAGTTTGAGATTCAAGTGTCCGTGAGGTCTTGATCTCAAACATTAGGTGATGATATGTAGTGATGCTAAGTAATGATCTGAACTAAGATAGGTTATGATCTAGTAATTATAAGAAATTGACTATCATACGGGACAAATGAATGGTGTCTTTAATTTATGACATGTTACTAAACAAGTTATATGTTTATATTTTCAGAACATGTCTGGAGGAATGACACCTGAGGAAGCCAGAGAGATGATGCTAGCCATGATGGCTGAGCAGAATCGAATGATTCAAGAACAGTTTCGGGCTCGAGATGAGGCCGATGCTAAAAGAAGAGAGGAAAAGAGAAAGAACAAGGAGAAGGAAGGGGGTAACAATGGGGAACAAGATGACAACACTGGGTCATCTAACAAACCCCGAGGTTGTCGTTTTAAGGACTTTAAAGGAAATGGGGCTGTGGAGTTTAATGGACTAGGAGATGCTGTTGCCGCGCTGGAATGGATAACAGCAACTGAACGAACATTCCGAATCAGCGACTGTGCTGAGAAGGACATGGTTCGCTATGCTACTGCTATGTTCACTAATGACGCAATTATGTGGTGGAATGCCAGGGTGAACGCTTTGACATTGGAGAAGATTTCTGTTATGACTTGGGCTGAGTTCAAGGATCTGTTCACTCAGCAGTACTGTCCGGTTGATGAGCGCCGGAGGTTGGAAGCAAAGTTCATGGCACTGGTACAGGGGACTAAGACGGTGTCCCAATATGCTGTGGAGTTCACGAGGGTAAGTCTGTTCGCACCTCATCAGGTGGACACTGAAGAGAGGAAAGTGACCAGGTTCGAGGCTGGTCTTGACATTGAAATAAGGAGGGTTATGAGCAACGTCCGCTACCCTACATTTGCTGGCTTACTTGAGGCTGCCAGAAATGTAGAGCAGATTCTGATCATGTCAGGCTACTCTGTTGGGTCTGCTGCTGCTTCCACCAATCCGACACAGCCGTCACCGCCGAAGCGCCAAAGGGAGGGAGGATATTCTGGTTCTTCCCGGTCTTCACAGTACTCACCTCAACAGTCGTATCGCCGACAATCTGGCTCATCTGATCGCGGTCGTGCGCGTGCATACTCCATCAACACTGAGCCGCAATATTGCAATAAATGTCATCTGGAGCATTTTGGCAAATGCCCTAACGGACGTGCTTGTTTTTGCTGTGGGGAGCTGGGACATTTTCAGAATGACTGCCCAAGGAAGGGTGATGCTTGCTATAAGTGTGGGGTGTGGGGTCATTATAGCAGGAATTGTAGAAAGAATGCTCCAACGGCTGCTGTCCCATCATCAACACGCTCGTCTGGAGGTTCGAGTGGTGGTTCAGTTAACCGCCGGGGTCAGTCACAGAGGGCACCTGCTCGTGCTTTTCAGATAACTGCAGAGGAGGCAAGGGAAAATCCGGAGGTCGTCACGGGTACGTTCATAGTTAATTCTATGCCTGCACGAGTTTTATTTGATTCGGGTGCCAATAGGTCGTTTGTTTCTACTATGTTTGCACAAAGAATTGCCATGCCACTATCTAGATTATCTGCTGTTCTTGATATAGAAACTGCTAGCATCACTCTTGTAAAAGTAGATCATGTCTACCGTAACTGCACGTTAGTAATTGAAGATGTAGTCTTCAATTTGGACTTGATACCGATAGAATTCAGTGAGTTTGATGTCATAGTCGGGATGGACTGGTTGATCGAGAATGAAGCCCACATAGTGTGTAAGAGCCGAATGATAAAGATAACTACCCCGGAGGGGCGTGAGATATGTATATATGGGGATAGGAGAAGCGGGGATTTGTGTTTGCTTACTATTGCAAAAGCTCGAAAGCTTGTTGCAAAGGGATGTGATGCGTACTTAGCATATGCGATTGATGCTAAGGCAGAGAAGAGAACTTTGGCCGATGTGCCGGTTGTTTCACAATTCCCGGATGTGTTTCCGGAAGACTTGTCTGGCGTGCCGCCTGAGAGACAAGTTGAGTTTCGAATTGATCTGATCCCCGGAGCTGCACCGGTAGCTCGTTCTCCTTATCGTCTTGCCCCAACCGAGATGAAAGAAATGATGACACAACTTCAGGAATTGTTGAACAAGGGCTTCATTCGGCCGAGTTCATCGCCGTGGGGAGCTCCGGTACTGTTTGTAAAGAAGAAAGATGGCACGATGAGGATGTGCATAGATTACCGGGAGCTGAATAAATTGACGATTAAGAACAAGTATCCTCTGCCGAGGATAGACGACTTGTTTGATCAGTTACATGGGGCTAGTGTATTTTCTAAGATTGATCTTAGATCGGGGTACCATCAACTGAAAGTTCGAGAAGAGGATGTGCCTAAGACAGCATTTAGGACACGTTATGGGCATTACGAGTTCTTGGTTATGCCTTTTGGGTTAACCAATGCCCCGGCTGTCTTTATGGACTTGATGAATAGGGGTTGTAGACCGATGTTGGATAAGTCGGTGATAGTGTTTATTGATGATATACTGGTATATTCTAAGTCTGAAGCAGAACATGCTGAACATCTGAGAGAACTGTTGGAGTTGTTAAGAAAAGAAAGGTTGTACGCCAAGTTCTCAAAGTGCGAGTTTTGGCTACAACAGATACAGTTTCTAGGACATGTTATATCTGGAGCCGGGATTTCGGTAGATCCGGCTAAGGTTGAAGCAATAAAGAACTGGGAGCCGCCGTGTTCAGCTACTGAGGTTAGAAGTTTCCTGGGGTTGGCAGGATACTATCGGAGATTTATCAAAGATTTTTCTAAGGTTGCAGTTCCTTTGACTGCTTTAACGAAGAAGAATGCACCGTTTATATGGGAAACTGTGCAACAAGAGGCGTTTGAAGTTTTGAAGAAAACTTTGAGTGAAGCACCGATACTTGCCTTACCGGAAGGTAATGAGGACTTCGTGGTGTATACCGATGCTTCAAGGTTGGGATTAGGTGCTGTATTGATGCAGCGTGGGAAGGTTATAGCGTATGCTTCAAGACAGTTGAAGCAGCATGAGAAGAATTATTCGACTCATGATCTCGAGTTAACTGCGGTAACATTCGCATTGAAGTTATGGAGGCATTATCTTTACAGGACTAAGTGCCAATTATACACGGACCATAAGAGTTTGAAATATATTTTCAGTCAGAAGGAGCTCAATATGAGGCAGAGACGATCAATGGAGTTAATAAAGGATTATGATTGTGAAATCCTTTATCACCCCGGGAAGGCTAATGTAGTAGCCGATGCCTTGAGCCGGAAAGCGTATGCTAAAGATTTCTGTTATATGATGACGTCTACAATGCTGACCTCCACGATAATTGATGATGTCAAGGCCGCTCAGGAAGAAGCCTTGAAAGATGAAAATATTGGTGCTGAGGATATTAAAGTACAAGTTAAGAACATGGAAACAAGTGAGTCGGGATTGAAAGGAATTTATGGAAGAATTTGGGTGCCGAAATATGGTGGTATGAGAAATGTGATCGTTGAGGAGGCACATCAATCTAAGTTTTCTGTACATCCCGGGAGCACAAAGATGTACAACGACTTAAAGGCAGACTTTTGGTGGCCGGGATTGAAGAGGGACATAGGACAATATGTAGAAAGATGCCGAACTTGTCGGTTGGTAAAGGCCGAGCATCAGCAACCTTATGGCAGTCTGCAACCGCTTCCCATTCCAGAATGGAAGTGGGAGCACATTACTATGGATTTTGTTACAAAACTGCCGAAGACTAGGCGTCAACATGATGCAGTTTGGGTGATAGTCGATAGATTAACTAAGTCCGCACATTTTATACCGATAAGAGAAAGTTACTCTTTAGAAAAGTTGGCTAAAATATATATGGACGAGATTGTTTCTAGGCATGGAGTGCCTAAGTCCATAGTATCGGACCGGGACAGCCGGTTTACTTCAAATTTTTGGTCGGCTTTGCAAGAAGGGTTAGGGACAAGGATAGCAATGAGTACAGCTTACCGCCCGCAAACTGATGGTCAGAGTGAGCGGACCATCTTAACGCTTGAAGACATGATGAGATCGTGTGTGTTAGATCTCGGTGGCAATTGGGACGATCATCTGCCACTCATAGAATTTTCGTATAACAACAGTTACCACGCTACGATCAAGAAAGCTCCGTTCGAGGCTTTGTATGGAAGGAAATGTAGGACTCCTACATGTTGGAGAGAAACGGGTGAAACACCAATCGCTGGGCCGGCCTTGCTTCAGGGAACAAACGAGAAGATACAGTTGATTAGGCAGAACATGAAGGCGGCCCAGGATCGTCAGAAAAGCTACTATGATCGGAGGCACAAGCCGATCAATTTTGAAGTGAATGACTGGGTCTATTTGAAAGTATCACCCATGAGGGGTGTTACTCGTTTTGTTAAGAGGGGCAAATTGGCTCCGAGATTTGTCGGACCCTTTAGGATTGTTGAAAAAGTTGGAAATCAGTCATATCGATTAGAATTGCCTGAAGGGATGTCGGGCGTACATCCAGTATTTCACGTTGGGAATCTTCGAAAATCGTTTAACACTGGAAACGAGGATTGGGCCGACCATACTGAACTACAAGTTGATGAAAGGCTCCGGTATGTTGAAGAGCCGGAGTGTGTACTGGATACTAAGTTGAAGAAATTAAGGAGCAAGGAGATAGAAATGGTGCTTATACGCTGGAAGCATCATAAAGGAGCAAATCATACGTGGGAAGCTAAGTCGGAAATGTTATGAAAGTATCCGAAGTTGTTTGAGTCCGAGTAACTTCGAGGACGAAGTTGAGCGTGGTGGAGCCCATGCTGTAACATCCTCGGACTTATTTTGATATATTTTGATTAATTAGGTGGAAAGTTATGTATTTAAGTTGAATTTGGGTGATTATTATGCATATTGGATATTTAGCAAAGTTTGTTGCTATTTTGAGAAAATTGAATTCAGAATCAATTTTGTGGATTATTATGAATTTAAAAGCTATTTATGATATATCTAAGATTAAATCAGTATTTTATGAAACCGGTTAAGTCGAGTGGTGAAATGTGCAAAATGACGAAAGTAGTATATAAAGGGCAATAGGCTTCATTTTTTAGTTTACACTCTCTCTCTACTCTATCTCTCTAGAAATTTTCTCTCTACATCTCTCTAAGATAAATCACAAACCGACCGTCGGATTTTCGAGAATTATACGTCATCGGAAAGATATCGAGGAGTACAACAACAATCTACAAACGGATTCTTGATTTCATACGAATTGAGGTAAGAATCGAACCTTTTTAGTTTATGGTTTCGGCTTTAAAGTAACTAAGAATTCGAATCTATCATTTTATGCAAATTTAAGTTTGTTTTGCTTAAAATGTTGCTGGATTATGATACTATATGCATAGTAGAATCGAATATATGCATCATACATGATATAACACTGATTTTAGGCCTTAGAAATGAAGGATTTAAGTTGAAATGATGAACAGACTCGAATATGTCAAGAACAGAATCGAAATGTAAGAACAGACTCGAGTTTGGTGCTAGATTCGAAGGTGTACCATCAGATTCTAAGGGGGGGGGGGTTCGAATCTGATGATAGACTCGAAGGACCAGTTCGAATCTGACATTAGATTCGAAGTATGGTTCGAATCTGATGGTTGGGTTCGAATCTGATGATAAATTTCGAATCTAACCCATTAAATTCGAGTTTAATGCCTAAAATTGTGAATACTACTTTCTAGGCTTGTGTATTTTGAATGAAACTCATAAACAACACATAAAATGTCATGTGTTATATAAAGAACAATGTATGAACATGAAATGGGTACAAACTTAGTTATAGTTCGAATTTGGATATAAACCCGAAATGGGGGAAAATATCGTCAAATTTACGAAACTTGATTATTATGGAACTAAATGGATAATGATACGAGGAATTGTTGTAATTGATAATAACAGGTCCCTTGTGGAGTTGTTTAACCCACAGTGGGGTACTTGGTGGAATCCGGTTGAAAGCCCGAAGAGAAATAATATCGGTTAAAGATAATACGCACCCACTGTGAGTACAGTAGATTTCGCATGATTATATCTGATTTATGTTAAGCTTTGCCTGCTGAGACCTGTTGTTTCACTTGTTTGGTTGGATTTCTACTAACTTGCGTAGATTTAGATGCACATTCTTACTTGTTGCATGTCCGTTCGATTGTTGTGCATCTAGTGATGGACCGGTGGGTCGCATCGATTACTCTGATGTTACTGCGCTATATGACGCTGGAGCTGATCCCTCCAGGTCCGGTAGGCAGTATGTCATCCCCGATCGTTCGTTTGTCTCAGATGGTATGTGTAAATGCCGAGCCTTGGGCTCGAAGGGGCTGCGGCTCTGGTCCGTACTATGTGTACGAAGAGAGTATACGACGTTTGTCGTCGGGGTTACTCTTGGGCTTCATAAATATTTATAATATGCGCAATCTTTGTATTCACTAAGCATCCGCTTACGTTTTAGTTGTTGTATTTTTACAGGCAAAGGAAAATCTACGGCTGGACCTTCTAGTTAGGTCGATTTGGAAGATTTGGAAGATATCTGCTATTTAATCGGTAATTATATTGTGGGACAAATGTTGTAATATATTCTGGATGATTGTAATAAATGTATGGGTGTGTAGACCTAGACTTGGTACCTGATAGCACCGTAGGGTGTTTAACACTTGTTGCACCACTTTATTTATGTTTTAATGCTTCCGCACTTAATTTAGGTTATCAGATCATTATGTTATTGCATGTTGATGATTAATCCTGGGTGTATTGTAATTGGTGGTTGTTGTGGCAAGGATGTCACATAACCTATGTAGCACCGTAGGGTGTTTGTCAGATTTGTATTGCTTTATTTTGTATTTTATGCTTCCGCACTTTAATTAAGATATCAGATTATTATATATCTGTTTGTTGGTGAATAATCCTGGGTGAATTGTAATTGGTGGTTAATGTGGCAAGGGTGTCACATACTAATTTAATAATATATGTATTTTTAAAAAAATATTATTCTATAAATATATCCCATGTAGTACATGGTAAATAACTAGTTGTTATATACATGAACAAAATTTTACCACTAATACAATAAAAAAAACAACTTTCAAAAAACTGTTAAAATTGGTAACTAAAAAGATTGGGATCAGATTGAGATTGCGAGATCCTACGACGTATCATTAGTTTCAAAATATTCCCTATAAAGGTATAATAATTTACAATTTGTATATCATAAACTAATTATGTAACATTTTAAAGAAGCATTTAAATTTTGAATTAGGAAACATCATACGTTCATGTTTCAAATATTTAAAGTCATGCAAAAGAAAGCCAAGCGATTTTATAATTCGATGCACGATATTACTATCTTAAAAACAAGCATATGTGAAAAAATCAGGTGAAATGGTTAAAAGTAAGATATGATTGTTGGACGATCCTATGATAATGATTTTACGTTGGTACCGATCTTATCACGATCCATATTGAAACTTAAAGTTCAAGATTACAACTTTAAAACTATGTGTGGAATGAAATATATGATTTACTTTTATGTTTTATTTAATTGATTTATAATTCACTTCAAAAATAAATAATTGGTGATTTGATGATAAATGATATGTTTTTAGGGTTGAAAACTAGAAAGGTAGGTATTGATTGATTACAATGTTGTCCATTCCTAAAGTCTTGTCATCTCGTAGTTCCTAAATCATACGTCTCATTAATAGTCTCCGACATCATCTCATACCAAATTTACCATTTTAATTTATAAAGAGAAATATCCAACAAGTCTTATGTCGAGCTTCATATTTTTTTTTGATAGAAACATTTAGTTGGTTTTTAGAAGACAAGAGATTTGTGAAATGACTTCTGCTACGTTGTTTATGTCTTCTTTTAACATATGGATTGTTAGTGAGTTGAGCATTCACAGAGTTACTAGGAAAAGTGATCTCGGTTAGGGTTATTGTCTCAACATTCTTATACGTAACATCGTTTTTAATGATTCTTATAAACTTCTTTCGATTAACATTTTTTTTATTCTAGAACATTTTATAATTTTCATTCTAGTATTTTATCAAACAAAGATTACAAATTATACCGCTAAAAGTTTAAATTACATGGATCTCATAGTTTCAAACTTTCAAATGATTGCCTATAATCATCATACCAACGTATAAAGTTGAGACTAAACCATAAAGTTATTGTATTGGAATTACAAGACTGAACCAAACTAGTATCGACAGTCCAACATCATACGACAATTACAAATTCAAGATTTTTCTTTAATGAATATTAAATTGTTTGTTGATTAGTTTGTTGGCTACCCTTTTAATGGACGGTCAAGACAACATGATTAACATCATTTAAAAGACATAATAAAAATATAAATTATTACACTTGAAAAAAAAAAATTATATTTATAATTGTTCCATACACAATTTTCATAACATACATGCTTATTTTATGTTTCTAACATAGTTAACATACATTACTTGTATCACTCTACACAAGTTTATTTGCGTTATTTTTCATATGCGTACTTTGTGTAAAAGAATGATATTGTTTGTATTTAACGAATATAACATATATTCTTGTCTCAATAGCATAAAACCGTACGTTGATTTTAAAGAATGATGATGTCTTTGTATGGTAGACGACATAAACACAACGTACTTGAAATTTTCATGAAATGTGAAAACTGACATGACACAAGATGTTTTAATTAAAGTTATACCTTTTGCTATATACTCTTTTAATCCTAAATTTTATATAGAAACTTGATAACCTAAAACCAAAAACATGGCAACAACTATTAGAGTTGAACAAATTACTTTAAAATAACAATGTTTTTTGATATGATACTCGTTTTTTTGATAGTGTACTCTTATTTGTTTGTATATATATGGTTAGTACGTAAAATTACAACAATATCCCATTATGGTATTTTTAATAAGCCGACTACAATAATTGGCATGGCTAAAAAAAAACCAAACAATTGAGTTTTATCAAGATAAATGAACTTGTCACTTGGTGTCAGGGCCGTCCTATGGATTTTGCAACTGAGTTTTAATATATAAATTAGATGCCGTGAATTACAAATTTTATGTGTTTGTATATTCAATGAGACTTCTAAAATGGTATATAATATGCTTAAAACGAAATAATGATCCTGAAAAATTAATATTTAAAGTACTTCATTTGATACTTCGATCATTTTTACGATTGTGAGGCCCTACAAAATCGAAGGCCCTTTGCGGTCGACCTTCTCACACGCTCTAAAAGACGGGCATGTTTGGTGTTATCTTATGCTTGGTATACTTACAACTTGTGCCATTTTTTATCACGATCATCACCAAGTTAGTTATCTTAATAAGTAAATGGTCATTTGTATCTTTAATAACCAAAATGTGGATAGAAAAAAAGTATAAATACAATCCTAGGAGGCATTTAGTAGAGAGAATCGAAAGAAAAAGAAAATGAAGACAAAATTGTTAATTAGTAGACTTGCATCATTTATAGAAATTCTTTATGGATTCTCAAGTTGTTACAATATATAGGACGTGCCTTTGTAAGTAGCTTTTGGGAGCTTTTACGAGCTTTAATTTCTTATTTTTGAAAGCTCAAACTCAAATGTTTTGTTTGGTTGATAGAAGGTTGACTTTTGAATAAAAAATAAAAGCTCTCAAAAACTCTTTTACGATAAGCTACTTGAAATAGATTTCAAAATTAGCTTGAACTTTGATAAACAAAATTATTCTATCCCCTTATAATGTAAAACTAGAACTTTTAATTAATATTAATGTCCTTTTGTGTCATTTAATACTAAAAGCTACAGTTACAGCTTCTTTAACGAAACACATTTATAAAAACTAATAACTCCGGCTCTTTAGAAAGTTACAGCTTCCAAAAGTTTCAGCTTACAACTCTTGTTCAAAACGATTATGCCAAACATACTCATAAGTTAAATAATTATTTTTCAATTTCTCTAACAATTACGGAGAACTAAAAATAAACTAAAACTAAAAAAAAAAAGAATTGCAACAATTCTATGATTATTATATTATCAAATGTCATAGTCTATAGAAAACCATTAATGTTATTGTCATTTCATTTCTTTAATTAAATTATTATTTCTCGACCTTAAACCAAATTTTCTAATAAGGAGATTTTTGAATTTACGTGAGTCATGTTTTGAAAGTGGCTAAAAAGTTTGGCAATCAAAACACTTTTTCTGCTGTAAATTTAATTTAATTTTTTTATATCTAAAACACAATTTATAAATGCTTTAAACTTTTGAAGCACACTTTTATAAACAGACTTTCTTCATTAGTGGGCTTTGCTCCATAATCAAACATAGAAATATTTTTAACCCATTTATCATGGCCCAGAAAAGTACATGCCATGATAAACCATTTGTAGCTCAGCCTCTACAAAGCAGGCAAAGCCCACGTGCTTCCACAAAATGAGCCTAACCTGGTTTATAACTAGGGGCGTAAACAAGACAATACAACTCGTGAGCTACTCGGGATCGAATCGTAGAAAACTCGAAATCGACTCACATTTAATCGAGCCGAGCTCGAGCTACTCGAGTAGTAATCGAGTCGAACTCGAGTATTAAAATAGTCTGTTCGATAAGCTCGCGAGTCGAGCTTAAGTTTACAAGTTTACATTTTTACCCTTCAACTTTGTAATATTATATTTTTATCACTTTTATATAAATCAAACTATATAATCTTAAACCTAAAATTACATTTTTATATTTTTACCATTCTTACTTGTTGTTGGGATAAGATTGAATATTTTGTATTTATATTTCGATTTCCTTTATCCCGAATTTAATCGAGCCGAGTCGACTAGAGCTCGATAGTATCGAGTAGTTTATCGAGTCGAGCTCGAGTTTCAAAACTAAGGCTCGATCGAGCTCGAGCTTGGTGATACTCCACTCGACTCGGCTCGATTACACCCACTTTTTATGGATGATAAAAAATTAAAAGAGTTTATTATAAAAAAAAAACTAACATATTTTTATGTTTTCAGTGTTGTCGTCTCTTCGTGTTATTTTTTTTTTCTTCAGAAAATACTAAAGTTATTTTTCGGTTCAGTGAAATTAGGCTATCAAAACCCATTTTTTTAGTTTTAAAAAACCCGGTTTACCAATTATAACATCAATCTAATAGTCAAAATTCACAAAATTAGAGAAAAAAAATTAACTTGAAGATTTTTCGAGAGAAAAATAACATTTAAGGACGAAAACAAAAAAAAAAACTATATAAACATGTTGGTCTTTTTCATAATAAACTCGTAATAAAATGAGTTTTGTTTTTTTGATTATGAATAATAAAAGGAGGTTTTGCATTGTATATGAGCTTGCCTTTGTGATTTTGTTAAAGAGTTTTTTTCCCATTTAAAAGATCCATTAACTAATAAAGAAAAGTATTATTGTATAGTGGTATAACATTCTTAATGAACAAGTAAAGAAGGACCCGTTTGTCTATAAATTGATGCTACAAATAATCCATATATAATATCGAAGATAAGACTTCATTTAATTTGATTGACTTATTATTTCTATATATTATTAAAGATTCTATTTTTTTTATAAATATTTGGATACGTTTTTTTAATTTCAATAATAACATTAAAAGTTAGTAATTCAGATTATGTTGTCATACAGGATATGTTGACCAAATGAAAAATATATAAACCGAATTTGAAAATTGCATTGAATTTTGATTCATTGAATCCAAATATCTAATCAAAATAATTTTGCAAAAACTTTATTTTATGTTTAACAATGCTTCCTCAAAACTGTTTCTTTCGATTAAAATTTGAATTCATTCTTATGTTGAACTACACTTCTTTAACCAATCTATTTTCAAACCACTCGATTTAACATTACTTTTTTATGTAGGATTTCGTCTTCTACGTGTCCTTGGTAAGTCTCGTAATTTGCATTCATCGGTGGCTTGATATAAGGCTATATAGACTCGGACATTGATCCCGATTAAATGTATCAAAACCAGACCTAACCAAAAACCATTAGATCAAATTCAAAGTTCTACCTTTTAGTGATTTTCTGTATTTATGGTTTGATACACTTTTGTTCGGTACGGTCTTATCCAATCTTGTATTTCTCTTTGTAATAGACATTAAAAATTGAAACTAAAATCGTAACAAACACCATACGCCCTTTCACGATTTTAGTTTTTTTTTTTTTTCAATCTGTTCAAGTCAGGTTCAATTCGATTTGTTCCATTTGCGCACAGCGCACCCCTTGATTTGTCTAAGTGATAATCACAGAATATTAATATACTTTTTGACAGTGATCCCTTCGATGATTATCTTTATATAAACATAACAAGATTAATATACATGTATTATATGTGTAAGTTTAAAAGTATACTAGTTATTAACTCACGTATTACATGGATTTTCTATAACTAAATGTTTACTAAAAATTTATACAAACATAATTACATACAAAAATATTTATTTTAAAAAGGGTTATATGTCAAAAATAGCAACAACTTTTTATAATTATACCGTTTATACCCACATTATTTATTTTTTATCACTAATAACAACAAATTTTTGTATTTTTTTACCGATTATACCAACTTTTGACCTGGAAACCTGCTATAGCATGTTACCAATTAATACCAACAACTTTTTATCTTTTTACCAATAATAGCAACAACGTTTTATACTTTTGCCAATAATAACATCAACTTTTAACTTTTTACCAATAATAAAAACATATCAAATTAAATTTTCTTTATCTTTAACTAATTATTACTTTAAAAAAACTAAATTTATGAAAATCCAAGCACAATCAAATAAGTTCATAATCCATTTTTTTGTCTAAATTTTGTTAGAGATAAATCAAATGCAATGTGTGCTTATAAAAGTATAAAAAATATGTTTTCTACAGGCATTAAAAAATGAAGATTATTTTGATTAGGGGTGAGCATGGATCAGTTTTTGGCAAACACCAAAAGCCAAACCCGAACTTCGGTTTCTATATTCAAGAAACCGTTCGGTTTGGATTTTAAACGATTTGATTTTTTGGTTTTTATTTCGATTTTTCTTTGTCATGGTTTTCAATTTCAAGTCTTTCTTTCAAAACCGGTTTTTGGGTTCCGTTTTTTTGGTTTTTGAAAATTCAAAGTCCAATCGTTTGGTTTTTTGGTTCCGTTTTTTTGGTTTTTTTTCGGTTTCATATTGGTTTTTGGTTTTTTTGCACACTCTTAATATGTCATATTTTCATGCATAGCCTTATAGGAGTATGATAAGGGCGACCATTCATGACAACGTGAAACTCAATTCATTCTGTATAAGATGTCACAGAAATATAATGAACACATTCTGCTATATTTGTATTATTTTATGGATACTTATTACAACAATATTTGCATTATTTATTTATGTGATAAATAAAGGGTTTATTATGAAAAAAAACCAACATGTTTTCACGTTTTTTGCGTTTTCGTCCCTCCATGTTATTTTTTTCCATAAAAAACCTCAAGTTATTCTTTTCTTATTGGTTTAGTGAAATTTTGGACATTAGACCCCGGTTATAATTTGTGAACCGGGTTCTAATGTCCAAATTTCACTAAACCAATAAGAAAAGAATAATTTGAGGTTTTTTATGGAAAAAAATAACATGGAGGGACGAAAACGTGAAAACGTGTTGGTTTTTTTCATAATAAACCCATAAATAAATGAATAATTATAAATAATTACGATCTACTTATGGATAATTAGTATTTTATTTATTTGATAAATAAAATGGCAATATTTAAAAGATACATCCCTTCATTTTATGGAGGATTATATATGATTTAAATTTACGAAAATCAGATGACGCTCAAATAAGTTCAAATAAATAATTATGATCTATTTATAGGCACACACATCATTTGATCTATTTCTAACAAAATTTAAACAAAAAAATGGATTATGAACTTATTTGATTGTGTTTTGATTTAAATAAATTTAGTTTCTTTAAAGTAATGATCAGTCAAAGATAAAGGAAAATTTAATTTGATATGTTTTTATTATTGGTAAAAAGTTAAAAGGCGTTGCTATTATTGGTAAAAATATATAACGTTGTTGCTATTATTGGTAAAAAGATAAAAGTTGTTGCTATTAATGAATGGTAACCTGCTATAGCAGGTTTCCAGGTCAAAAGTTGCTATAATCGGTAAAAAAAAGTTGTTGCTATTAATGGTAAAAAAATAAATAATGTGGGTATAAACGGTAAAACTACAAAAAATTGTTGTTATTTTTGACATATAACCCTTTTAAAAAATACAAAAGTATTTTATAAGTAACGATAATTAAATTTTTTTTCTATGAATACTACATACCGTGTCTCATTTTCTATATCTTTTTTACTTTCAGATTTCTACATAAAAATAAAAATTTAGAATTTTATTTTATACATAAAACACAATTCAGATTAATAAAAACATTGTATTACAAATATTGCATTATTTTTATATTTAAATGTATAAAATTATGCCTAGTTAGCTAAAATGATGAGTTAAATATGAAAGTTATTAAAATCATTTAAAAAGATTATTATATTTATTTATATGAGTTAAAATAGGTAGTACTAAATTATATTTTTAATTATTCTTATAATATAAATAGATGACTAATTAAGAATAATTATATATGAAAATCTTTAAATATAAATAAGGAGAACTCTATATGAAAATTGGGCGGGAACGTATCGTTATACATTTTCATTTATTAATATATATTGATTTATAATTATAATAGTATATATAACATATAGATT
This sequence comes from Centrapalus pauciflorus, assembly GCA_020465985.1. Lineage (NCBI taxonomy): Eukaryota > Viridiplantae > Streptophyta > Magnoliopsida > Asterales > Asteraceae > Centrapalus > Centrapalus pauciflorus. The sequence continues at coordinate 619,890 of JAANYP010001462.1, read as the reverse complement.
ATAAAAATTAAAGTTTATTTGGTTTGGCTAATAGATTACTCCGTATTAAATTAGTCAAATTAAGTTTAAAATATGATTAAATTAAAGTTTTAAATTATAAATTAGGGTACTGATAAATTAAATAAGAGGTCTCACATATTTGTGGCATTTGTTTCCTTGAAATTTATTTACGAAATTGACATGCTCATGTCTAAATATAAACAAATTCAAAATCTAGAACACAGCGACAGCAGATCGACCATCATAGTTGCACAGGTCCCATTTCTCTTTCTTAAATCAAATGACTTCTAATCTACAAATGCACAAATCTACTACTTAATTTCAAGTCAGTCAATAGATCGATCGTTTAATTGTAAATTCTTTATTGTTTTAGGGCATACAAGTCACAGATTTGAAGGTAAAAATCACGCGACTTCATACTCAAATATTGTTTTTTGGATTTAATATAAGTAAATGAATGTATTGAACAGATGTTTGCGTCTGAATGTCTAGTTGATTGATTAGGGTTCGAGGACAAAAAGAAACGACAATGTTGACGAAATTCAAGACGAAGAGTAATAGAGTGAAAGGGCTGAGTTTCCACAGGTAAGAGACCATTTATCTTAGCTAGTCTTCACAATCGTTTGATCTAGCTAGGATTTCAAATCTCAGTTTCATTGCATTCTTCAGATTAACAAATTTTTCCTAAAAGATAATGCAGATTTTTTACAAAATCCTGACAAATGCAGATGCTGCATAATGCAAATTGTTTGACAAAATTCAAATCCCAGAGAAAATATCTACGAACCAAACGCCTCCTAAATGTACGCCTTAGTACAAATCTCTCAAACATCTTTCTAATCACCAAACCTATCATCTCTATCCTTCTTTGTTAATAAATATATATATTTAGGGGTGTTAATTGGTATGATAGAATAGAATGGAATCACATGAACTTTACAAAAAAAATTTTTTTTTTTTGTTATAATAAGAGTCTTGATTTTCAATTAAAGAGTAGATGATGAAATTTAGTGTAGATTTCATTTCTATTATTTCATTACTAACATTAAGAGAATAAAAAAGATAGAAGATGAATGAAGTTTTATATATGATATTTTTCTTCATTTTCAATGTCGTTTGTAACAATTACTGGTTAAAATAGTTCATAAACTTTATTCATCATATCAAACGTCCTAAAGGTTTCTGATTTGCTAGGATTGATTGAGAAAAAAAAATTCAATTCTAATTGCTGATAAATCATAATTTCTTAAAAATTCCAAAAAACGTTTCAAATTAATAATTTAATACGTAGAAGTGCATGCAGAATTAACCCTAGGTTTGTAGGTTTGAATTTGACCAAATATATCTATAACTCTATGAATGTGATCATCAGATAAGCATGAAATAGACTCCCTCTGTTGGTCCATTACTTTTTGTGTAGGAAAGAATTTCGGGGAATCCTAGGTTTGTCACAAACTTTGCCATACCTTATATTTTTGTTGCTATTTGTGCGAAACAAAATTTTGATATAGATAACAAATTTATATAAATTGAGTGATTATATTGCATTACTAATACTGTTATCATCGTTACACTTTACTCCTAAAAGTAAAGATATTAATAGTCTTTTTATATAAAATTGTTATATATGGTAAATTTGTGTTGTGTAGAAATCATTTCGCTATGCAATTTTTATAAATATTTAGCAATAACATCATGTCATAGACAAATGCGTGAGATAACAATTTAATAGTAATATTTAACTTGTTTACAAAACATTTTCTTATGTTTCAATTAGCATCATAAATCGATATATAAACATTAACATGTTTTCAAATTTTATAAGTACGTAAAACAGATGTCACATCCACCCATACATGTATTCATATTCACATGACATTTTAGAGATCTTAAAACCGAAACATATGAATTTTTATATAAAATTAATTCAAAATTGGTTCTTTCGTTTCCTCACAAACATGTGACTATATAATATACATATATACAAAAATACATGAGGATTGAGATATTTGTAGTGATATATTTCATGAAAAATAATTTTTGTAGTACATTAATCGGGTTTGAGGATGTGGGTTAGCTAGTCGAACCCGAATCAAATAAGGGGACGAGTTAATTGGTTTTGGGTTAAATGTGTTATTCAGTTTTGGTATGAAATTCTCTACAAAGTAGTTTAAACGGGTTTAATGAGTTGGGTAATTTGGGTAAATTGGTTTGAGTATTAAAATTGGGTATTTAGATATTTACATTCTATATATAAGAAATTCTAACTCTAATTATAAACGAATCTACAAAATGACAAATATATTATATGGGTTAGTCGGGTTAATTGGGTACCCGAATAAACATGAATCATACCCGTAAACCGAACTGAATTACTTATTCGGGTACCATTTAAACCGAATAAGAAACCAAAAACCCAATAACCCGACCTCATTTAACCCGATTAAGGTTTGGTATTGATGAGTTATTCGGATTCTGTTATTTTGTACATCCATGTCCCCTAATTATAAGATCTTGAAGCATAGTTATGTGGATAATTCAATAAAATGTATTAATCAAATAACTAGATTTGTTCATCATTCACTCATTTACGTTTTTGAATAAATCATCATTTATTAATTAATTAATTATTAATAATTGCTTAATTTCAAAGATATTCGATTAGCCCATTAAAGAGTAAAATTGTTTGTAATGAATGGCTTGGACTCCATACGATATTAGTTATTACCATTAGCCCAAACTCATGCCTAATCATGCTGTCATATGCATGTTTTAAACTCATAATTTTACAATAAAAATAAAATAAAAGAAATACCTTTTACAATAATTTTAATTTTTCTTTAAATTAAACATTATACGTTTTTTAATATATACTTAAAACTATAATTATGATTGTACCTACTTATTTAACTTTTGGAGAACTTGAATAAGGAAGAATTACCAAGAAAAGTAATATAAAATACAAATTCTGACAATAAAGGTATAGTAAAAAATTTGACCGAAAAAGATAATGTAAAATTCTAATTTTGCCGAGAAATGACATGAAATTCAAATTTTAGGCCAAGAAGGATAATCAAAAATTATTCTTTTACCCATTATATACCTTTTTTTTAAAAAAATTACAAATTCTTGTAAAATAAAATGTCTAATAACAAAAACATAAAATAAAAAGCTTTTTTATTTTGTTAAATAGAACATAATAGAAGTAAACGATAGGAAACCTAAAAAAAGCAAAACTCCAAAAAAATTATAAAAAATAAAATGTTAAAAGAAAAAAAATTATAAAAAATCAAGTTTGTTTATTATATTTTCATGAAAAATATAAATAGATATTATGCTAATAACAAATTTTTTGTATTACTATATTTGTTATATAAGTTATTGTTGTTAATTTGTATGTAAGACTTTGGTTGGGATTACTATAAACAAAATTAAGTTGATATAGTCTGTATAAAATGTTTTGATATTCGAGTAATTAATGCTTTGATATACTTTTGTTATATACTTTATTATATAATTTACCTTAAATTGATTAAAACAATACAAAAGTAAAATTTATAACACTTTTTGTTGAGTATATCTATATACAACATGGCTATGACAAACCATAATTGGGTACATAGATTAGGCTTAACATCTTTTTACTAGCTACAATTAAATCATACTTTTTGATTTGAGAAAACTAATACACAATAATTTTAATTTTTTATCATACATAACAATTTTATCTAAAATGACAAATTCACATTTATTTTTGGAAGTATAAGACGAACATGATAAAAATATGATTGATAATAAAATAGTCATTTAAGTTAAATTTGTTACGTATAGCAAAAATGTGTTATGTATAGATAATTTCTTTTTTTATTTAATATAATCTAATAATTACAATATCCGTGATAAAACTATAATAAACGCTTTCATACTTTATAATCAATTTGCCCAAAACAATGCCATCTTGACATCTAGGCTAGAGAACTAGCTAAAACAAAACTAGCAAATTTTTAATACAAGAATAAAGAACCTATTAGATCTATCATATGATCCTTAATGACATATTTTATCGTTGACATCGGTCCTAAAATTCTAATTACGTTGAAAACTATGAAATATTATATTAGCAACATTTATTTTAGCTAGTAGTTAGGATGTTTTATTCTGATCTTGCTTAATTTGATTTACTTTTAGGCTTAGAAACATTATTAAAGTTTCTAGCAGAATATATACATATATAAATATAATCTAATAGACGAATGGTGGTGTATAATACGTGTATATTCTATCAGATATAAAAGTCATTCTTGTTAAACAAATCAATGCTAAAAATGAATAAAATATTTTGTAAACTTTTCATGAACGATTCTATGAAAAGTTTGTTTATTTATTAAACGAGAAAGATTAATGAAATGTATGTTTATTTAACTAATGAACAATCATGAAGATACTTCAATTCTTCTGTGTTTGGTTACGTTCATTTATGTTTTTATAGTTTTTATAAAAATGTATATATTATTTATAAATATTAAACTAAATGTATCAAAGTGCAACTTCTTTTCGTCTCATATGGTCATATAGGCTATTATTCAATTGAATTACGATACAATTTTTTAATTCAAACGCATTTGTATGTGTTAAAAATAAACATAAAAAATCAAATATTTTATGTTTGTTTGCCATCCTAACGACCAAATGCAACAAACAAGTTAAATTTATTTACTAATAAATAATACTTATTTACATGCATGAGTTCATTCATATGTTTAGCTAAGTTTAAATTAACGAACGTAAACAAGAAATTCATTCGGTTAAATATCCATGTACATCATTTTTTGCCCGGTTCATTTGCAGTTCTATACAAATCAAATAACCGATGCTAATATGCATATAGTTTTGGACTAAAACACTTCGATACGTACAAGCCTAGTCCGAATCCTAACCGATTCATAGATTATAATTAAGGTATCCTAAATAATATATAGGTGTGCTTTGGTCCCATAATTCGATTCTTTTGACCATCTCTTGCTTAGGCTATATGATTGATTTTTTTGCATTTTTTTAGCTTCCATTATGGCTTTTAATTAGTGCCTTTTTTTTTATATATTGTGCTTTTAGTTTCCTTATTAATAACACACCAATTTTAGATTGAAATATTTTTTTATATCTTATCTATATATCTATCTATTCTATTAAAAGAGTAACTAGATGCCACATGGCACCTAGATAGAGCGCCACTTGGCTTCACCTAAGATTGCCACGTGTACATTACAATTTTGGCATGTAATTTGTTTTAAAATTTATTTTTTCCAATCTATACATAAATACATAATAATAACAAAGTATCTATATTCATTCTCGTGAAGCCACGTGTCATCACCATGGATCGACACGTGACATTTATAGGTTTTAAAAATTATAAAAAAAATTTAAATTATATCTATCCAAATCTAATATAATCTATTTTTAAATTCAAATCAAATCAAACAAAATCGAATTATACTCTACTAACTTATTAATTATCATATAATATAATAAATGTTTAAAAATATATAAAAAAATAATTACTCTTCTTATATATATTTAGACTTATATAAAATTAATAGATCATAATAGATAATAATATCATTTTTATATACTTTTGTTTTTAAAAATAATATTTATACATTTACCTTTTAATTTATTGTGTTTTATATATATTAAAAATATCCGCGTAATACGCGGGTAATAAACTAGTATTATAATAGTTGAGAACAATTCTTGCCACGTGTCACCTTTCTAATACCTCATTTTTTCATTTTTTCGCTCTTTTTCCAAAAATAAAAATTAACATTAATTTAAGTAACATTCTTATCATTTAATTGATTTAATTTAAACTTTATTGTTGAAACTTATTATTTTTGTTATCTAAAATAATTCAAACTACAATTAATATTCATTAAAAGTTTTCAAGATTAACAAGCTAAAATAATTTTTTAAAAAATCAATAAAATAATAAACTTCATGTTTAAATGTTCCAAAGAGTAAATAATTTTAAAAAAAATCGGCAAAATAAAAAATTTAGTTTTATAATAAAAAAATTTAAAATATCAATAAAATATCAAAATTTTAAATGTCCGAATGATTTTATGAAATTATAATTAAATACTTTAGTTCAAAATAAATTTAAAAAACTTTTTGTTATCAAATATTTATATGTTAAGTATTAAATTTTGACACATTTAAAAAATAATCATTCAAATTTCAAATGTATTTTCTTAAATAAAATTTTGTATTAATATTTTCTAAAGCTTCAAAAATAAATGTTGCAAAATTTATATTTTAAAATAACTTAATTTCGACTAATCTTACTTACTTAATTATTTATTAAGTTGACGTTGGAAATGTTATATCAAGTTTTAATCACTAAGGCAATAAATATTTATTATTAATTAAAACATCTCCAATAAGAAAAACTTATGTATGGTTTATTTTAAGGTCTCTAACAAATTTATACATTTTAAATTAATATACTTCATAAAAAATAATAATATAAAATAATTATCATTTAAAAATTATTTTATTGATTTCAATGGGATTATTGATTCTAACACAACAACAATTAAAACAGAATTAAGGTTTACATTTTTTAATCAATAATAGTAAGATAATAATTGAATTGAATTGCATATGTAAGAGCCATAAAATACTATATTTAAATCAATAATTCAAATATTTTAAATCACATTTTAGTCGTTGGTCATCATTTTTTACAATTGACTCAATGGTTTTGCATGTATGTCATCTTTTTAGTGGTTTTTATTGTATCATAAATTTAAAATTTTTTTGAAGGTTTTCAAGGGATCTCACCTCTTTGTTAATTTTTAATTTATAACAAATCTTTTACATCAATCCATGTAATACATGGGTATTAATCTAGTTATATAATAAATCATTCATTTTCAATAAAGACGTATTTAAGAGCGGGACAAATTAAATGTGTGACCATAGAACTTAAATTAAATTTAAACTCACTAAAGTAATTTAGCATAATTTATTTGGACTTAGAACATATTTGCTAATCCTTTTTATTAAGTGCGGCATGGATATTGATGTTTGTCGTTATATAGATGACTCTCTTGATCACAACCAAACGCAAATCAAAATTACTTTTGGAACAACAAATAAAAAACACCACGTCTAAAACATCACGAACAAAGTTAAATCAATGAATCAACTATGAAAAACTCATATATTGAATTTCTTAAAATATTTTTACTTATGGAGCTCAAACCCTAAAATCAAAATCCTAAAATTGAGGATGAGAGGGTGAGAAGCGTAGCAGGATGGGAAGCAGTTACCTAATTAGTAGCATCGACAATAGACTTATTGTACTTAATTTTGCGTTTTTTCTACTTATTGTACTCAATTTTGGGAATCATGAGTGATGGTGATTGAGGATCGGTGCTGAAACAAAATTATAGTGGTACCAACGGTGAAGGAGGAGAAACATTGAGGATGAAATGAAGGGGCAGCAACGTGGACTCGTGGAGCAGGAACAAATTGAAGGGGGTGTATAGTGAGTAGTCGACGATAGGGAGTGGTATGGTAGCAAACATGATACAGCTAAGTCGGTTTATTCGGTTGATTAAGCCCTAAACAAACAACCATTTTGTAATTTAAAGTTTTTTTTTTAAAAAAAAAAACTTGACCCAATTTATTTAGCTAGTCTAATTTATTTATAGTATCAAACTTTTACATGTTTCCTATTTTGGTAGCCTTTTCCTACTTTAGGTAATCCAATATTTGTTTTTGTTAGTTTTACATAGATAACTTTAATATTTTGAGTACCCAAATTTTGTTATTGTGTCCTTGTATTATTGAAAATTAATTTGTATTATAATGAATATAGTTTTTAAAGCTTTGTGACCAAAAAAGAAAAGTTTAGTCATCAAATATCATTTTTTAACCTAACCAATAAAATACATTTATTACTCAAAATAAAAATAAGTAAAAAATGATCATTTATTCCTATAACTAACATTTATGATAGTTAAACGAATCGTTTTGATTCCTTCAATTCATTTCACCAATTTTTATTATTTACAAAATAGTCCCTGTAGTTTGTATTAAATTTTAGATTTGGTCCCTAAACTTTCAATTTTCCAAAATTAATTATTATTATCAAGGGTTACATTTAATATTGTTCCTTATCTATTAACTTTAGTTAAAGTACTCATTTTGTAAGTGTTTATATTTTATGACTACGGATGTAAATGGTTCCGGAACCGGACCGAACCGACCCGGAACCGATTTAACCGAAACCGAAAATTGAATATTATAAGAACCGATAACCGAACCAACAATTGTAATGCGGTTCCGGCTCCAGTTCGGTTATGGTACGGATATTTCCGATACGGAACCGATTATTACCAAAAATTTATATATATATATATATATATATATATATATATATATATATATATATATATATATATATATATATATAATTCTATTTATTATAACTATATATAAACAAAAAAACATGAAAATAAAATAAGAAAAGTGTCGATCATGATGTTTTTCATATAAATTATGTAGTTTCACCATATTAAAATATTGTTCCAACAAATGATCTTTTCGGTTTTTACATTGTGGGTTTTTAAATCATTTCTTAATTTGCATGTTTTGAGCTTTTCAAATTATCGGTTCTATGCCCGATAAAACCGATACCCGCAGAACCATTGACCGATAACCGAATTTTGAAGATTATAAGAACCGATAACCGAACCAAATATCATATATCGGTTCCGGTTCGGTTTTTCGGTCATTCCACATATCCCTATTTATGACCATTCAATTAAAAATTATTAACAACTCCGTATTTTAATAAAACAAATAGGTATAAAAATATTAATATTTCTAATCAATCAGAAACAAAAAATAAATACAATAATAACCATCAACACTAATATACATATACCCTTTTTTTTTGAATGAAAACATTTCGAATTAAATTGGTTCGTCGTTTTTCCATTTCGTTAAATTAGAAATCGAAATGGTACATCGTTTTTTCTACTAAAACAATAAAAATTAGATTGTTTGGTTGTTTTTTTACGTTTGGTTAAATCGAAAATCAAAATGGTTATTCGTTTTATCCGTCCAAAATACTTGAATTTGATTGGTTTTTTTTTTCTATTTGGTTAACTATTTCGCTGGAAAAAAATTTAAAGTGTTCGTAGTTTTAATTTTAAATGTTTTCGCTTGAAAAAAATAACGAATCATTTCGGTTTTGAATTGAATCAAACGAAAGAAACAACCGCTTAATCTAATTATTAATGTTTTTGACCAGAAAATATGACTAACCATATTAGTTTTAAATATTTTTGCTCAAAAAAATGTCGAACCCCATATTAAATTTAAATGATTGAAAATAACTCCAACTGATTTAACTTTAAAATGTTTTCGCTCAAAAAAAATGAAGAACTTTGATTTTTAATTTAAACCGAACGTGAATTCAATTAATTAATAAATTTTTACGATAAGAAAAAAAAGGACGAATTATTTCACTTTTTAATTTTTTTAACGGATGAAATAATGAATCTTTTTAAAGCTTAATAAATATTGAGTTCAACATTTTTTATATTTTTATATTGTAAATAAAAATATTCAGTTTGTACATCAACTTCTTTAATATTTGATTAAATATTGATTAAATATTTAAATATTAAAAATTCATGCATCCACCTCAACTTGAACAATTAAATAACAGTGATTCATTTTGTTTTGTTTTTTATTTTTTGCCTTTTGTCTCATAAGATGTATATAAAACATCAACTTTTGTTATATTTTTGTGAAAAAGGGGTTTAATATGAAAAAATAAACTAACATATTTTTCATATTTTTACGGAGCCTCTTCGCTTTACTTTATACCAATAAAATCTGTGAGTTATTTATTTGTTAATAAATTTTGGAATTATTCCTTTTTTGCCAAAAAAAAAAAACATTAAATTTGAGAGTTTTTCGTGGCATGTTGGTTTTTTGTGGAAAATACTGGACTAATTATGAAAAAATAACAAATTTTTCCCAAAAATTAGAAAGAAAACAATAACATGAGGACTTTATTGGGAAAAAATAACATGAGGAATGAAACAAAAAAAAACATGAAAACATATTGTTTTGTGAATATAAAACCCTAAAAAAACAATATATTTTAGACATCATCAATTGAATCATATCAAATTCGTAAAAAATAACATGTAACCTACTAATGCTTAAATACACAAATGCACTTACGTTGTCATCATTAAACTATTTTCTATTTCTTAACATCGTATTTTATCTTAAGCAACAAAAACTACATGTTTTTTATGGATACCCGCAGCAACGCGCACTACTACAAAAAGCATAATGGACCCCCCATATTCACCCCGGTTGATAGAAAAAAAGCTAAAAAACAGGGTTCTTTTGAAGTTCGTTAAAGTGTTAGCTAATACACCCTGATTGTTTAACAAGGTAACCGGGTCCTTTACTTTTTCTTATACACCCCGGTTGTTTTTATAAAAACCGGGGTACATAATCCAACATTTACCCGGTTGTTTAACAAAATGACCGGGGTCCTTTACTTTTTCTTATACACCCCGGTTGTTTTTATAAAAACCGGGGTACATAATCCAACATTTACCCGGTTATTTAACAAAACGACCGGGGTCCTTCACTTTTTCTTATACACCCCGGTTGTTTTTAAAAAAACCGGGGTACATAATCCAACATTTACCCGGTTGTTTAACAAAATGACCGGGATCCTTTACTTTTTCTTATACACCCCGGTTGTTTTTAAAAAAACCGGGGTACATAATCAACATTTACCCGGTTGTTTAACAAAATGACCGGGGTCCTTTACTTTTTCTTATACACCCCGGTTGTTTTTAAAAAAACCGGGGTACATAATCAACATTTACCCCGTTGTTTAACAAAATGACCGGGGTCCTTTACTTTAACTAAAACATTTATACCTTATTGTCCTAATCAATTCATTAAAAAAGAGTCTTTGGCCTAGCGGTATCAAGGTGTTAGAGGGGACCCCAAGGTTGTGGGTTCGAGTCTCATTGTGGTAGGTGCCAGATTTTGTTAAAAAAACAAAAATAAAAAAAAATTTGAAACCCGTTTCCTTACAAAACAACCAGTGTCTATTTGTATTTTTTAGCTTGGAACCCCGGTTATTTTGAATTAAACAGGGGTCTATATACATATGTACCCCGGTTGAACGACCGGGGTCCTTTACATTCGGAATAGACCTCCCCCTTATCAACCCCGGTGCTACAACCGGGGTTTATTATCATTTTTGACCGGGGTCCATTATGCTTTTTGTAGTAGTGGCGCGGGCAACCATAACACTAGTTAATACCAATTTACAATATTAAACCTAAAACCAAAGAAATGATAATCATTAATCTAACAAAATATATGATTTTAAAAACGCATACCAAAGTGAGCATTTTAAGGCAATAAACTTTTATAAACTAATAATGAAGATGATTGCATTATTTTCTTGAGAAAGTTCTGAGCATGATCTTGAAGTACTATAAAAAAGAATTACATTGTTAACTTAGTAATTATACATAGCGAAAATCATGTAAAAAACCAACGCATTTTTATTATTTTTCGAATAAGTCATTCTACCAAAAACGTAACCACAAAAGTCTCTCAACTAAAAAATGTTTTTTAAAAAATGTTTTTGTAAAAATCAGTACACATAAAATAATTTCATAAAAGTTTTTTAACTTAAAAAAATCTTATGAAAAAACTTCTGAAAAATTCTTAAAAAAATTTCAAGTCGAAAGACTTTTATGGAAACGTTTTTGGTAAAATGACTAAATCGAAAATTATTAAGAGTACGTTGATATTTTGTATAATTTTCCCTTATATATATGTTGGAATAAAGACATAAAATAGACATATATTTTCACTTTTGTTTCCATTTATACGTTGTACTTTTTTTTGTTTCCATATTGTAGTTACAATTTTTCTTTTGTTTTCATTTGGTACCTTTTCTTTTGTTTCTATTCTGATAGTTATATATTTTTTTTTTGTCTCAATGAGGTAATTATATATTTTTTTCATTATTTCCTATATAATGTCTTTTAACTTGGAATTTGGAAAAAGCATACAACTGGTATAAACCTCTACGAAAAGATTTTATGTTGATATTATGAAAATTAGAGATGTCCAGGACTGAAGACTGGACCGTAAAACTAACGAACTGTAGTGACATATACAACTACCATCTAGTTGATTGTTGGTAGTTCATGGGCTTTTTGGGTCAGTTTTGAGTTCTGCACATCCCTAATATAATATCAATATAAAATAGTTGTGTATATATTTTTAACATTTGTATATTATTTACAAATTAAAAAATATTTATTGGAAAACAAGAAAAAATATAATTAATTAATGGAAACAAAAAAAAAATATAACCATTAATGAAAACGAAATGAAAAGTATAACTAACAAATGGAAATAAAAAATATATATAGGACATAACTGGAAACAAAAATAAAAGTATGTCTCTATTATATGTCATTATCCACGTTTAATCATTTAAATATATCGAAGATTTACTCAAGTTGATAATTAAACTACGAAACATTTAATTTATCTAAAATATATTTACTATGTATTTACATTTAATTATAAAATAAATAGACATTACTTACTTCAAATTATCATGATTTCTTACGGAATTTAATGAAAAAATCTTTTCCGACTTATTTTATGTCATGATGTATCAAAAATTAAAAAATCTATCATATCTCAAATTTGTTTTTTGATTAATTATTACCACATCTGTTTTGACCAACTTTACAATCATCAAACCTATAAATTTAACTTTCAAAAAAATTAAAAATCCAAATTTAGAACACCAAAAAGCAGTCGAATAAAAATTTTAAATTGAAATTCTATAGGTTTCTGATTTAGTATTCAAAAGAAGACAAACATTCAAGCACAAATATTCACTAAATTTAGTCAGACGTTACAGTTGATAAAAAGATTTAATGTTATGATTGATGAAACATATCGATTTTAATTTGCTAATTGTGATCAATGATATAAATTTACAGTTCAATGTTGTAGAGGATCATGCTATACGTTTACTACTTGTCATTAATTTTTGTTAATCATACTCATCCTCCTTTTACGTGTTTTTTTGTTAATGACGTGATTAAACTTAATCATAATTCTCACATTAACAGAAGTGGTATATGATTAACATAAAAGGGGAGTGTGCATACAGAATATCCCATTGTAGCTAATAAAAAGGAAGTTTGAACGTGAAAAAAGGTTAGACGGTGGTTGCTATTAACAAAATAACAAATTATTGTTATCATTAAAAAAAACAACAATTAAACAACTAGCAAAATAAGTAAACTGCTAGAGTTAGTTTAGTAGGTATCAAGAAATTTTTTTTTTGTTTCCATGACTGTTGAACCCTGGAACAATAGCAGGTACCTTTGATAGCAACCACTTGATATTTTGTGACTCAAATAACTTGTTGAAGTGGCATACATACATGGTTCGCGCAAATTCGCCACGTATCTCTAATTCAACTCCATTGTCATCCCGTTCTCACATATTTATTTTTGTCATCCAATATTTATCTACAATTCTAAGTTCTAACCCCAATCTTAAAAGCATAACTATAGTTAGGATTAAATGAAATAAAAAAAAAAAAAACAAATTACCAACAAATGTAGTATAAACTATAAAAATTCACAATAAAAAGTAATGCAAATTTTTTTAGACCAAGAAAAGTAACATAAAATTCAATTTTGACAAAAAAGGTATTGATTACTGATTAAGAAGGTAAAATTTAATATTATGGTCCTTTTTTTGTTAAAAGAATAACATTTAATTATCTTTTTTGGTCTAATATTTGAACTTCATGTCATTTCTCGATTAAAATAAAATTTTACGTTATCTTTCTCGGTCTAAAAATTTTTACAATACAGTCAAATTTTGTATTTTATTATTATCTTGGTAATTTTCCCATTAGAAAACAACAACATTTTAACTTTCTTTCCATCATAATGTGATGCGTGTTTTCATGCACTTAGAGTGTTCAGATTTGCGTGAAATTTGCATATGATCTCTGTAATGTTAGTTAAAACATGTTCATGAAAAAAAAGTTTAAAAAAAATACTTTTAAGGGTGGTAGCTTCTGGTGCGCTACATAATGAGTGGTACTCACTTGAACATACACACACACACACACACACACACACACACACACACACACACACACACACACACACATATATATATATATATATATATATATATATATATATATATATATATATATATATATATATATATATAAACTAATTTTTTTTTTCAGAATATAAGCTTATAAACAAATACAAAATTACTATATGCATATGATATAAACATATATTTAGTTTATCAAAAGTTCAATTCAACATAAACATTTATAATGTTTTTCAACTATAGTATTTTTTATGCTATGTATGTAAGATGTCATGAAAAAGATTATCCATAAACTTTTAACTCAAACTTAATTTTATTTTTTTATACTTATGTAAGATTAGTTCAATTTAAAAAAAATGTGTGCTCGATTTACATAAAATTTAAAAGAATCTAGTTTTATTTAATTATTAATTCAATAAGTTCAATTACTTTTTTTCTAAATAAGAAAAACCCAAAATATGTAAGGTAAATCCATTTTTTTTAAAAGTAACATAAACACTAACCTTTAATTAAAATAATTAATGTATACTTACAAATTTTTATTTCTTAATGGTTGTTGGATATCATTATAAATAAATAAACATGAATCTTCAAATTACAAATCATTGATCACATTTGATTTTTTACACAAAGAAAATATCATATTTGTAAAATAAAAAAATTATATGTTTTGATTAAAATTAAACATCAAAATATTAACTTATTTATCTTAGAAATAAGAGTAAATTATAGAAATGGTCCCTGTGGTTGTCTTAAAATTATGGAAATAGTCCCTAGTCTTTAAAAATTACATAAATGGTCCCTCAAAACGCTATTTACTTGCAGAGATGGTCCCTCCATTTATTGACTTTTTCTAAATGACGATTTTGCCCTTATCTCAAATTCAATTTTGGTCCCTTATGTTTTTAGTCATTTTCATAATTTTTTGTTTTTGTTTTTGACTTATAAAAGTTAATTTAATAAAATATATTTAATTATGTTATTTAATTAGTTTAATTTAATTCTTTTTTACGTATTCAATTTATTTATTTTACATTTCATTTTTTTAGCATATTTATATATTTTTTTTATTTTTATACGTTACCAACTAACAATTTCATTGTGCTTAACACATTTTGATTTAATTATAATTTCAGAAAAAATATATAAATCTAGGATTATATTTGTTTTGATTAAAATATTTTGTTACATTAATACCTTCCAAATTAAATTTTCTTCTTTATCGTTTTGATTTACATATTTTGCTACATTAATCCATTTCAATTAAACTTAGTATTTTATTTGTTCCATTCTAAATATTTTGTTACATTAATACGTTATGACTTAATTGTAGCTTTTAACAAAACTATGTCGACTTGACATTTGATTCGTTTTGATGTAAATATTTTTTTTGTTTTAATACGTTTCATTTTAATTATAAAATTTTAAAAATATATATTAACTTAGAAATTTATTTGTTATTGCATAAATATTTTGTCACGTTAATACTTATAGATTTAATTATAATTTTTACTGTTTGTGTTTGTATATTTCTTTCTATACGATTTGGTTTCTATATTTCATTATATAGGTTTCGAAACGTATGTAACGAAACATATATACATTTTATTCAAAACGTATATACGTGTGTGTGTGTGTGTGTGTGTGTGTGTGTGTGTGTGTGTGTGTGTGTATGGGTTTCAAGACATATAAATAAAATATACAAACCAAAACGTGTATAAAGAAATATACAAACCAAAATGCTAAAACTTACAATTAAATCGTTAGGTATTAATGTGACAAAATATTTAAGCAAAAAACAAATCAAACGTTAAGTTTATATATTATCTTTAGAAGTTATAACTAATTTAAATGCATTAACACTAAAATATATTTAAATCAAAACGAATAAAATGTCAAGTCAACATAGTTTTATTAAAAATTATAATTAAATCAAAATGTATTTATATGATAAAATAATTAGAATATAACAACTAAAATACTAAGTTTTAAATGGATTAATGTAGCAAATATGTAAATCAAAACGAAAAAAAAGAGACTAAATTCAAATTGAAATGTATTAATGTAAATTTATATAACAAACTATTTTATAAAACAAATAAAACCCTAGAGTTATTTTTTTATAAAATTTCAATCAAATCAAAATATGATAACGTAATGAAATAGTTAGTTGGCAACGTATAAATATTTAAAAACGTAATATTTTAACAAATGATATGTTAATGAATAAATTGAATATATAAAAAAGAATTAAAATTAATTAATTAAATAATTAATTAAATCACATTTTATTAAATTAATATATAAAATTGAAAAACAAAAACAAAAAATTATAAAAGTTGACTAAAACCAAAACTAATTATATACTATAGGGACCAAAATTAATTTTGAGATCAAGGGCAAAATCGTCATTTGGAAAAAGTCAATATATGGAGGGACCGTTTCTGCAAGAAAATAGTGTTTTAAGGGACCATTTATGCAATTTTTAAAGACCGGGGATCATTTCCATAATTTTGAGCAAACCACAATTTACTCTAGAAATAAATTTAGATTAGTATTAGAATATTTAAAATATTTCCTTTTTTAATTGTATGTATTAAATATGAAAATATTTGAATTATATAAATTTCATATTTTCTTAATGATGATTAGTAAAAATAAAAAATCTAATTATGGAAAAAAGACAGAAAAATCAAAAATTTTGAGAGATGAGGGAGTGTCACTTGACAAATAAGTTTCCTTTTATTAATATATATAGATAGATAGATTGTATATATGTATTCAGTAGATCAAAATGATGAATGATGAACCGAATGGGGTTACTTTTAGATGGAACTCAATCTTGGGTGCCGTTAAAAGTAACCATTGGGGTGGACGTATCGAGTACGTGTTTCATAATAAACGGCCAACTATGGATATATAATCTAATGAAGATTGACATTCATTTGGAGGATTCGAAATGTTTCTTTTGTGGTAATGTTGAGGAAACAATGCAAACACTTATTCATGGAGTGTAAAAAGATTAAGCAGGTTTGGAAAAAAAAAAAAAGGAAGTTGGTAGCAAAGACAAGGTTAACGCGTTGCGTGGGAAAATTATTACTCTGGGTAATTTAGGGATGGAGAAATCACGTTAGAACATCGGTGGAAGCTTAGATAGAGACGTGTCGCGCTGAAGATATATTCCTGGTGATTCAAAACCTTGGTAACATAGATGTAAAAAGAGTAATGGAAGATGGTGTCTAAAGAAATGAAACTCCGATCCGATGTCCCAGTTAGTTTGCGTAAATGGGTAGTTTGAGAACGATGGGATGGCTTCTTCTCGGAGCATGCATTTGTAACGTTTTTTTGGTGTTAGATAATATTCCTAACTTTTCAAAAGAAAAATATTACGGTTGAGCATGGTCTAGTTCTACAAGTTTAAATAAAAATTAAATCTCGACCAAACCAATAACATTTGTTTAAGAAAATCTTAAACCAAACTTGCCAACTAAGTTGGTTCGGCCAAACTGGCCAAACCATCAAGAACGGTTACTGGTTTGACGTTTTTACATTTAATGTTAGAATATTTAAACAAAAAAATTAAACACATATAATTAAGGATTACTATATTTCAAAGAGTGACATGTTTTTAACTTTCATATTCAATGTCATAATTATGCTATTCAACTACTCAAGAAAAATTGTGTATTTTTTTTGGCATTGCATAGCTTAATATCCATTAATCCATTATTGCTATGACTTGTTTGTTATCTTGTTAAGCTTCTTCATTACATTGACATCGTTCACGACATTAAACGGCGCACGTATATATTAGTAATCGAGTGCAAGATCGACATAAACGGCACCACTACTTTGTTTTAGACTCATTTTGTAAGTTAAATGGTGTTATATTTTGTTTATGTTTGAAAATGTTTGCATATTGCAAAGTTGTTTCAAAAAACACGATATAATTAAGTTGTCAAACATACGTGTATAAATAACACTTCTATTTATAATCTTCAGTCTCCAATAAGCTAGTCTTGTCAAACAGATATATCATCTGAATTCATTAAAAACTCGTATAAAAGGTAAAAATTCAACACATGATCAAAATAGCTACATTCGATCAAGAGAAGCTAAAAACTTCAAAACTAAAATTTCTTGACCATTCTACTTAAATAATATTTAAATACGTGTATCATATCAAATAATTAATAACTTTACACATTTGTATTGGTCTGTGGTTTCAAGTTTGCATAAACGGTCTTTATTTTTCTCTCTGCCATTAACTTTAACAATCAAATGGTTAAATATTTTATAATGATCATTTTACTCTTTTTCTTAATAGTGTTTTGGTTCCTCAAGTTTATAGTTCATTTTAGTTTTGGTCATTATAGAAAATAGTAAAATAATCATTATAAGATATATTTAACCATTTGATTGTTAAAACTAACGCCAGATCGAGAGACCATTTTTATATAAGTAAACAGTAAAAATAAGTACTGTTTATGTAAAATTGAAACCAAAGGAACGCGTGCAAGATTTTTAAGAGTTTGTTCTCACATATATTGATATATAACGACGTCGTACACTCGTATAAACCTATTCTCAAAACACCTATAAATGGAAAGTAAGCTATCTGACCCTTCTTTCTACCCCTACAAAAATTTCACCACTAAACAAATTTGACCACTTTTATATACATCCGCCATGGATTTCCAGAACAAGCTCCGGGATCTTCCTCACCACCATTAATAACCATGAAGAGTCGATTGCTCGTTGTGGTGGGGTGGTGGTGGTGTGAACGATCTTAACAATCAACACCGACCATCGTCTTCTTCTCACCGGAATATTGCTAGGGTTTCGAAATGAGGCAATCGGGTTACATACTCGGCGGAGATTACGGCGGCGGCGGCGATGATGGTAGTGGAAGTGGAAGTGGCGGAGTGAGTTGTCAAGATTGCGGAAACAAAGCAAAGAAGGATTGTCAGCATATAAGATGTAGAACTTGCTGCCGAAACCGTGGATTACCGTGCAAAACACATGTTAAGAGCACATGGGTTCCGGCAGCCAAACGCCGTGAGCGCCACCAACAGCTCGCTTTGTCAACGGAACAACAGAATTCCGGTGATCAACAACTCAGTCTGATGACCACAAGCGACGGTGGTGCCGAGTTGCCGATCACACGTCTTCACGGCACTTCTCCAGGTCAGTTATATATGTTGTTGCATGAGATCTCTTCATCTTGCATGAGATCCAACATAACTAAATTAGGGTGTGTGAGTTGCTCGATCAAATGTGAACTCAAATTATATATTTAGTTATTTAATGATTACTTTATTTAACTAAATTATACAGTTTTATTTAAAGAATAAGTTGCATTTATCATATTTAATTAATTAGAAAAAAAAAAAAAAAAAGAATCTTTAGTATAATTATTTTAATTAAGGACATAGATTCAATGGTCCAAACAGATAAAACTGGTAAGCTAGCTAAGTAGAACGAAACCTAGCCGATCCACTTGTATAAGCTTAATTGATCCATGATTTTACCTCTCCATGATATTCATAAAAATCGATTCTTGGTTCAGTCGGTATTCAGTTCTCAGTCAATAATATTTACAAAAATCGGTTCTCAGTTGGTTCGGTTTTGTTTTTTAAATTATAAAAGTCGTACCGCGCGAATTGAAATACCAATCCTGTTCTTAATCCTATTTGTTTCGGTTCGGCCCGATCCGATTTTAAACGTACATAACTACATACCCGTACATAAATTTTATTGGTTTTACTAGGGTGACAATTTCGGCTCTTTTAGGCATACGGGTCAAACGGGTAAACGAACAAAAGTCATAAATTTTACATAATTTGAAATTTTTCTAAAGAAAATTTTGTTTAGCACACCGTCTTATAAATTTTCATGTTTAAAAAAAAATTATATTCTATCTTATCTATGTGTCAATTTAATCGTCCGACCTGTTTGGTCAAAATTAATACCCTAACACTTTTTTAGAATCTACAACAATTTTATAGTTTCAATAAAAATTTTTCGTATTCAGGACCTGTGCATCTTCTAAATTCTAATTATGACACAGGCCGGATCAAAGAATTCATGGGACTCTCATCTTGTTTATATAAATGTACAATTTTATCTTCTTGAACTAGGGTTTGATCACTTTCCAGCTGAGGTGCATTCTCCGGCGGTGTTCCGGTGTGTTAGAGTGAGCGGAATGGAGGAAACCAACGAGCAATTGGCATATCAAACCGCCATTAGCATCGGAGGACATGTTTTCAACGGAATTCTTTATGATCATGGTCCCGATCACGGTCAATTCAACCACCCAAAAGGAGAAAGAACCTCCTCCGGTGGTGGCACTAGCGGTGGTGCTCAACATCAAGAGGTTAATATGATTACATCCGGCACGACAGCCGCCGCCACCACCACCGGCTTCTATCCTGCTGTGACCATTCTTGACCCTTCTTCAATGTATCCAACTCCTCTTTGTGCTTTCATGGCCGGTACCCAGTTTTTCCCACCGCCAAGATCTTGAAGATATAACAAAGATGATCAATTAAATTAATCAGATTTATACTTGAAATCGATCTTTCTATTTTTATTTTAATTAAGGAAATTTAAAAATGCATTTTAGGTGCATGCATTGGATTAGCTTGATCATTATCAAATTAATATCAACCTTTTTATTTTGTTATCAAATATCATATATGATTATATATGTTAAATATAGATTTATGCAATTTCTATTTAATTTTCTAATGTATATTTAGTAAAGCTTACGACTGCTTAATTTCTTTAATTTAGCTTTTAATATAATAATTAATTATATATATACATCAACATTTAACATCGGTGTAAATATAACCTAATTTATTCAAAAGGTATTTTTGCAAAAGAACTCTCAATTAAGTTGGACCATTTTTGTGATTAAAAATCATTTTTTCATTGCACAAAAAACCCCAACTGACTAAAACTTATCAAAATGAGGTTTTTTTTTTCCAAAAAAAAGGACTCGCAACCTGATGACTCTGTTGCAATCTGATGACCAACATTTTGTCTCCGACGAACCTTCTTTCCAGCGAATTTACTTGTCTGTGTGTTTATAAATTAAATTCACATTTCTCGTTGATTTTTTTGTTCAAATGTGTGTTTTTTGTTGAAATTTACTTTTTCGGTGAAATTCCAGTGGTCACTAATGAGTTTCGACGGTGGCCTATGACTTTCAATCAGTTACAACCGCTAATATCCTAATTTCGTAAGCTTTTGCCGGTTTTGAGTTTTTTGTGCAATGAAAAATGGTTGAGGTTTTTAATCACAAAAATAGTCCAACTTGAAAGTTTTTTACACAAATATCACTTTATTCAATATCTGTATAAATGATGAATGATCCCACATATTTCTAAAATCTAAATGGTACGTACACAACGTGTATTTTCACCTATGTTTTGGGTAGGATACATTTTATGTACATTTAGGTTGTGTTTTTCCAAAAATTATTTCAATTTAACTTCAAATCTCCAAGTTAAGAGTAATTAATGTGTAATTTTTCAGTGTTTCAATTTCTGTTGTGTGTTTTTTTTTTCATAAACAACTAGTAAACTATACTTTTAAAACTGTTTTAGTTTGTTAGTTGAGCAAACCTCATAACCAATATCAACTTCTAATAGTGTTTCATTAACCATCACTTTTCTTTTGGATCGATTTTACATCATTATCCAACCACTTTCCAAATATGGATGATGAGGTGGCGTTTGGTTCACGGAATATAATTTGAAAGAATTATAATTTTAATTTTAATTATTGATATGGTTGATGGTGAAAATAGATGGTAGTTAAAAAGCATTGGTTAGTGATCTATGTTGGAATCTAATTCAAGTATGAGTTGAAAGAAATATCAAATTCCTATAAACAAGGAAATTTGATGGAAAATACATAAAATTAACCATTTATCTTAGTTATAAAAAATTCTAAACAAACTAAATTTAAACTCCAATTCCATCGATATCCATTCCACGAACCAAACGTCACCTAAGTAATTGACTACAGTGAAATCATTACCAATTTGAATGCATGCAGATAGAGAAACATCATCCATATTATCCACAAAACAACTCATATCATTTGTCTAAGATTCAAATTATCTCATTGCCCTTAAACGAGTTCACTAACACTTTTTTTATATAATTTCACGTACCAAATGTCCCCTAAATAATTTGTCTAAGAATCCTTTATCTGATGCATAACAAGAGTGAACTCGTTGACACATATTGAGAGTCATCGATCAAGACATCACCAATCAAATATCTTAGAGACTTGGACCCAAAAATTTTAATTAGTATATGTTCTAAATTTACAATTATACATGTTATTTTGTTTCATTCACTTGTAATTTGGTTGAAATTTTAATTACAATAAACAAATAAATATGAATATGAATATGGAAGAATCCAAAATTGCCTAAGTTAGATGGAATGAGTGGAAGGCTTTGATGTAAGTAGCTTGTTTGCTATCAAAAGAAGCTTGTTGATTAATTGGGTGTCAAGGCCGGTGATGGGGGAGGGCAAGGTGGGTCTCTGCCCAGGGCCCCTAAATGTGCAGGGCCTCAAAATTTTTTTAGGTATTTTTATGTAGAAAGTATCTAGGACTCTCAATAAGTTTTTAAAATAAGACTAATGTTAATGATGCTAATATTAATCTTAATTATATGAATGTTAACAATGTTAATATCGACATTGATGATACTAATGTTAATCTTAGTGAAGTTTATAAATACATTTCAATTTTTAAGTTTACAGGGCCTCTTTTAGAGTTATTGCACAGGGCCTCCGAAATCTTAGAGACGGCCCTGTTGGGTGTGACGTTATATCTTAAACGAAAATGTATTATGGGCTAAATGGATTACCGCCATATACGGTCAAGGGACTCTGGCCGGTGAGAGCGGATCTTCGCGATCATTTAAATACTCCTTGCATATGTATTTTGAAGTCGGTTAGGAGTTTACAATCGAAGGGTGTTCGTTTGATACAGTTTTTTTGAAAAGAAAATTGGAGATTGTGCAAATACTTTCTTTTGACATCATGTATGGTGGGAGGATATATCTTTTAAATTAAAATACCCAAGATTGTTTGCTTTGGACAATAATCAAGAGTTAAAGAAAATGTGTCAATGTTTTGCTTTTAGGATTCTTTCACAAGAGAGACAAAAGAAGGGCCAAATCTTTACAACTTTCGGCTATTTTTAGATGATATTCAATTTAGTTGGTTATTTTTATCTTCACGTCGAGATTAATGGGTGTTCTCTCAAAATAGAGATGGTAAATTTTGTGTATTTGTAGCTCGTTTATGCATTGATAAAACTTTTTTGGAGGCTCTTTTGAATGCAACAAATTGGTGCGCATAAAAGTTAATATGACACGAATGTTATCTTTAAATAAGATCCTAACTTGTGTTAATTTGGATGAACATTGAAAATGTTTTTTGTCCAATTTGTGAGTTATGCCTTGAGACGGTAGACCGCATATTTTTCAGTTGTTCGATATAGCGAAGTCTATTTGGGGTCTCGTTGGCGATTGGTAGGATGTTCAAATAACCTTATTTCAATCTGTAGGAGATTAAAGAGTTTGGTGAAATACGTTACAACTCAGCAAAGTCTTACTTTGATACGGTAATCCTAACTTTTGGTGCATTCTCTAGAATTTTAGGAATGATGAGATTTTCAAGACAAATTATAAAAAGGCTGAGTTTTTTTTTATAAGACTGTCACTCAGTCTTTTTTTGGCTAGCTAATCGAAGTACCAAAAGAAGCCCTAACTGGATTAGTTGCTTGAGTATTTTAAATTCTGGCTTGAGCTAGCTCGTAAAATACTAAAAACAGCAATCTAAAGGGGAGTTTGGTTCGTAAATTTTTTTTCCTGTGATTTGCACTCTGTCAAAGGTTGTGCATTATGTAGCATTTTCATTTATCAAGATTTTGTCAAAGAATTTGTGTTATTTTTTAAAAACATTTGTTAATCTGAATAATGCAATGCAATCGGGATTTAAAATCCTAAGAGACAGACTGAGTTTTTAAATAACAAAGAATAGTGAGATTTATGAAATTCAGAGATTTTAAATCCTTACTAAAATATGTGAACCAAATACATGATTTCAAATGCGGATCCTAAAAAATCCGCGAACCAAATATCTTCAGGTTCTTTTCCCGATTTATTAATGTGGCATTCTTTTATGTTTTCTTTTAGTAAATTTGTTTTAATTAATATTTAAATCAAAAGGAAGTAACATTTGACTTTCGTAGTCAAATGTTGAATATAGTTGAAATTCCTATAGTGCTGAGCTCGAGGTTGCTTTTTGCCGGTTAATAATGAAATTGCTCTCTTTCCATAGATTTCTTTTTCTCCCCCAAAACCAAAAGTATCCTTCGTAATATAGTTTTTAACACTATCACACAAAATAGTATTTAAAAGACGATATTTTTGAATTTATTTTTTCAAAGATTATA
This sequence comes from Centrapalus pauciflorus, assembly GCA_020465985.1. Classification (NCBI taxonomy): domain Eukaryota; kingdom Viridiplantae; phylum Streptophyta; class Magnoliopsida; order Asterales; family Asteraceae; genus Centrapalus; species Centrapalus pauciflorus. The sequence goes on along the minus strand of JAANYP010001462.1, from coordinate 595,161 downwards.
GTTATAAGTTTATTATTTATAATTCTTAAAATATACTACTATTAATGTATTTTAGAAACTACGAATTAATTTGAGATTCACCAATATAAAGTAGTCACCATATTATGATGTTCCAACTTGATATTTATGATTATTAGAAAAACCCTTGTAAATTTCTGTTTTTGAAAGTTTTGATGTATGGTTTTTGTTTAAGAAAATATGTTTGCTTATTTGACTTTTTGAATTTGAAAGGTAAGTTATATTAAATTAGGGATCGTTTGACTCGTTTTTTGTGTACATTAATCTTAAGGGAATGTTTGGTTCGTGGATTTTTTAGAGTTTACTGGGATTTGCATTTAAAATCCTCTGTTTAGAGATTTAAAATCTCAATATTTCTTAAATCTCTTCATTCTTTATTATATAAAAACTCAGCCTCCCATTTAAAATTTTAAATCTCAGTTACCTTGCATTCTTTAAATTAGCAAATTTCTCCTAAAATATAATCAGATTCGTTGACAAAATCCTGAAAAATACAAATGCTGCATAAAGCAAATTTTTTGACAAAATGCAAATCTCAGGAAAAAAAATTTTACGAACCAAAAGTTCCCTAACAACATTTAGCAGTATATCATTTTGTTTACATATTAATCATAGTGTTTCTGTGAACATTTGAAGTGTACTATCTGAGGGAAAAACTTCTCTATATATAATTTGTATAAAGTCATCTCCATTGGAGAACCCATCAAGAAGTTTTCATTGGAAAAAAGGTAAAAAAAAAAAAAAACCTATTTGGAAAGAGAAGAAACACAAGGAAAAGAGAGACACTACATCTTGAATTCTCATCCAAACTAGTTTGAAAATTAAAAGCTTTTGTTTGGAAAGGTTTGCCACATCAACAACATTGTTTACTTTACCACCGCGTCTAAAAAAGGGTTTATTATGAAAAAAAACCAACATGTTTTCATGTTTTTTTGCATTTTCGTCCTTCAATGTTTTTTTTTTCTATAAAAAATCTCAAGTTATTTTTTGACTTGGTTTAGTGAAATCTTGACATTAAACCCCGGTTATAATTTGTGAACCGGGTTGTTAAAAACTGAAAAACCGGGTTCAAATGTTCAAATTTCACTAAACCAAAATGAAACAAATAACTTGAGAACTTTTAATGAAAAAAATAACATTGAGAGACGAAAATACAAAAATATGACATGTTGGTTTTTTATAATAAACTCATTAAACCCCACATTTGAGGTGCTCTAAGGTTTGTATATAGAAAATGATGATTCATGTTTCGGGATTAAAAAAAAATGAAATTGTGTACTTTGGGTATATAGATTTCTTGGTCGCATCCATGTTATTGGGGTTTATAAATTGTATAAATGTTTTTATATTTTGGAGGGTATTTCATCATATACTTAAAATCCGAGTCAATATCATAGGGGTAGTGCTTCAAAAAATTGATCAATGTAAAGTTTACTTTTATTATAATTTTTAGTCGATTTTAATTTTTTGGGTTAAGTATCTTTTTTACAATTTTAACTTTTAGATTTCTCTCATATCATTAAACTTTTGTTTAATGTTCTATTTTGGGAAAAATGAATAAAACTAATGACTAAATAGATACAAAATATGATAGTTTAGTGGCCAAATTGAAACAATTTTTAGTGGTTAAATCTAGTAAAAGGATTGTTTAGTGGCTAAATCGAGACAAAAAATAGTTTAGTGGCTAAATTGAAAAAACTTCAAAAGTTGGATGGCTAAAATGACACTTAACTCTAATTTTAATTTATCAATATATTCTATCATATTTTATATTTTAAGCCTATTTATGATTCAAATATATTAATAATTGATCCGTACAATTAATGATTCGACTCGATTCGATAAACTACTCAATACTATCGACTCGACTAGATTAATTTCGGGATAAAAGAAATTGAAATATGAATACAAAATATTCAATCTAATTTTATCCAAAAGACAAGCAAGAATGGTAAAAATACAATAATGTAGTTTTAGGTTTAAGATTGTATAGTTTGATTTATATAATAGTGATAAAAATATAATATAACAAAGTTGATAAGTAAAAATGTAAACATGTAAACTTAGGTTCGCGAGCCTATCGAGTAGGCTATTTCAATACTCGAGCTCGACTCGATAACTACTCGAGTAGCTAGAGCTCGAGCTCGGCTCGATTAACTACAAGTCGCTTCCGAGTTTTTTACGAGTCGATCCTAAGTAGCTCACGAGTTGTCTCGTCTCGTTTACACCCCTAGGACGGCTTTTAATAAACACAATGAAGCGATTATTAATGTGTGATTATACAAATTTTTTTCTCTTATGAAGTTAGTCCATATAACTTGCACATCTTGCTAAATAAGTTATCTTCTCCCTATATTTGATTGTGATTTTTGTAGATGATCATAGCTACGAGGAATTTCTGTTTTCTTGAGTAATTTGCTTGATATTTCTTAACCTACTCTATCGCAATTATGTTACAATCTATGTATTAGGTACTTTTACACATAAGTTTTTGTAATATCCAATAAAAATCATTTACAATTTCATCATATGGAATATAAATAGATATTGATGATGAAAAGATAAATGAATACGACGTCATCTGATCCATATATGATCTATTGTCATATGTATTTTCAAAATAGCAAGTTAACTTTAATACATATGTTATAAATGGGCATTCATATGTGTAGCCAAGATGGCAAGAGCATTTATGACTTGACAAAAAACGAAAAGTGATTTTTGTTCTGAGTCATGGGTCAAATCCATTTGGCAAGGAAAATTGTAACATCTATGTTTGGTCTTAGGAACCATCATGTTTTCATAGTTTTATCAGTTCAGTCTATTAATGTTATTTTTTATGATTTTAGTCCTAATGTTATTTTTTTGTTATTAAAGTTGTAAAATTTTGTTACTAGTGAATTATTGTTCGGGTTTTAAAAATGAAGTTACATTTAGTTTAAGTTTTGTGTTAAAAACAAAACCATCATGTTTTAAATATTTTATCAGTTTAGTCCTTAAAAACGTTTTTTCCATTAAAAAGTTATAATGATTTAGAAAAATCTGATAAAACTGATTGAATAAACACATGAATTCTATAATGGATTCAATACAAAAAAAAAAAAAACATGCTAGTGACCAAAGTGATAAAAACTAGAAACTTAACGGTTTTCAATATAAACATTATACTAAAATGTGGATGTCATTTTTTGTAACATTAACAACGGGTTACCGGTAACGAATTTTACAGTTTCAATAAAAAAAATCACTATGAATCGACACGTAACATTTATGGTTTTAAAGATAAAAAATATTATTAAACTATATTTATCCAAATCTTTAATCTAATTTTAAACTCAAATCAAATAAATCAAATCCAATAAAATCAAATACCCTAATAACTTATTAATCATAATATAATAAAAGTTTATCAAATATAGAAAAATAATTACAATTCATATATATTTAGAAATATAAAAAAGTAATAGGTCATGATAAATCATAATATTAATTTTATATACTTTTGAATAAAAAACTAATATTTTTATCTTTACCTTTAATTTATTATATTTTATATAACTACGATATATCAAAATTTCTGTGTAATATTCGGGTAAATAAACTATTATTTGTATAGACTGGTGTATGAATTATAAGTAGCATGATCAACGTATTAATAAAAAGGTTTATTGATATGAAAATAGAAAAAATCAAAAGCATAATAAGAAGAAATGATTATAAATTATTCTATAATTTCTTATAAAAATAAAAAAAATAGTTTTTGTTGATCATTCGATAAATAAATAAATTTTTAATTTTATTAAATTGACAACAATAATAATTAGTAAGTGAATTATAAAGAGAATGTATTAATTAGAGATGTTAATTAATTAAAAAAATTAAAATTAGAGGACATAGTTATGATTTATTTTATAGTTTTTCTCAATAGTTAAAAAAAGTAATAGTTGGTATTTAGTATGGTAAGTATAAGAATTTTAAATATTTTTTTAATATACATACATGCATACATAGAGGGAGGTTCAATTGAGAACTTTTGTGCATCGAGGTACAAAAGTACCTATATCATCCACTAGATCAAAAAATTGTATGGATTAGATTAAATGGCAAAAACGTAAATAATCGGACAAATTTATGCATCTTGTGCATTACAAAAAAACATGGAAGGGCATTTTGGGTATTGTGCATACCTCATTAAATTTAATATTTTAACAAATAACTAAATAATAAATGTTAAAATAAATTCAATTGATCACTTCCAAATTTAACAAAAGTCACACAAATTCAAAAAAAAATGATGAAGATATTGATGCATTTCATATTAATCGTTCAATTCGTGATGCATATCGGTTTTATCTATACAAAATCTATACAATTCATGATTCATCACTGTTAATCATCATTATCATATTCATCGTTTATCATCATTGTTCATCTATGCATAGTGTTCATCATGGTGCATCGTTGTTAATCATCAACATCATTCTTCCAATGGATGCATCAAAGTGTTCATCGTCATCTTCTTCGTTCATCGTGTTCCTCGTGTTTCATCGTATTGTTCATCATCGGTTGCATCTCTTGTTCATCATCATCGCGGTGGCGGCGGCGGTAGTGGTTGGTGGGGTTCCTCGATGCATACGGTGGAGAAAGAGAGAGAAAAAGAGATACGGTGGAGAGGTGGTTACAACAAAGGTGGTGGTGTGGTGGATACGGTGGGGAGAGAGAAAGAGAGAGAGAGAGAGAGAGAGAGAGAAATAAAGAAAGAGAGAGATATGAGGAGGTGGTTACTTTTTTTGAATATTTATTCCTTATTTAATTCTAATTTACCTTTTATAATTAATTCCATATATTTAATTTTACACATTCAATATTCCAGGAATACCCTTAGTGCACCCTTATTTGATTCTTTGGTGCATAAAAGTTCCTAGAGGTGCCTCGGTGCATAAAAGTTCTCAATTGAACCTCAATCTATATATAGGATTTGGTTCACATGAGAATCCCTCTATTTCGTGACAACGTGAAAACCACTCTAAAATTTGTGCATCCACTATATAAAATTGTGCATTTGATACTAAAATTAAATGTTTTCGATAAATTTATGCATTTCATGTAAAAATTTACACATCACATGCTATAATTTATCCATTTTATGTACGAATTGTGCATTTAAAAAAATTTGTGCATTTGGTGTTCAAATTTGTGCATTTAGTTTATAATATAATGAATATAATTTTTGAATGTAATTTTGGTGTTAGATTATGGTATTTATTAATATTTAAGACTAATAATGATTTTAAGTAAAACTTTTAATTTTTAAATTTGTGCATTTTGGAGTGGTTTTCACGTTCTCACGGTAATGAGGATTCTTACCGGAACCCATATATATATATATATATATATATATATATATATATAAAATAAAAGAGAACACAAATTGCCACATGATATCACCACATTTCATCTAAAAAGATAAATGTATATTATTATTTTTAAATAAAATAAAATAAAAGATGAATACAATTCATTATTTCAAAGATAAATACATTTTATTGGAAAAATAAATAATACTAATGGCTAAATCAATACAAAATATGATAGTTTAGCGGTCAATTCGTGATAATTTTCAGTACCTAAAATAGTAAAAAGAAAGTTTAGTGACTAAATATGTATACAAAAAATAGTTTAGTGGCTAAATAAAGACAAAAAAATAATTTAATGACTAAATCAGAAAAAATTTAAATTGTATTATCAAAATAACACTTAACACTTTTTCTATAACATACAATCATGTTTCCTTTTGTTTACAAGAAAACTATATAAATCATAAATGCAATCATGAAAAATAAATTGATGTACTTAAGAAACGCACATAAACATATAAATACTTGATGAGTTGATGCTTATTTTGCGTGCCTTCAAAGAGGGATCCAGCGAAACGGTATCGTTTCAAACGAAATATCAACTTGCATTCCATAATCCATATACCACCAGGAGAGGAACGAAGGTTCGGACGTTCTTCGGTAAATCGCGTAAGACCAGCCAATTAACGACGAAATCTAAATCACAACCGGCATTCAACAATCAAAAATGTTTGCATAATATCCTTACTGTTGCCAGAATCTTCAAAACAATCGCCGGTGCCGGTGAAATCTCTTCCATCGAATGTATACCTCTGTCGCCAGGACGGAGGAAAAACGGCACATGATCATCTTACATTATTAGAATTAGGAATTTTTTTGAGTTGAGAGTGAAGAATCGATTGCAATGGCGGAAGGAGAAAGTTTACCGACGATGGATTTGATGCGATCAGAACCAATGCAGTTAGCTCGTGTCATTATTCCCATGGAATCTGCTCATCGAGTCATTTCGTATCTCGGTGAACTCGGCATTTTTCAGTTTAAAGATGTATGATGCAATACGCTTCATCGTTAGACGATATTATTCTAAAAACGGCATGTTAATTATACCTGTTGATGCAGGGCATTGTGATTGTTTCAGTTTCAGTTTTAGTTTTTCAATTTCCATAGAGTTTATGATGCTAGTCTATCTCTTTGAATATCTCATGCTTTTGCTCTTTGTTTCTATACTGAATATTATAAATCTGATCACGTAATTAGGGTTTTTTTTTCCTCATGTGGTCTGATTATGTCTTTGACAGCTAGTTTTAGTTGATTGATACTATATCTCTGTGCTACATATGCATAGTGTTAACGTATATATACAACAGTGTTCTATTTTTTTCCCTCTAAGTATGCGTTAGATTTAATCGAGATCACTATCATTCCATTGTTTAATGAGTGGATGTGGTGCCATCACTAAATTGCTTGCTAAATGAGCCCCTAGTAGACTGCATAGTTGATTACGATTTAAGAATGTTGTCTTGCTTTTGTTTTGATCCTTCTAATGTTCGGCAACATTGACTTAACATTTTCACTTTCGTTGGTGCAATCAACATTGGCAGCAACCTTTATCAGTTTTAGCTATGATTGTTTCTTACAGGAATATGCATGTATTCTCTCCGCACGTCGTATCATAGTTAGAATTTTATCAAGAAGGATAATGACGTTATGTCAAAGGAAAAGATATAGTCATGCTGTAAAATTTGCAACTTGCTGAGGATAATTGGCTCTGCTGAATATGCATTGGAATATTACAATTGACAATGTTTTTTTCCTTTTTCAATGAAATATATCCTGAATTATATAAATCAACCAAAATACGTTAAAAGTGACACTAAAAATATAGAAACAACTAATTAAAGCATGGTGTTGCACATAGGAACAGAACAACCTCGATCTGTAAGATCACTCACACCATCACAAAGAGTTTAATACTCAATCTGAGGTGGGTTTATTAGCATGTCACCCCCCAAAACATAATCAACCCCGTCTTCATTTGTTTCTCTTTCTAAGCCTTCACCATAAGGAGATGAGATATACAGCGAAAAGATTCTTTGTGCCGTCCAATGTACTATAAATTAGTTATATGGAATTAACAGACGTGCTTAACAAACATAGATTCAAAATATGTTACTTGCCCAACTACAGCGTAAGAGTCATAAGCATTCCTTTTATCAGCTGTTTTGGACATTTGTCTTGCTTCAGCTGCTAAATTATGGTAGCATGCTTAGAAACTTTTTCACTTGAAGCATTGTTAATCAAGGCATATGGGAATCACATGTCCTTCGTGGTAAATCACAACATTTAAAGCACATTACTATGAATTTCACAATTTGTCAGTGTGTTATCTTAACTGATCACGTAGACAAGAAGGCATTTATATTTGTTTCTAGGACTTGCAATGTCGCCACAACTTTTATTTGTATATATGTATTCTTGAACCTATTATTTCTGACAGTCTTATTCTGTTTTTTAAATGCATAGCTCAACAAGGAAAAGAGCCCATTCCAGAGAACATATGCTACTCAGGTATGTTTATTGTTTGCTGCATCTTACATGTATGATATATGTTTTTCTAAGACCGTTGACATCTACACAGCACATAGCGTGCATGTTGGCATATTCTTTTCAATGTGCCTACTGCTATGATACCAAGTCAAGAATTCTTCAGTGGGACTATCAAAAACTACATTATTGGACAATATCTATGAAAAGTTTTCATGCATTACAAAATTGACTAACAGAACATACAAATATACAATACTGTTAACTCTCGTGCACCCTTGTCGTGGTCCTAGAAGAGGTCAAACTGATAAAAGCACTGTAATGCACTAGAACCTGAATAGAAGGTCGTAATTTAGCATCAGCGCGTGTATTACTAATACACTGACAGGCGAAGTTTCTTAAAGAACTAACATACTGGACCCACTTCCTTACTGCCTTTCTTTTCCATTTTTCGTGAATTCTAGAAATCTGTTTGTGTTATCCACGTATGTTACACATAGATATTAATAATGGCACTCATGATTAGCGAAATCTCTTGCGTTGGTGTTGAATCTGTTATATTCAATCATCTCTCTGTAGATTAAAAGGTGTGGAGAGATGGCACGCAAGCTAAGGTTTTTCAGGGATCAAATGTATAAGGCCGGCCTACTATCCTCAACAAAGTCAACATATGGCTCAGAGATTAGTCTAGATGAACTTGAGGTATATAGACAGACTAACATGCATTTATAGGTTACCATGTCATTTCTTATTTGTATGACAACTAATAGGTAAAACTTGGAGAACTTGAAGCCGACCTGATAGAGATGAACACAAACTCAGAAAAGCTGCAACGTGCTTATAATGAGCTTCTAGAATATAGGCTTGTCTTGAAGAAGGTAAAAGCCGGTACCAGACTAATTGATGTTATCATATAATTTCCTCCAGATGTTTTAATAGCATTTATATATTTCTCAATTTTGATAACATCAGAACATGTTTAACATCAGTGAATGTTTTTATTCTTTCTGTTTCAGGCTGGTGAGGTTTTTTGTTCTGCACAAAGGAATGCTACAGCTCAACAGAGAGAACAAGAACATCGGCGTTTTGAAAGATCAATTGACAGTCCTCTGTTATTAGAACAAGTACTCCTTTGTTATTTTATACATGTTTGTATGTTACTCTTTGCATCTTGTATGATTGTATCAACAGGTCTTGGCTAATTCCTTCTATGGTTTTAAAGGAAATGACAACCGATCTATCAAAGCAAGTGAAGTTGGGCTATGTCAGCGGTCTTGTCCAAAGAGAGAAATCAGTTGCTTTTGAAAGGATCCTGTTTCGTGCAACCAGGGGTAACGTGTTCTTAAAGCAAGATTATATAGAAGAACCTGTCATTGATCCTGTGTCGGGACAGAAGGTTACATGCAAATTCATTTACCACCATCGCTAATTTTTTATCAACCACTTGATAGAATCTTTATGTCAATAAAAGTTAACGTACTTTTCATTTGTCCACTTATGTCATCATACTTTTTTTCCATACCGTTGAAGTCCTTGAACTTTCAAAACCCGTTTTCATTTTGGTCAATATCATGAATAAGTGTCTCTAAAAATATAAAAGTGTCGCTAAATAAGTGTCACTCAAAGTATAACGTGACAACAAAGTGTCACTAAAAAAATTAAATAATGACCATGTTTTAAACCTACAATGACTTGGGTGGTACAAAAAAAAAAGTACGATGACCAAAATGAGACAAATGAAAACGTGTTACATTTTAATGATTTAAAAATGGGGTTTATATCATTAAAATGAAACATACTTTTCATTTGTCTCGTTTTGGTCATTGTACACTTTTCCGTAACGATTAAGTCATATACTTTCAAAACCGTCCACATTTGGTAATTATGGGTTTTTGTGATACTTTTATGGCACTTTATATTTTAGTGATCATATTTTATCTACAAATTTACACTTTTAGCAGAATTTTATTAATAATAATTGCCAAATGAGACCAGTTTTGCAAGTACAATGACTTAGATGATATGAAAAAAAGTATAATAAACTAAATGAGACAAATGAAAAAAGTATATTACATTTTTACTATTTAATAACATAAACCCCTTATGATTTCCTTTAACAACGTTATAACATGTTCTCGTTTAAAATTTCTTTGTATGCGTTATGACTAAATCTGATTTGGTTTCTTTTCTTCATGAGCAATTTAGTCTTTGCTGATTTGCAGGTGGAGAAAAATGTTTTCATTGTATTCCATTCTGGAGAAAGGGCTAAAAGCAAGGTCTTAAAAATATGTGATGCATTTGGAGCGAACCGCTATCCCTTTACTGATGACATTGGCAAACAAAATCAGATGATCACAGAGGTATGTGTATCACAAAAGGCTTCTGATGCTCAAGTGTAAAATATGCCTGATATTTTGTACATCTGGTCACACTATGTACTTTGTGCTCTAACAATATTTGTTTTATTGTTTATGTTTTATAACGTTTTAGTATACTGAATTCTTTATTTGTAAATATGCTTCTATTATCGGGGAAAACTATATATAATGAACTATCAACAGCTGTTTGCGGCATCCCCATGCTCTTCAGTTGGAAAAAGAATCTGGGTTTCATCCACGAGAGCCAATTAGGCATATAATCATTAACAGTAATCTTGTAAACTTGGAACGAATAATATCAAATGGAGCTTTTTAGAAATGAATAAAACTACGGCACCTCCAACTTATCATTTTACTTTTGTATCATGCACTTTCCTTGTCCAATTATTATCCCTCTGCCTTCTCAAAAAGCAGAAGGTGATGAGTTTGATGATACCATGGGTGCATGACACAGATATATTCTTATGAAATAGGGATTCATTTTATTGGCCAACAATGATAGCACAAACTATACCAAATTGTATAGTGTCAGATCTTAGATGCTGTTCATACTTCAAACAGGTTTTACACTTCTACTATACAGACAAGAATGCATTGATGCTAGTTCATAAGAAGATATGTTTTCATATAGATAATTTAGTAAGGAATGATTGCCTGATTGGGATATAGATCTAGAATAGAGGGACAAGGAATGATTGCGATATAGATCTATAGAATCATTTATTTTGACTCTAAAAAGTGACCTGCGTTTTTTAATTCAATGTGAATCAGCGTTGGGTTTTTAATCAAAAAATGGTTTGAACAAGTTGTCTCATAAATTTGTAGTTATTGATTTTAGTTGATGAAGGAAAGCAACTTCAATGCTAAAATCCATGTATTTGACACTCAAAAGTTAAATTTGGACTGTTTTTTGGGACAGAGGTTACACTATTTTGTCTTTTTCCATGAATTCTCTATATTCATATCCATGTATTTGACACTCAAAAGTTAAATTTGGACTGTTTTTTGGGACAGAGGTTACACTATTTTGTCTTTTTCCATGAATTCTCTATATTCATATGCGTGAGGATTTTACTAGTTAGAGACTTAGAGGTATATAAATATTCTTGTTCCAAAGCTCATACCTCATTATGTTTCAGTAATGCTCTAGTCACATTTTGAAATCTAGGTGACTGGAAAACTGTCAGAGCTAAAAACCACCATTGATGTTGGACAACATCACTGGGGAAGTGTGGTACAAGCTATTTGTCATCAGTTTGAACAGTGGAATAATCTGGTTAGTTTCACTTGTCTAAACATATGTAACTTTAAATGTTGTAACCTTAGGTTTCACTAATCTTTCTTTCAAACTTGTGTGTCAACTGATGAAAGGTCAAGAAAGAGAAATCCATTTACCACACTTTGAATATGCTTAGTTTTGATGTAACAAAAAAGTGCCTTGTTGCAGAAGGATGGTGTCCAGTTTTTGCTACAAGTCAGGTATATTGTGTAATAATCTCCCTGAATAAATTTTGTTAACTCGTGCTAGATAGGCAATCGAAAGATATCATTCTTAGATTCTTTCAAGCTGAATTTTGCAGATTCAGAAGACCTTGCTGCGGGCAACCATTGACAGTAACTCACAAGTAGGGGCCATATTTGAGGTTTTGCATTCTAAGGAACCACCACCTACATATTTCCGCACAAACAAATTTACAGATGCATTCCAAGAAATTGTAAATGCTTATGGGTAAGCATTATATACATGCATACGTATGTATGTGCAAGTGTGTGTTTTCATAACTGGTCTATTTAGATATTTAATTGATGTACTTCTACATTGTAACTCTTACAAGGGAAAAGGTAAAGAACTTCTGTCCATTATCTTATTTTCCTGTTTTTAACTCATTATTAGGTATTGTTCAATTACAACTGAGAAAATTTCTTTACCATTTTCAGGGTGGCAAAGTATCAAGAAGCAAATCCTGGTGTATACACAGTAGTTACTTTTCCATTCCTGTTTGCTGTCATGTTTGGCGATTGGGGCCATGGTATATGCTTGTTGCTTTCAACACTAGTTCTTATTCTGAGGGAAAAAACGTACTCCAGTCAGGTATATTCTGCTTGCTTCTGTGGTACTTTTGACACACCTCCAATTTAAGCCAATGACTTCTCTCATATATGTGTGTGATAGATTAGAAGTCACTTGTTGCATACATTATTCTATATATTAAATGGCATTTGGTGGGTGACAGAAACTAGGAGATATCATGGAAATGGCATTTGGTGGTCGTTATGTTATCATAATGATGTCGATCTTTTCAATATACACGGGAGTAGTATATAATGAGTTCTTTTCTGTCCCATTTGAATTATTTGGCCGCTCCGCCTATGCCTGCCGTGATTCTTCATGCAGGTATGGACTTGATACTTCAATCATTATAAATCATCTTACATATATGTGTACCACCTTGAAGCCCAAAACTTTACTGCAGTGATGCCACTACTATTGGATTGATCAAGGTGCGAGACACTTACCCATTTGGTGTGGATCCTATATGGCATGGAACCCGCAGTGAATTACCATTTCTTAACTCACTGAAGATGAAAATGTCAATCTTATTGGGAGTAGCTCAGATGAATCTCGGAATTGTTATGAGCTATTTTAATGCAAAGTTTTTTCGAAATGACATAAACATCTGGTAAGCTAGATGGTTTTCTGCTTCCTTGAGGGAAAGTTCGTATATATAACCAACATTAACTTTTTGTTACTTCAGGTATCAATTCGTTCCCCAGATAATATTCCTGAACAGTTTGTTTGGCTACCTTTCGCTACTCATCATCATCAAATGGTGCACTGGTTCTCAAGCTGATCTATACCATGTAATGATATACATGTTTCTCAGTCCCACAGAGGATTTAGATGATAATCAACTATTTATAGGCCAGAAATATATCCAGGTTTCATTTACTTATACTTTCCAAGTTTTTCTGTTGCGGTAAACAGAATCATAAGTTCATAAGTTATGCAATTACTGCTTCTTTCTTGTCAGTTGCTGCTGCTAGTGCTGGCACTTGTTGCTGTTCCTTGGATGCTGATTCCGAAGCCATTTCTTTTGAAGAAGCAACATGAGGAAGTATGCATAAAACTTTTTACCATATTTGTTATTAATTCTTCCATAAAATAATTAATGTACGACCATCACATTGTTTATCAGAGACACCAAGGGGAAGCATATGAACCACTTCACGGCCATGATGACAATCTTGAACCAGAATTGAATGACAGGTCCCACAGCGGACACGAGGAATTTCAGTTCAGTGAAGTTATGGTGCATCAACTAATACATACCATCGAGTTTGTTCTTGGTTCGGTATCTAACACTGCTTCCTACCTTCGTCTATGGGCTCTAAGGTGAATTCTCCCTACTCCCTACAAACCCAAAAAAATTTTAAAAAGAAAAAAGAAAGAAAGAAAGATGCAAGGTTGTCACTGATTCACTTGGATACCTTAAAAGATTTTCTTCTTCAAATCGAATCTATTGAGATTATCAATTGATAAGCAATTGATAAGCAGTATATGCATATATAGTAGCATCCTAGAAGGCTGAAACCAGATCAATCCCTGCAACTATATTATTATTTTGGTTATAGGAACTTCAGATATTAGCCTTTTACCTTATGTAGTTATGTGTATCAGTAACCCCTATTTTACTCGTGTTTATTACTATAGCTACAAAAGTAATAAGGTAGGTATATGCATTTTTATATCTTAAGATAGTGAGCTTTTGTGAGCTCAATCTGCAGTGGTATCGGGTTTAAGATCTAAGTTTTAGTGAAAAGTGTATAATTAGTTTGTGTATTTTCAAAGAAATGTACTTAGATGTCTTTAATAACAATTTTATTTTCTGTTCAGTCTAGCACATTCGGAGCTTTCAAGTGTGTTTTATGAAAAGGTTCTGCTTCTTGCTTGGGGGTAGGTAACATCATCATCATATTGCAATCATTTGTTTCTGAAAGAATATTGTTTCAATCTGGATTCTGGACCAAGGTCTCAACTTATTTAATACTCTCCAATTGCAGATACAACAGTGTTGTGATACTTATAATCGGTGTTATCGTATTTATTTTTGCAACTGTTGGTGTGCTGCTGGTGATGGAAACCTTGAGTGCTTTCCTGCATGCACTGAGGCTTCACTGGGTAGAATTCCAGAACAAGTTCTATGAGGGGGATGGCTATAAATTCTATCCCTTTTCATTTGCTTTAATTAGCGACGATGAAGAATAATAAACAGCTAGCTCGGTAAGATTTTCCACATTGAAGCCAGTCATTTCAGATTGATAAAAAGGTACTGGAAATATGCAATGAAGATTAGACCACAAGTGTAGGAAGGTGGGTCTTCCCTCTCTGGTGCCTCCCTTTTCTTGTTTTTAGAATGTTTTAGTTCTTTATTTCTTTGTTCTACTTTTGCTTCTGATTTCGTGTCATTTGTTGCCACAATATCATACCCATACAAATACAATTCCAACACTCTAGAACAGATTTAAAACTACGAAGATGACTGCATATAAAAACACAGATCCAGAATTACATAAAGACCAACATCTATGGCATGAGCTATTCGAACCCCGTCATGTTCATACTTAGTGACATTTGCCTAAAGAGCGGTATTGATAGCGTACATTGTTTGCTGATACATATTTACAAATGGGATCATCAAATCGATGAATCACACCACTTCAAGTATTAGTGGAGACAACGGCTGAGACCATGGTGTCCATCCCACAAGCATTGTAACCACTGCAAAGCTTGTAGTAGCCATCCTCTCCCCAGTTAGCTCCCCATGAGTTCTTTATGATCCAGTATGGTTTTTCCTTCATCCTCAGGGGTGCATACTCGGCTGCTCCATATCCAACAAGAAGCACACCATGATCCATTTTCTGCTTTGAGCAGATGTATGGACATGATACCTTGCCCACGTACGTTTGCATCCAAACTGAGTTAATCCCAACTGCACATCAAAAATTTTCAATTAAAACTTTGGTCAGTCAAACAATCTGTGTATAAGATACAATTTTGCGTTATGATAATTTGATAGCAAACAATCGACTAGCTTAGGCTTCCGCAAGGTGTACGTTTGAGCTTGGCTCGTGAAGTTAAATAGCAAAAACTCATTTCTGAGCTACTGTTCCTCAGGCTCGAGCTCTATAAAAGCTCTAACTCACGTAATGATAACGATGATAGATTTATTAACGTACTTGCAAGAGGGCCGTATTTGACAAGGTTGGCAGCGATTTGGTCTTCGTTTGTGGAAATAACGCTAAAGTTGGATACAGATGCAGCAATTTTGGATTTGTCAAAGTGGCAGGTACCATCTTTTCCTGTGTAGGGGTAATCTGCTTCTTTCTGAACACCACCTGCCTTCAATATGTACTCGAATGCATTGTTCATCAATCCACCATTGCAACCGGAATCACATGAATTGTATTCAGCAGGATCACACTGCAAAATAAAGCATTGTAAAGAAATCTCTCAGCCAACATCATCATCATCTCTATCCAAACAAAATAGTTGCCGAATTAAATGATTTATTTATAAGGGTTTATTTAGGGGTGTAAATGAGCCGAGCTACTCGTGAGCTACTCGAGCTCGAATCGCTAAAAGCTCGAAAAAAGCTCGAATTAAACGAGCCCGAGCTTCACATATTGAGCTCGCGAGCCTAAACGAGCTTAAACGAGCCTATATATAAATATATTTTTAAATTAATAAATATATAAAATATAGATTAAATATATATAAATATATTAAAATAACAAGTTATATATATTATATTAAAAGATTATTTAAAAATTAACTAAAAAAATTAAAATATATAATAAACGAGCTCGGGCCCGAGCCGAACTCGAGCTTGGAAAATCATTCACGAGCCGAGCTCGAGCTTTACATACGAAGCTCGAAACGAGCCGAGCTCGAGCTCGAGCCTGGTACTTTTAAACGAGCCGAGCTCGGGCTCGACTCGGCTCGTTTACACCCCTAGGTTTATTATGAAATAAACCAACATGTTTTCACATTTTTTGCGTTTTCGTCCCTTTATGTTATTTTTTTTTTTCATAAAAGTTCCAAGTTAATTTTTTCTTTTTGGTTGAGTGAAAAATGAATATTAAAACCCGGTTTTTCAGTCTCTAAAAACCTGTTTTAATAATAAAAACCTGGGTCTGGTAGTCAAATTTCACAAAACTAAAAGAAAAAAGACGAAAACACAAAAAACGTGAAAATACGTTGGTTTTTTTCGTAATAAACGCTATTTATAAAGGTGAACAATTTTCTATATCTAGTTAACATTGTTAAGTTGGGAAAGCTCATTTTGGCAGGAGGTTGTTCCGGCTACGTGTACTATGTTTTGTTATATTATGCTGTTATTATTCGTTGTTGCTATGTGTGTGCCGTTACCTAACAAAACTGTCTCAATAGATTTGAGTAGTTATCACATCTTTACCACCAAACATGATTTCATACTGATTTTAAGTTTAAATCAATCAATCAACTCCAATATTTTCAACCTCTGGACCGTATTGCATAACCAATTTCACCATGACTGAGTAAACCACTAATCGAAGTAACAGAAACCAGAATAATGGAAATGATTTTAAATCGAAGCTGAAAGTTAAATGTCAACGAGACAGGACTAACCTCATGATCACAATCCACAAGTTGTTGTTCGCTCAGGCTAACCAACTCTCCGGTTTGAAGGAAGTGAGATCCTTCCAAAGCTCCGGTGGTACTGAAGGACCAACAAGATCCACATGAACCCTACAACAGAATCCCATAAATTTAATTGATAGAAAAACAACAAAAACTTAAAAAAAAAACGTCGATCTAAACAAAGGATATCCTAGTTAAAAGTACGTTATCTTTATATGATATTATGATTGTTAATATTTTCCCTAATTTGAATAAGGACGATTTGATTGATTCGTATCTTCCTTTTAAAATATATATTTCTAGTCGCTACAATCTAAAAAGTCAAACCATATTAAGTATAAGAGAAGTAACAGTTTATATTAAAGGTAAGAAGACTACTGAGCACCTGATCCTTAACGGCGGTAACAGCGCCCTTCTCGCGCCAGTCAAAATCTTCCGGAAGGTTACTGGTCGGAAGAATCGGAGCTTTGTTGGCATCAGCTGGAAGCTTGAGAGGTTTTTTCAAGCCTAGGTAATTCCTCCGGAACTCCGATGGAGTCAAATCGGAGAACTTCGTAACGCCATGCTCAGCGGTAGGATCGAGCAGCTGGTGACGCTTAGCACGGCGAAGGTTAGACTTGAATACCTTCAGACGGTAGTCATGTTCCTCTTGAGTAGCATAGGTCTTGCCAAATTTGGTCTTGAAGAGAGTGAAGTGGTGCTCAGCGTTCAGGAGCGGATCGGCAGCCGTCTCCTCCTCCGGGACCACTTGACGGATCAACGGATCCGATGAAAATTCATCACCGGCGGTGACGGTGACGACGGAGATGAGGAGGAAGAGGAGGGAGAAAAAGGATAAGTGGCCCATTGGTGGAGAGATATTTTCGTATGGAGAGCTTTGCTCCTACAATTATACTGGCTCCGAGAAGATAGTAGGTGAGATCTGACCGTTGAGATCTCGCCACGTGTCTTTATGTAATTTGTTAGAAAATATTTTTTTCCTAGAAATGGCGTGTAGAATCGAGATACATACAACACTTGCACTTTGGTCCTCCGGGTTTATTTTTTAACATAAACCGATCATAATGCCCATTAAAGATTTAAATCAAAGTGACGATGCTTTTTCTTTGCAATTAAAAACGTGAAAATATTTTGAAAGTCTAAATTTTAAATCTAAACTTACTCTATATTGTTTGTTTAAATTTATTGATTCATAATTAAAATGTTTTATATTTTAAATTTCTCTTTGAAAATTTTAAAAGATGGAGTATCGTAGTTTGAATTGAAATTAACAGACTTTAAATTTCAAATTCTAAAGTCACCTTTTAATTTCATACGTAATTTTCAAACTTCTGACATTTTAGTTTTTAAAGAACAAACGACACATTACATTCAATAAGATAATAATGAATGATTCCAATTTTGCAACTATGTAAATTGTATATTTATATTAGATTGATAAGTAAACTGTATTTAAATTGATTTTTCTTTTCATTTTATTCTTCTACATATAATGTTTAGTCTATTATGAATTACTCGATCTTCTAATTATAATTTAAAAACATATAAAATAATTTGTATAAGCCAAGATTGACCAAATAAAAAAAAAGCTAAACTAGTATAGAATGAATCCAAATTGATTAAAAGAAATGATAGAAAAAATAAAACCAAATTAGGTTCTCATGAGCCAAATGGACTAAATAACACCTTGAAGAACATGCCTTTATGTATTGTATATGGGCTCTTGTCTAAATGTGGATCTCTAGCCCACATAATCCGTTATATAACCCGGTCACCCGGTGTGATCATTTTAAATACCTAATATGGTTTTATTTACTAAAATTTTTGAAAATTACATAATCCAATGTGACTAAACTAATTTACGTTACGTGTCATTTGGTTCACAGATCGAAAAAATTGAAATTTAGAATTTAGTTATTAATATGGTTGATGTTGACAAGTAGAAGATAGTATTTTAGTATTGGTTAAGAATGTAGATTGAAATCTAATTCATGTAGATGTTGGAATTTAATTCATGTACAAACTAAATCTAAATTCTAATTCAATCGAATTCCATTACACAAATCAAACGCAACCTTAGGTTTAATTATTATAAATACCTCATAAAACGATTTAATATCACAATGTATACCCAAAACGTACATTAAGTGTCTTATAAAGTATGATTAGTGAACTAAAATTAAAGCAAGTTGATTGAGTAAATGAATTGAGCATCAAAGCATGTGTTTATGGAAATATTAAACTAATTTTCATCATTTATTTGCGTATGGTAAAGTGTTAACAAAGCCTAACTTCAATTTAAGCATGTGGAACAAGGATAGCCAATTTGCTTATTACATCATACTTTGGTGTTGGGTTGTTACAAATAATAACATGTAATACTTTCTTTCTCTTTTACGAAAAATTTCCTATCTCATTTTTCAAAGAAAATGAAAACTTGTTTACTTAATAACAATTCCTTAAATTTTCATTTCACTTTTTAAAATACCACTTTTCATATTTTCTTTCTTATTTTCCTGTTATTTGCCCTATATTTACTTTTAATACTTTTTTTCTCTTTTACCTTTCTATCATCTATCATATTTTTCTTATTTTATAATCAACCATCTCATTTTCCTTAAAACTAAAACTTCTTCATCTAAACAAGTTTTCACTTTTTATAAAAATCTTGCGTTCAGTTGACAAAAATTTTTCATTTGTTTTCAATTTCAGTTTTCAAGAAAATGTTTTTAGATTTAGTTTCTCAAAAAACATAAAATTCTGAAAACGTGTTCACTTGAAAACTCCATGTTTTCGTATTGAGTTAGAAAATGGTTGAAATCATGTTGAATTTATTTTTAACATTTAGCTATAAATTTTGAAAATGAAAATTTATTTTAGAAAATATACAAGTGAACATGTTTTCATAAATCTCTTGTTTTCGTCAAAAACGAAACCCGAAAACACTCCGGTTTTTCTTGAAAACTATAAACTGAAAACTGAAATTGAAAAATAACTAACTTTCGTTTACAAAACACAAAATCTTCAATTCATTACTTTTATAATCTTTTTACAATCAAAATCAATATTGTATTTTTATCGGGATAGTATCGATTGTGAAGATGAATAGCTTTGCTTTTGTTTTGCCATTTTTGAACTTAAGTGAAATAAGGAAACAAACCATTAAAAGCTTGCATACTGTGTTATGGGTTCCACCAATGATACTCAATCTTGCAATATGAAGCGATGTCACTTAGGATTTTGATGCAATCATGATACTCCCATTGTAGATGCTCAATTTGCATGAAATGAAACTTCATTAAAGGACTTTTATGTCTTAAGTATGCAGAAATACCCGTTATCAATGGCTGATATTGAAAAGGAGAATATCTGACGATAGATATCATCTCTCTTTAATATGCACATTGCACAACAAATAATTTATATGCTAAAAACACAAGCAATAAAGCCATTTTAAATGGATAAATTACATTATGAGACATATCTGCTTACCCTCGGCTTTAGACGGATTAGCAACGTCTTATATATGATTAGGATTAACGATAACTTGCTGAGATTTCCTGCTTATGTGTATCGTCGCCGAGAAGCTCGGATCTTAGCTTCATGAGTAGTCGTCCTAAATAATTGAGACCTTCGCCATCTCGGCCTCCACCCCAGAAGAGATCATGAGGAGACGCTTCAACCAGCACACAACCCGCTGTTGACAGAAGCATCGAAGTCAAATGTGGGTAGATTGAGAACTTGCATTTCAATGCTTTGTACATCACCTCCGTCTTCACGCTTTCCCAATCCAACCTTACCTGTAAACCAAGGTGTCCAAATAGTCGGCATGCTAATTGAAACCGGAAAATGAACAATACTTGACAATTACGGAGGCATAAAGCAAGAAAAAGGAATCGTGCATGACATCTTTATCCAAAATGACTTGTTCTTGCAAAGTGCATCTTCTTTTGCGACAACTAAAAAGTGAAACCACTCACCGTGAACATATATCAGTACGGATGAGACAGTGGGCATAAAAAGACAGATGTGAAGACTAATATGATACTTTCGACAAAAATCACAATTCAAATCTCCTATACTTGGACAAGTTATGTTCATGGCTCTGTCTCCATTTCCTTGAAGACCCTACCTATGTGAACTAGGGAGTCCCATTATTCATTAATGCCCAAAATATATAGAAATGAGAGCCTTTGAAATCCAAACTTAATAAAAGGAATCAAGCAAGGAACAACATGATCCAGTTATTAGAGAAAACACATCTACAAAAAGCTTCTGCCACTTTTCAAGTTTTCTGGCTGCTTTGGGGTGTCAAAACCTTAACCACTCTACCTTAAGTTTTTCATATAATATAAGCCGGTGTCTCACACTATGCTCATAATGTTCTTATATACATTCAAATTGAAACTTGGGAACATAGTTATTACAGGTGCCTCAAGCGCACCAAACATGTGGGTTTTTAATTCCCAACTAAGGTGTGCCTTGGGTACAAGGCAAGTTTGAGAAGGTAGACAACTAGGCATCATACATGTATTTTTTTATATTATAAATATTTTTATAAAACTAAACATCATACATATTTTTTAGTGCAATTAGCTTGATATTATAAATGCTTTAATGCAACTAGGCAACATGAAATGTAACTTTGACACTCTGTTTGATATTATAAATGTTTCTATGTTATTTAAGTTGTGTAGACAACTAGACATCATACAAATACTTTTTTTTACATTTTTCTAATTTGATGTGCCTCGCATTCATGAGGCCCGCACCCTTTGTGACTCAGTGCGCCTTGAGCCTTTCGCAACTATGCTTGGGAACCCATCTTTTACCTTACTTGTAGAGTTAATTGCCTCGTATAGCAACCAACTCTCACTTTTTTTATACTTTGGGTATCGAACTTTTCTTTTTGTCAATTAAACTACTAAATGAACATTCTGATGTAGGATGGGCCACTAAACTTGCAATTTCTTCTTGTTCAGATCCCTCATGAACTGGTAAGTGGTTTATGAGGTTGTGTGTGCTGAATCTATAAGAACAACTTATAAAATTAGTAACATATAATAACATCAAAATGTGACTTTAGTGGCCTAACTAACATTATATATAGAGTTTGTCATCTAAATTGGCAAAAAAGATTATAGTTGGTTGCTGTTCTATTCGACTTGGAGACTCGATATTTAAAACCCTGTTTACCAACTACCAAGTGACCTGCATAGCCAGTTTCTCAAACTTTAGTGACTTGTCTGCCAAAAAAGAAACTAATTTGTTATGGCAAAAAAAAAAAATGATAGCCGGTTGCTATACGCCTATACCAATCAATTTACCCTTTCTTTTATTGGAGTATCGGACAACTGGATTTGAAAACTGATTTGCAACAAGAAGTTTGTAGAAGGCATACCATGTCTGGGTGCTCCCTTTGTATTTTCCTTCCCATCCGAGCTGCTTCTTCAGGACTTTTTGCCAAAAGTATTTCTTCAACATAACTTCTGGCATTAGGATTACATGAGCCCACAAACTTGTGTGCCTACATTTGGAGGGAAAAAACTCATGTATCATATGGATCATAAAGTGAGCCGCTACAACTGGGCAGAACCACAAGTGGAGGTACATCACCTGATAATAGTGCTCTACACTTGACCAAGTGACATAATCACCCCCTTCATCAGGCAGTCGAATTGGATGAGGAGAAAAGTTGGAGAAACTACCATATGGGTCCCATGTCTTATAGAAGAATATGATAGGTGAATCGTATGGAGACAAGGACGGATCAATTGCTGAAGTTTCATCAACCGATGGAATAACAGGTGTCAGGTCAGGAATGGGATGCAGATATCCACTAATAAGCACATCAGATCCTACCTACAGTTTAGTGAGGAGTTTGTCAGAACATAAACGGTCAACAGTTAAACATTTAAGGCACATGAACATTCAGTATTTACCAAGAATAAATATAATTAGAATGAACATAATACATTTTATTCAATATGGACTTTTTTATGAGTTGCTTAACTATGTGTCGGCGCCGGGTTGATTGAAGTGGTGCCATCTAGGCTCTATGAGATTGGGGGTGGCACAGGTAGCATGTGGAAGACGGGAGGTAGCTAATTGAAACTTCGGTACTATGTTTTCAAGCCTTTGGGTTTCTGTAAAACTGATGCCAAGTAATTCTGCCAAGTCCCAAGATAATTTTCAGTGAGAACAAAAACATATATGGAAACACACAATTGAGTCTGCTTTCTTGAGGCAGCCGTCCCATGACTCTCAATTTACATGCCAAATGAAACACATAAATCTATTTCTCATCCCTATTATAGTTTTTTCTAACTATAATCCTACCATGTTAAATATACTAATCCTAATATGTATCCTTAAATGTCATACCTAGTTAATAGGTATAATATTAATAATACTTGTCCCTAAAATTATCATTACACATGGGCTAACATATTTACTGGGACTCTCTATGCATGCTACCAGCTAATTTCATGCTCTTGTCTTGCTGCAAATATTGCATCAATAAGCAGTAGAAGTAGAAGTACAAAACAAAATTCCTAGAATCCTTGTTCAAATATATATTAGCAAGTAGTCATCAATTTGTAGGTTGTGGTTAAAATTGAACTTTAGTAATTCCTTATGGAATTAGAACTGGATAAGAAGTCTATGATGAGAAACAGATGGCTGATGGCATTTCCTCTTTTACTCGAATTCAGTTTTGCCAATGGTCCAACCATTGGTATCTTAATTGAAGTCATCTACATGATGAAGTACTTCAGGGATCCACTGGCTTTTTGGATGTACAAAGTCCATACCCTTTTCATCTTATTTCTTGTGTATTCCACTATTCCCTGCTCTTGACCATTATTTGACAGGATAGATCAATGTTTGAGACTTTAAGCTTAGTCCCACTCTTTTCTGTATTTTCATTTTAAATTTTGGTGATGACAAGCAAAAACTGTAGTACGATTACTCGATTAGACCCTTTGTTCTTGAAAGTGATTATATTTCAAGCCCCTTATTATTCCCCTACATTATTAGAAATCATCCGGTACCAACAAGGATGAACTTTCTGTAATCTAAAAAAACAAAAAACAAAAGACAGAAAATTTTATATGTATATTCTGTATAACCTGCTCATAAGAAACATCAATTAATTCCAAAGCTTGTGTCATTTCAACCATCCCAAGTTCTCCAACTGGAGAAGGTGCATTTTTTCCACCAATTATCTTAGGAGCAACAAAAGCATACACCTGCATCAACAAAGCATTTACATATAAATAGCTTAGACAAGTTAATCCACATGCCATCAAACTAATTTACCACTAAGCAGGAAAACATATTACTTCGCAAGCATAAAGATTCCCTTTAGTGCAATTTGAAGAAAAGGTGGAACTTCATGAATATACAATACATCATTTCAAAGAGACAGACACCACAAACCTTGTGTATGACACCAGAGGAAATAGCTGATGCAGATAATGTCCCTCCACATTCCCACAAGATTGAAAGATAACCACGATCATAAAGGTAGTCCACAACATCCTTTGGATTCAAAATGTCAAACTCAACTACTTCAACACCTTTAGATGCAAGATATTTCTGGAAACCTCTTCTTGCACCTCTCTGAGTAACGACTATTGTCGGCACGTCTCTGACATCCCAAAGATTTGCAACCTCAGGAAGATCAAGAGTTTGCGACATAACTATTCGCAAAGGTAAATGTCCACCTCCATGTCTTGGAGTTAAGCGTGGATCTATATATCAAACACAAAGAGAAACTGTCAAGGATACTTTCAGAATCTGCAGAAATTATAAGTAGCTGACAATAGAGTTCCGTACTATCTTGGCGAACAGTATTTCCTCCTACAATAATGGCATCACTTCGACCACGTAATTCAAAAACTCGGGATCTTGACTTTTTGCTACTTATCCATGATGCATGCCCGCTACTAGCAGCAATTTTTCCTGTCAGAATATTGGGGATCAGTGACATGTTTAGTTGAACAATTTAGCCAGCTCCAAAACTACTGAAGGGATTGATTAGATCAGCGTCAGCCTCATCAAAAATGTGAAAATTAGCCTTTTCGCAAGTTCATGATACTCACCATCAAGGGTCATTGCATACTTCAAAACCGAGTATGGGACGCGAGAAGCTGATCTATATAGCAAAGGAGCATTGACAATGAGACAGGATTTCAAGGCGTCCTAGAAAAAAGCAATCCAAAATTAACATGTTAGAAGCAAAATAGAATATCTATACATCGCAGAAATACCGGATTCGAAGTTTCAACAACATTAAACATAGCAGCAATACATGACTCGTTGTAAAAATATAGATAGATAGATAGAAAAAGGGTTAATTACGAAAAAAGGTAACGTATTGTCATAGTTTTCTAATTTCGGTAACATGTTAATTTTTTTACAATTAGAAGATTCTACTAATGAAAACATACTAATCAAGGTAACACATTACTCAATCAGGTAACCCATATTTTTTAAAAAGTTTCACGTTAAGTTGCCTAGTCAAATGACACGTCAAAAAGTTTTGCTGAATGGATGAACAACCTTCATTTCAGCATAATTTACCTTTTTACTCTGGTAATATTACCTAGATTGATATGATTTCATTAGAGATTTCCCTGATTGAAAAAAAAAAATTTAATATGTTACCCAAAATAAAATAAAGATGACAATATGTTACCTTGTTCGGTAATTAACCCATAGAAAAACAAAAGTCTCATACATTAATGCTCCTCCACTTGCGGAGGACTGAGGTATTTGTCCAGTCTTTTGGTCTTTCCCTTGCATATCAGCCAATTTATGTGATCAGTTATGCTTCTGAGTGATCTACCGTCATTCTAAGAACTCAAAGTCAGTGTTAAACCATCATATTCTATTATCCATATAGTATTAATGATGATCAGAGTCATACTAGGTTGTCTATGATGACAAAGATGTATCTCTATATTCTAGAAATTAGTTGACAAGTACAAAATTGTATGCTGGTTTCATTAAAGTCGATCTGGAGTATCCTGGTGGAAAAGGCCATTCTCTTGGTAAGTGATGACAATATAATCTTACAGTAATGGTCCTATCAGTATCTTTATCTTCACACTGCTACCACTAATCTTCCTCATGGAATTATAATAACTAGACTACTTTAGAGGGATATCTTTGATGGAGAAAATCATAAAATCTGCAAGTATCCCCAAACAAATCTTCTTGGTTGATGAAAGGGCTAACGATCCATGGCTAGCCATTTATTAGGGGTGTTATTCGGGCGGGTTAATTGGGTATCGGGTTATTCGGGTTTGAGTGTGTGGGTTAGCTAACCGAACCCAAACCAAATAAGGAAACGGGTTAATCGGTTTCGGGTTAAATGGGTATCGGGTTATTCGGTTTGGGTTAAATGGGTTATTCGGTTTTGGTATGAAAATTGAAATCGTCAACAAAGTAGTTTAAACGGGTTAAATGAATTGGGTAAAACGGGTTAAATGGTTTGAGTATCAAAAATGGGTATTTACATATTTACATTCTATATATAAACAATACTAGTTATAATTATAAACAAATAAAAAAATGAAAAATATATGTTAAACGGGTTATTCGGGTACCCGAATAAGCATGAATCCTACCCGTAAACCGAACCGAATTACTTATTCGGGTACCATTTAACCCGAATAAGGATCCCGAAAACCGAATAACCCGACCCATTTAACCCGATTAAGGTTCGGTTCGGATGGGTATTTCAGGTTCGGTTATTTTGCACACCCCTACGGCATTTATAACCATGGAAAAAACAGACTTAAGCACAGAGATAATACTATAGCATACCTCGACAGAGACATCTCGTATATCCTCCCCAAGAACATCAACCTGCAGTCGTTCGCTTCTCAGCACCTGAATAGCTTTTCCCCGAAGATGTTGCAAAGGATGTCTGATCCCTATAACAACTCTGGTAATTCCTGCCTAAGGATTAAGCCTCATATGCAATTTCAGAGTAAAACTTTCCATTCGGTATAAATATTAAACAACATGTCTCGTGACCAAATTCATGTAGTTGTATGTAATGATAAGTTGAGAACAAATATAATTAACCATCATATTTCTATTAAGAACAGAACTAGGTTTGTTGTTTCTCATTATCAAATGATAGGTTATTTGGGACGTGTTTGGCAAGCAGCTTTTGGGAGTTCTCAGGAGCTTTAGCTTTTGATTTTTGAAAACTCAATCTCAAAAGCTCTGTTTGGTTGATGAGAGCTTGAGTTATTGATTTGAAAATGAAAGCTTCCAAAAGCTCTTTTATGAGAAGCTACTTGAAGTAGCTTTAAAAAGGAGCTTGAGCTTTTAGCCAAACCAATTTTATTTTTTTACCTAACAATTAATTATAAACTAAAAACTTTCAATTACTACTAATGTCCTTTTATGTAGTTTGATACTAAAAACTACAACTACAACTACTTTTACCAAACATGTTTATAAAAACGAAAAGCTCCAGCTCTTTCAAAAAGCTACAACTCCCAAAAGCTTCAACTACTAAAAGCTCGAGCTCCGGCCTCCGGCTCGAAGCGACAGCTAGTTGTGCCAAACATACCATAATACCATTTGTGTCTAGCATGGACATTCTAGGATGATGATCCAATCCAATAAACCTTTTGAAATTTTGAGATTCCCATTTACATGTGCACTCCTTTATGGAAATTGGATTGCCCTGCTTGTACATTCTAAAACCAATAATACAAGTTTCTATAATTCAATCAACTTTGCATATTAACAATGCATAAACCTTGATAAATGCAGATATAGCGGTGTTATCGCCATGGCAGTCTCCAGGTTCCAAGTTGACGTAAGCAGTAGCGCCTTGGCAATACTCTCCAGCGGCCTCTACCGCTTGAACCTCCGCCGGCTTCGTCCCTTGCGCGTAAAGGTAGCCCTCTCCCACAACCTTCCCTGCATTGCTTGTTGCTATTACGCAACCAAAATTAGGATGTGGCGAGGTAAAACCGGCAGACTTGTCAGACAACTCGGCGGCGCGTTTCACATATGATGCATCAAGCGCATGGTTGTGGTGGTTATTATTGATGACCTGGGTGGCTTTGAACTTGATTGGGGTAGCAAAACCCATTGCCATTGCCATCATCGTCGCCATGGCAATTCAGAGATACTGTGCCATTGGGGGGGGGGGGGTTAGAGGACTAGCTCTCAGTCTACTCGTGAATGGATTTTCACTTGTGTACCAATAAGGTATTAATTCAAGTAACCATATGAACAACTAACCATTTATTCAAGTAACAAGAAGAAGTCCATTGATTCAAGTAACCAAGTCAACTACTATTGCTTAAAGTCTAGTAACATGCTTTATATTCAAGTAACAAGTAACCATTGATTCAAGTGACAAGATTCAAGTAACCATATGACCAAGTTTCCATTGATTCAAGTAACCATATGAACAATTAACCATATGCTATATTCAAGTAATCATATGAACAAGTAACCACTTATTCAAGTAACCATATGAACAACTAACCATTGATTCAAGTAACCATATGAACAACGAACCATTGATTCAAGTAACCATATGAACAAGTTTCCACTAATTCAAATTACAAGTATTGTAAAAGTAACAAGATTTAAATATACCATATTAACTTATTATATGAAGCATATGAACTTTGCTATATGAACCATATGAACTTGCTATCAAAAAATTGGAGGAAATCATCTGAACTTGGTATCAAGAAGCAAATACAAGTAACTTTTGTACCTAATATCAATGAATACCTCAAAAATCAAAGAATGCTTGAAAAAACAAAAGAAAAATCAAGGAATACCTCAAATGAAGAAAATAATCGGCAAAGAGGGAGCCTTGTCAATGGTGAGGCTGAAATCAAAGCATATACAAGTATAGTTAGATGGAAATCGAAGATACCTTACATAAATTCGGATTATTCATGTAAAAAGCTCAAAAAAATCAATTTTAAGAAGAAAAAAAAAGAAACCAAACATACCATGGCGAGGACGGAGAAATGGGCTAGGGTTTTGGCGAGGAATAAAAAATCGGCTAGAGTCGTCGGCGCCGGCGTCGTCTTCAGGGGGTGAAGGTGAAAAACGACGACTAAGGTTTGAGGGATGAAAGAGAAAGCACGGGTGGAAGGGGGCTGTGAATGCGTCTTTTTTCGTGAGAGGTGACGAGAGCCTTGTCAAACCCGGATCAAAATAAGTCGATATTGCTGTGGTTAGTTTTTAGCACCATTGTTAGACATCTTGAAGGTTAGAATCAAACATCACACATCCACCTAGGGGTGAGCTCGGTACCGTACCGTACCGAACCGGTACCGATCCCGAAAATACCGAAACCGAATAATTAGTTTTTTAAGAACCGAATACCGAACCATATAATTTTATATGGTGTCGGTTCGGTTCCGAATACCGAATTTTAGCTAATATAAAAATCAATACCGAACCGAGAGTACCGAATACCGATTTTAGCTAATTTAAAAACCGAATACCGAACCAAATATATTAATTCGGTTTCGGTCGGTACCGGTTCGGGTTCGGGAAATGGTACCCGTCGCTCACCCCTACCTCCACCTAAGGAAATCCGCTCTTGACAATACTCGAACTCAAGACCTCAGTCAAGGAGAACTCCTCCCACCTTTGGTGATGCCCACAGTGGTTGATGTTGCCTGTTATGTCTTAAGTGTATCAAATACACGTATATGTTTTTTCCTCTTATCGAATAAGATGGCAGAGCTTGATAAGGATGCGTTTGATTAATAAAAGAAAAACACTTTGAAGTTGGATAAGAGAGTTAAATAAGAACGTCTGTATTGCAAATTGATAAATGTCTTATTATATTATTTTAATTACATGAAATTGATTATTAATAATTTATTAAATTCATTTGAAAACATATGTTTTTATCGTTAAAACAATAATAACTTTTAAAATGCACAATCATTAATATGATATGAGTTCATTATCATAAAAATACACAATCATTAATTGAAAATAGCAAACTTGCAAGGACTACTCCTCCGTAACGGCAAATAATTGCTTCGGCATCACATCATTAGGTTGTGGATGAATGTGTTGGGAAGAAACTATTTGTGACCCTGGTGCAGGTGTCCAAAAGCGTCTGAGCGTCTCGGTTCTATGGTAGGCCCATTAAGGTATTTTCGGCTCAGTTTGACCATGAATACATCTCCTACATAATTGTAAAAGTCTAATAAATAGACTTGCTTGTGTGGTTGTAAGTTGTAACTTTAAGTGTGTGTTTGATTCTATAAAAGTTAATTGTCTTATGTCTTATTACCATTTCTTATCAATAAGAGATGATCTCGATCATTAATAAGAGATTCAATAAGATTCTTTGATTTTAAAATTTATAAATCTCTACTCATATATGTTTTCTTGATATTATTTCTGAAAATAATAAAGTTTAATAAGATTGTTTGTTTTGTAATTTATAAATGTCTGATAATATATAATTTATCAAATTTGGTAATGAAAATAATATAATGTAAACCTATTTTTATCTTGAATCTATGCATTAATAATTATTTACTATTACTATTATTTAAAAATCAAAAAGATATAAATAAAGGTAATAAATTAAAAAAAACAAAATTATATCTTTATCTTTTCAAGATATCATCTACTCCTCTGCACGTTTTCATGTTTCCAATACAATATATCTTTCCAAGACAATTAAAAAATCAAAATCTATGCATTAAACCCAACACAACCCAAATTGCATCGTCCCCTCAATTCCTCTTCACGTTTTCACGCATTGAACGGGATGGCCGCTCTCCACCGCTCGCCGTCGTCCTTCCTTTTTGGATTGCCGTCTGCAACGACCTTCGCAAAGCAATAGGCGTCGGTAACGGTGATGTGAGGAAACAAATCAGCAAGTGGTGTGGGATAACAAAGCAATTGTTGACGGTACGTGAGGAAACAAACCACCGGATGTGGTCTTCACCGGTGCCGGAGCCTATGAAGCGATGGTGCAGGAAGAGAAGTCCATGGCGACAGCCGTGAGGTGGTTATGGGTAATAGGTTTAGATTTTCAAAATATTTCGAAGTCAGTCGAGGATGCATCAGAGGCGAGGATCTTTGGCCGGCGGGGAAGCATCAGCGATGGCCAGGGTTTGGTAATAGGTTTAGATTTTCAAAATCTGTCTTGATTCTCGTATTGGATGAAATTAATGTACAGAATATCATATCAAGTTTTGATATTCAAAATCCTTGGTATCATATTGGGCAACGACAAATCGTTGTATATAATCATTGTTTGATATACAACATATATAATGCTACAATGCTAAAAAAATTTAATAACAATTCTTATATCAATTAGTTATAGTTTTGATAGTGATA
Source organism: Centrapalus pauciflorus (assembly GCA_020465985.1). Lineage (NCBI taxonomy): Eukaryota > Viridiplantae > Streptophyta > Magnoliopsida > Asterales > Asteraceae > Centrapalus > Centrapalus pauciflorus. The sequence continues at coordinate 563,803 of JAANYP010001462.1, read as the reverse complement.
TAATGATATATCCTCAGTTCGATTTTAGGAATTCTCGAATTAAACTAATTCAGACTCCCGATTTAAGTTGTGTATGAGTCTCGAATACCGTACCATCTTTGACTAATCGGTACCAATATCATAACAAGTTCGGGTGAAACCAATACAAGTCGGGAAAAATTAGAGTTTTGCTCGTCTTTAATCATTTTTAACCGAAAAGATTAATTTATTACCCGCGTATTACGTGGATATTTTTAATATATATAAAATATAATAAATAAAAGGATAAAGATATAAATATTATTTTTTAAACAAAAGTATATAAGATGATATTATTATTTATTATGACCTATTAATTTTGTATAATTCTAAATATATATGAAGAGTAATTATTTTCTTATATATTTTTTAAACTTTTATTATATTATCTTATAATTAATAAGTTAGTAGATTATTAGATTTTGTTTGATTTGATTTGATTTGAATTTAAAAGTGGATTATATTAGATTTGGATAAATTTAATTAATAAGTTAGTAGAGTATTAGATTTTGTTTGATTTTATTTTATTTGAATTTAAAACTGGATTATATTAGATTTGGATAGATTTGATTTAAATTTCTTTATTATTTTTAAAATCTATAAATGCCACGTGTCGATTCATGGTGACGACACGTGGCTTCACCAGAAATGAGTATAGTTACTCTTTTAATAGTATAGATAGATTTTTATATTTCGAAAAATATATTCATTAAAATCTGTATAATAAACAAGTAGTTATTTGACAAGTTTGATGAAAATTATATCTATACTCATATGATCTACTTTTATTAAAAATGTATTATAAAATATCAATTATATTCAAATTCTCTTAATCATGAAACCTTTTGCATCCCTCCTAATCTCTTTAGGGTGCGTTTGGTACAGAGAATGGAAATGCAGAGAAATGACAACAGAGAATGGAATTGCTGAGAAAGAGAATTGGTCTGGAGAAAGAGAATTGATTCACCTGTTTGGTAGAACAGAGAATTCAACAGAGAATTGTAACAAAGAATCATTTCTCTTGTTTGGTACAACAAAAAATTCAGCAGAGAGTTATATAATTAAACATTTTATTATTTGCAATCATAATTATTTTTTAACAATTTTTAATTCAAACCCAAAGTAATATTTTGTAATAATTAAACATTTCATTAATCAAACAAAAATATTTACCATCATAATTTACTCAAAAAATATTAAATAAAGTACTACATTTAATTCAAACCAAGACAAATCTACAATTTGATCCCAAACCAAAACAAAGTCATTCAATTTGTTAAACAAATAAATATAAATAGTCTACTACTATCCCGTAAAACCATAATTCTACAATTCATCTATATCAAATAACTCAAATACTTCTTCGATCTTTTGTCTTTTCTGCTAAGTTAAACCATGATGACGTTATCTAGGCTTCTCTCATCTTGATTGTTCTTCGTAAACACCCTAACAAGCCATTTGTAAGTGAGACCACGAGTTATGAAAAAAGTAATAAAGATATATAATAACAAGACCTGTGTCTGAAGGGAAGTGGTAGCAGCTGCACTGAAGTGGCTCTGTGAAGAATCTTCTTGTGATGGATCCTTAAATACAACCTGTTTACAACGAGCCTTGTGAACCATGACCCATGTAATCCAGTCATAACAATCAACAGTGTTAAGAACCGTATAAATCAAAAACTTCATCTGTCACGTGAATACTACAACATTTGTCTTTTTTCTTGGTGAAGCGTATTTTAGATATTTGACAAACGATCTAACATGCTCTATTTAAACCGAGCCAAGTCAAGTGAAGTAATTTCACGAGACAGGAGACGACGGGTACAAATTAAGAGCAATCAAGGTTTGAAACCTGAGACATAAAATCGTTTCCGGTACCATAACGAGAAAATCCAGCTTGGGAATTATGGTTCAGGAAACTACCTGGAAACCCAGCCTGAGTTGCCGGAGTAACATAGTCAACAGGATATCAACCTTGAGAAGCCTGAAACAAACATGAAAAAAAATCAAAATTACAGCACATAGGATTACACACATATATGTATGCTTGCTGCTGATTTTATACACACACATACTGTTTTTGCTGCAACTTACATTTAAAACACACATATACATATGCAACATACAAGTACACACTATACCACTATGCACACACACATCATATTTCCTATTATCGATGTTGTTCTATTCTTTAACAATCACATATTAATATACATACATAATTCCTATTTTGGACATACAACACATTTGATGCTAGATAAATGCATGCATGACATTCTATTTGTGAGTTTGAACCTTATGGATGCTTCCATGGAAGGATAGACATTCTTCTCCTTCTACACCATTCATTTCTATGCACTCACATATATTATCTATCAATAACAGTTCTGCATCAACTCAACAACAATCAAGGATACATTGGAGATGTTTGTTAATCGTCAAAAGTTTCGTCCGGATTCGTTTTGATCACAATTCTTTTCAAAGCCCAAATCTTAAGAATCATTTCTTTCCTAAGCCAGCCATACATGTAATAATCTTATATAGAACATCATGTCCACTCTTAAAAAAATTCAATATGATACCTATAGATGATAATGATGATTATATGAGCTTTAGGACCCTGCTAATAAGTTTGTTTATGGGCTTAAGGAAACAGAGATAACTTATAGATAGCATGTGCACTTTTAACAAAATTCAATATGCAAGTAATGCTAATGACGATTTGTTGAACAAAAGAACAAGAGAATGTACAACTCACTAATGCAGGGAACTTACAAAAAAGAAAAGAAGAACTCTCGATCTGCACTGAATGTGCTTTTCTGTATGCATTTGATAAAAGAAAAGGGCTATGCCTTATATAGGCTTACAAAAGTAAACAAATAGGAAAGCATTACTCTGACTAACTCAACTAACTAATGCCTAGAAAATAGGAAACCCATAAGACTAGCTACCTCCTATCTCCACTACTTATTTTCAGTAAATAACTAAAAGAAAATAAAGTAAAGCAAATAAATTAACCAAGTCAAAGAGGAGTCACGTGTGATGCATGGTGTTGCTCACTTTAACACTCCCCCTCAACACCAACTTTAACCATCCCAAGCTGATGACAGAACTTCTCAAACTTACTGCCACTCAAGCTTTTTGTAAACACGTCTGCAACTTGATCATCTGTACTTATGTGCTCCAACTTAACCTCTTCTTGTAGAACTTTTTCTCGAATAAAATGGTAATGAACCTCTACGTGCTTCGTCCTTGCATGAAAAACTGGATTCTCCGCCAATCGTATCGATGATAAGTTGTCACAGTAAAGACGAACACCATCCTTTGATTCTTGGTGCAGGTCTTTCAACAGTTGCACAAGCCAAGTGCTCTCTTGAGCAGCCATCGCTGCAGCTCGGTACTCTGCTTCTGTTGTTGACAAGGATACCGTCGGTTGTCTTTTACTACACCAAGAGACCGCTCCAGACCCAAGCATAAACACATACCCAGTTGTTGAACGTCGAGTATCAACATCACCTGCGTAGTCAGCATCACAGTAGCCAACCAACCTGCAGTCTTCACCCTTCTTAAACATAATACCATAGCCAAGTGTACTCTTCACGTACCTCAAAATTCGACGAACTGCATCTAAATGAGGCTTCTTCGGATTTTCCATGTAACGACTCATGACACCTACCGCAAAAGAAAGGTCTGGTCTTGTTATCGTCAGGTAGATAAGACTACCCACCACTCTTTGTTGCATCTTCTAGATCCTTGCCTTTATGAGCGCAAATTTTAACATTTGACTCCATCGGTGTTGAGATTGGCTTGCATTGAAGCATTCCGAACTTCTTTAACAGATCTATGGAATACTTCTGTTGATGAAGAATTATTCCTGTTTGAGTACGTTCAAGCTCTAAACCAAGAAAGTGTTTAAGTTTCCCAAGATCCTTCATCTGAAACCGAACACACAAGTTCTCCTTGGTTTGTTGAATTTCTTCCTCATTGTCTCCGGTGATGATTAAGTCATCCACATATACTAACACAACAGCCAGTTTCTGTCCCGTTGTTTTGACAAACAAACTCGAATCTGCGGAAGTTGCTAAGTAACCATTATGAGTAAGAAATTCAGCAATCTTACCATACCAAGCCCTCGGCGCTTGTTTAAGCCCATAAAGCGCTTTTCGTAGCTTGCAAACGTACTCCGGATGAGCTTTACTTTGGAAACCCAATGGTTGATCCATGTAGATTTCCCGATCTAATTCTCCATGTAAGAAAGCATTCTTCACGTCCATTTGCCACAAGTTCCAATTTTTGCTAGCTGCAAGTGCCAATATGACTCGAACAGAGATAACTTTCGCTACCGGACTGAACGTATCTTCGTAATCTAGTCCATACTGCTGCGAGAACCCTCGAGCAACTAAACGAGCCTTATACCTCTCGATTGAGTCATCCGTACGACGCTTTATTTTGTAAACCCATTTGCAAGAAATAGGATTCACATCTTTTGGTTTCGGTACGAGATCCCAAGTTTGATTTCGCTCCAATGCATCAATCTCTTCTCCCATTGCTTTAACCCATTCATAATTATTAGATGCTTCTTCAAAGAACTCCGGCTCTGTTGCATCTTTTCCTTGCACTATTGCAGCATTTGCATACTTGGGATTTGGCTTTTTGATTCTACTTGACCTCCTTGGAAGACATGGTGCTACTGTTTCTTCTGCAGAAGGTTGTGCTCCTGGTTCACTTGCCTCACCAACTTCCCATGATCTTTCATACACACCTGTCTGCCAAGGGTTTTCAAGCACACCCCCCACATCAACATCATGAGATGCTTTAGTTTCTCCTAACTTCAATTGAACTCGAGACACACTTTGAGAAGTTGACGATTCTTCTTTAAACACATCTGAATCTGGTAGTGCTTCATCACTAGAAGACCACCATGATGAAGCTTCATCAAAAACCACATTCCTTGACGTATAACACTTCCCTGTTGTTGGGTTGCAACATCGCCATCCTTTTCTTTGGTTGTCGTATCCAACAAAGATACATCTGATAGCTTTCTTCTCCATTTTGCTACGTAAATGATCAGGAACAAATACATAGCATACACAACCAAAAACTCGAAAATGACCAACCGTAGGATTTGTGTTCGCTATTTTTTCAAAAGGTGAGAGAAAACAAAACCTTTGTTGAGGAAGTCTGTTGATTACATAGGCTGCCGTTTTCATCGCCTCTGCCCAAAAACGTCCTGGAACGTTTTTAGAATGAAGCATACTTCGACAAACTTCTGCCAAGTGTCTATTTTTCCTTTCGGATACTCCGTTTTGTTGCGGAGTGTTGGGACATGTCAACTGGTGACGTACTCTACACTCTTTAAGGAAATTTGAAAATTCAACGGAAGTATATTCTCCTCCGTTATCGGTTCGAAGACAACAAATGCTTCTACCAAATTCTGCTTCAGCTTCTTTCTTAAATTCCTTAAATTTGGACAAAGTTTCAGATTTATTTTTCATAAAATAAACCCATACGTACCTTGAAAAATCATCGATGAACGTCACCATATACTTCATCCCACCGACTGAAGCTTGCTTAACTGGCCCGAACACATCGGAGTGAACCAACTGTAGTGGTTCCTTTGATTGAAACTGAGACTCTTTATATGGCAATTGATGGGCTTTTCCATATTGGCATCCTGCACACACAGTTTCCTTTCTCACTTCAAGTTGTGGAAGTCCCTTAAGCATCGACTTCTTCATCATGACATCCAATTTATCGTAACCGACGTGACTCAATCGCATGTGCCACAAATCTGCAGTTTCATTTCTCCTGGTCTTATCTACATATGCAGTCTCTGCAGACATCACATACACCGACTCCAATTTTCGTCCTTCCATCACAGGCTTTTCAACAACTTCAAGACTTTTATACACTTTCACATCTTGTGGACCAAACACGACAAAATGACCAGATGATGTTAGTTGTGGTACAGAAAGGAGATTCTTTTTCATACCAGGTACATGATAAACATCTTGTAGTAGCACTTCTTTGTCACCAACTTGAGGAGGGACTACCGTATCACCCACATGAGCAATCGGTAACTTGGAGTTGTTTGCTATGACCACCACTCGACTTCCGTTATATTTTGACAAATTTTGGAGCTTCTCTTTGTCACCAGTCATATGGTTAGAACACCCGGAGTCAACGATCCAATCTTTTTGTTGATTGAATGTTGTTGCAGCAAGAGCTAACTCTTCTTCTTCTGTAGCAAAAAGTGCATCAACATCCCATTCCTCTTCACTTCTAGAGGTAGCAGCGTTGCTTTCCACGACTTTTTTCGATGAACAATCCCTTGCCAGATGTCCTTTTATCCCACAAACATAGCATTTTAGTGTAAACTTTTTGCGGCTATAATGATTCTTGGAGCCTCCCCCAGTACGAGAACTTCGTTCACCTTCATTGTCCTTCGTATTATCGTCACTTCTTTTGAACTTACCTTTAGAATACTGCTTGTATTTCCCTTTGCCTTTTTCAGCATAGAGTGCCTCTTCTTCATTCTTAAGCGAGACTCCACCCATTTGCTTAGCTAATGCTTCCTGACTTGCTAGCAAATTTTCAAATTCAACAAGTGACGGCTGATTTTGCCATCCTTGTATAGCAGCAATGAAACTCCTAAACTCTGGCCTCAAACCATGGATGATGATTCTCTTCATCCTAGTATCACCAATAGGAGCCTCTGGATCCAACTCAGAAATCTCTCTACATATCGTCTTCACCTTGTGAAAGTATTTCGCGATCGTTAGATCGCGTTGCGCCACCGATAACAACTCACTCTCCAACAATTGGAGTTTTGTATCGTTCTTCTTCGAGAACAGCCTAGCGAACGTATCCCAGGCTTCTTTCGGTGTCTGCGCATCCCGGATATGCTCGAGTACATCTTCTTCGACCGTCGTCTTCAAAACGAACATGGCTTTGCCCGCTTTGATTTTCCACTTTCGCAGCACCCCGTTAGTGTCTTCGACTTCTGGTTGTCTCACTTCACTCCCATTCACAACCTCCCACAAGTCCTGGCCTTGCATGTAAGACATCATACATGTTGACCAAGAATTGTAGTTCTGATTGTTAAGTTTCTTGATTCCACCAACAACCTGAAGATCACTCATCTTAATAATACGTACAGACCTTGTTCAGAGAACCTGGCTTTGATACCAAATTGTTGAACAAAAGAACAAGAGAATGTACAACTCACTAATGCAGGGAACTTACAAAAAAGAAAAGAAGAACTCTCGATCTGCACTGAATGTGCTTTTCTGTATGCATTTGATAAAAGAAAAGGGCTATGCCTTATATAGGCTTACAAAAGTAAACAAATAGGAAAGCATTACTCTGACTAACTCAACTAACTAATGCCTAGAAAATAGGAAACCCATAAGACTAGCTACCTCCTATCTCCACTACTTATTTTCAGTAAATAACTAAAAGAAAATAAAGTAAAGCAAATAAATTAACCAAGTCAAAGAGGAGTCACGTGTGATGCATGGTGTTGCTCACTTTAACACGATTACCCAATTCTATATCGTCTCTGTACTTGTCTCTTTATGTTAATAATTAGAATATGCAATATCAGTTTATTAAATTGGGGAATATAAATATGAGTGTAGCGTCTCCTCAATATGCACCAGCATACCCCCAAGCACCAAGTCTTCAAAATGATAAGCTATGATGGTTCTCATACAAGATACCAGAATAGACATAAGCTCAAGATACCAGAATAGACATAAGCTCAAGGGTTGTTGTGAAATCGCCGGTAAGAAATTTCCTGCTGGAGGTCGCCGCCGAAGGGTTTGTTGTGAAATCGTCGTTGAAGGGAGGGAGGAGGGAGAGAGAGAGAAAGAGGAGTGTCGCTAGGGTTTTGTCATCGCTGCCGTTCGATGGTCGACGGACAGAGAGAGTCGCTGATGTTCGGTGGTCGACAGACATAGAGAGCCGTCGCTGAGAAGGCCGTGAGAGAGAGAGAGAGAGGGGTCGTCGGCGAGGGTTAGGGCCGGGAGGTTTATGGGGGCGTCGAGGGTTGTAGAGAGAACCAAGAAGCGTGAGTTTTGCAAATGAGAGTTGTGAAAGGGTTTGGGGGGAGGAGGAGGGGGCGCTGACCATGGTGAACGCTCCGTGTTTTTTGACAGAGAAATGATAATTCCATTTCTTCCCATTTTTCACTAGATGGGAGAGAAACAAAACTAGAGAATAGGAATTAGTTTGTTTCTCGATTTTCATTTCTCAGTGTCAAACAAACAAGGGAAATGGTTTCATTTCCATTTCTCTCCTCTCATTTCTCTGTACCAAACATGCCCTTATGAGCATCTTAATTATAGAAAGTTAATATGTGAAACCTTCCCCATCACAAACTCTCTTAATACATGAAACATTCTCAATACTTTTAGGGGGTGTCTGGTACAGAGAATTGGAGGCAGAGAAATGGAATTGGAAACAAATCCCTTGTTTGTTTAAGCCTGAGAAATGAAAAATGAGAAATAAATGATTTCCATTTCCCTACTTTTATTTCTCTCGCACAGGTGAGGAAATGGGGGGAATTGAAAATTTCTAATTCTTTGGAGAAATGAAAAAAAAGCGGAGAGTTGTGAACCCCCCCCCCCCCCCAAACCGATTCATCTCTTCCATTCTACCTCTTTCTCTGTTTCTCTCATTTTGCCCTAGCCCCTTTCTCTTCCACGAACTCTTCCACGAAGCTCTTCCATTCTACCTCTTTATCTGTTTCTCTCATCTTGCTGGGCTGTTCTTCTCCTCCTCGCGGCGGCGGCGTTGGGCTGTTCTTCTCCTCCTCACGGCGGCGGCACTGTTGGCTGTTCATCTTCCTCCTCGGCGGCGACACTGTAGGTTGTTCTTCTTCCTCCTCGGCGGCATAAGGTATGGTCGAGACACACTCTCTGTCGAGCACACCCACACTCTCTCTGTCGCAGACACAGTGACACACACACACACTCACTATCGATTTTTTCTGTTTCAACGTATGTGTTTCAATGTATCATATTGATGTGTATCCAGAAACAAGGGCATTAGTTTCAAGGTATCTGTTTCAATGTTTGAGAAAACTTGTTTCAATTTGTTCTGTATTCTATAGTTACTTATAATTTCTTATTTTTCTTTCATTTTTTAATTGGCATCATGCCATCATCTGAAATACTGGTTGATTGCAAAAAACATCTTTTATGAGTTTGGTGAGGTTTCCAAATGAACTTCAGGATGCTCTTCATCTTATTTATTTATATACTATCTTGATGCAATCATAATTTATCATCTACAAAGGAAAAGGAGAAGGATAAACAACAAAAACAAATTATACAGTGAGAGTATATGTAAAAATGAGATCAGGTGATACTATATATGTGTGTGTGTGTACGTGTATGTATCTTTGTAGTAAACTTGTTGTTTAATGCTTTCTTGATGAATAAAATGTATAATTTCAAAATGAAGCTTTGATGATGAAATATGAGTTTAAAATATGAGTTAGTTATTGTATATGATTTATATATGAGTTTAAAATATGAGTTAGTTATTGTATATGATTTATATATGAGTTTAAAATTATAGTTGTTTCCTATATTTGAGTTTTTAAGTAAGATTTATATATGGTTTTGATTTTTGATGAATCCTTAACTTGATTTTGATTTTTGATGGCAATTTGGGATGAAGCTTTGATGATGAAATTGTATGAACCGTGTTAGTTATTGTATATGATTTATATATGAGTTTAAAGTTATAGTTGTTTCCTGTATTTGAGTTTTTAAGTAAGATTTATATATGGTTTTGATTTTTGATGAATCCTTAACTCTGTACCAAACGCACCCTTATAGTTTTATGCTATTTAATGGAAGACTCAATCAAGACTCAATCAAGGCTATTATATTCGCTTATTTTAGATGTATTATCTCTAGCACAACTAGTGATCCAAAGTTATTGTGGACGGGATGATTTGAGAAGTTAAATATATTTTCACAAGTGTGAGAAGCACTATGATTAATTAATTTTGTATATTGATTCATTAATTTTATACATTTATTCATTTATATTGTACTAGGTTATTACCCATGTATTACATGGGTTAATTTTAGAAATTTATATATATATATATATATATATATATATATATATATATATATATATATATATATATATATATATATATATATATATATATATATATATAGGGTTGGGTTCCGGTAAGAACCCTTGTTACCGTGAGAACGTGAGAACCACTCCAAAATGCACAAATTTGTACATCAAATGCACAAATTTAAAAATTAAAAGTTTTACTTAAAACCATTATTAGTCTTAAATATTAATAAATATCATAATCTAAAACTAAAATTACATTAAAAAATCATATTCATTAAATTATAAACTAAATGCAAAAATTTGAACATCAAATGCACAAATTTTCTTAAATGCACAATTCGTGCATAAAATGGATAAATTATAGCATGAAATGCGTAAATTTTTACATGAAACGCATAAATCTATCGAAAACATTTAATTTTAGTATCAAATGCACAATTTCATACAGTGGATGCACAAATTTTAGAGTGGTTCTCACGTTCTCACGGTAATGAGGGGTTCTCATGTGAACCCAATCCTATATATATATATATATATATATATATATATATACACACACACACACACATGCATGTATAACTAGGTTATCACCCATGTATTACATGGGTTAAATTTAGAAATTAATATTTATATATATGTATAATATAATAATTATATGAATAATAAAGTTTGCTTAATTTTAGTTATATAATAATTATATGAATAATAAAGTTTGCTTAATTTTAGTTATTTAGTTATTAAATTAATCCATATTAGATTTACATAGATTTGATTTGTTTTAAAATTTTAAAATAAAATCAGTAAATGACGTGGCAAAATGAGAGAGCGACATGTGGCAAATTAAATGAGAGCATGTTATGTGGCATTTAGTTACTATTTTAACAGTATAGATAAATATAATAATTATATAATAATAAAGTTTGCTTAATTTTAGTTAGTTAGTTATAAAATTAATCCATATTAGATTTACATAGATTTGATTTGCTTTAAAATTTAAAAATAAAAATCAGTAAATGACGTGGCAAAAGAAGAGAACGACACGCGACAAATTAAATGAGAGCATGCTATGTGGCATATAATTACTCTTTTAATAATAAAGATAGATATCGATTCACTTATTTTTGAATTTGTAATTCATTATTTGTAAATTCATAAACTAATGAATCAATGTAAAAAAATAATGAACTGTTGATTTGTTTAATTAAGAATTCATGATTCGTTATTTATATTTTAAAAAAATGTTGAATCAGTATGTAAAAAATAAACCATAGTGTTTTCCACAATCCTCAAAAAATATATTTAGTTTTTCATTTGATTCTATATGTGTGTGTAGGGTTGAGTTAAATGGAAAACTTTTATGTATCGGAGAACCACATTATATCTGTTAGATTGAGCCCATCTTGTTATGGATCATATGATGCAACATACCCCGTGCATCTCGTGATGTAAATATCAGATTTTCTATCGGATAGGGATGGGAACGGGACGGGTTCGGGGTGGGGAATGAAAATACCGTCTCTGTTTAAAAAAACCGCGGGTACTAAACGGGTATCCCTATCGGGTATGCGGGGAAACCCGCGGGGAATCGGGTAACCCATTTATAAATCAATTATATGAAGTTTAATCACATGGATCATAATTTAAGCTTAAAACGTTCATGCATGTTATAATTACAATACTAATATTAAATTAAATTTGTATCCCTATCAAATACTAACGAAAAAAACATTATTTCATTAAATTATATGTAAATAAATAAGTTTTTTAAACTATACATAATAATTTTTATGTACACTATATAAAATAGATAATTATATTCATCTTTTATATACAATATATATACAATATAAATAACATGTTGCTATTAAAAGTAAGCGAGGTATTCGGGGATTTAAACGGGTTATGTAATCGGGTATACGGGGCGGATATTAGCAATACCATACCCGCCCCTCCTCCGTTTAACTACTATCGGATGATAGTTTGGGAAAACATATATAAAGTCTATTCAAATTTATTTTTATATTAATTGAATATTGCATCAAATAGTTAAATAATAAATGCTAAAATTTAATTAATACACTTTCAAATTTAATAAAAAATTATACAAATTCAAAAAATATGATGAAAATGTCAATGCATCTTTATGGTTCATCATCATTTGTGCTCATCATCTTCGCGTTCATCCAAAAAACCTTCAAAGACTCAACGTGTTCATCAACGTAATACAATAACGACGTGTTCACACGTGATGCAATAACGTGTTTATCCAAAATCGCATCGCGTTCATCGTTTCAATGTGTTCATTATCATACATTACTAAAACATATATTAGGCAAATATTTTTTTTTGGATTTATCATTAAAAAACCAACATGTTTTCATGTTTTTTGTGTTTTCGTCACTCAATGTTATAATTTTTCCCATATAAAATCTCAAGTTATTTTTGTTTATTTTGTTTAGTGAAATTTAGATATCAGAACCTGGTTTTTCAGTTTTTAAAACTTCAGTTTATTAATTATAAACGGGCTCTAATAGTCAAATTTCACAAAATAAAAGAAAATTTTAACTTGATTTTTCTGAAAGAAATTAACATTCAGAGTAGTTTTTTTTTACGTGAAAACACGTTTTTGTTAGGGTTAATATTGAAAAAACTCACGGACTTTCATGTAATTATCGATTAAGTCACTGAACTTTTTTCCCGAGTATTTAAGTTCCTAAACAAAGTTTGTCTTATTCAAAATTATATATTTTTAAGCTGCTACCTGCTTAACATGTAAAACAATTAGTTACACGGATATTTCATTATTAAAAAAATTAACTTTCTTTTTCAATTTTCACGATTAAGTCACTGAACTTTCTTTTTTTCTTGTTTAGGTCACTGTACCGTTTACCGGTTCATGACCTGCTAAACAGGTCAAATATATAGTTTTGAATAAGACAAAAATTATCTAGGGACTTGATAAGTAGGAAAAAAGTTCCTATGGTTTTTTCAATATTAACGCTCTCTGTCATGTATCTTTTAACAGCGTCCAAACAGGCAAAGACCCCCTGTATCTCCGAGACCTTCGACAGTTTGACGGCACTTCATTATCTAGCTACATCGCCGGAATCGGAGTCCGGAAAACTGGAAATGGTATCTACATGGAGAAAAGCATCGGTGAGATCGGATTCTAGAGAGATAAACCACCACAACCACCTGCATTAGCAGAAGAAGAAGATTCAAGGAAGAAGATTCTATAAGTCAATGGACGACGAGGAGCAGAAGAATCAAGACAACACGAATCTAGAAACTAAGTCATGGAACTCTATCCCCGCCGATTCTCACCAGAATCTCGCTAAAGTCGTCGTTTCTCTCGATCCACTCCGCGCCGAAGGTCCCTCTTCTCTTCAGGTAAATACATACACTCCCGTATGTGTAAGCCTCCGCTTATTTAATTGATATATTACGTTTTCTTGTTTTTGATGATGCTAATTTCTTTGTATTTCCTATGCACTGGTTTAACGAATTTGGGATCAATGGGCACATTGATCAAATTGGGGGATTTCGGGTTGCACATGTGTGTTATCTTGCACTAGTTTGTGATTTTTTATGCAAGTGTGCAACTGTGCATGTGAAACCCTAGTTTCTTTGTAATTGATCACGAATTTGCTTGTTTCTTCCCTTTGCATGCATAATCTGATATGTAGGTTTCTGTTAGAGAATGATCTAGGTGAGCTTTTTGGCCTAGTAGTATGCCGTTAATTTGTGGTCAAATTGGGTTAAGTACTTGACTGAATCAAGTTTTCGGTGTTTATAGGGCGTGATTAAATTGTAACGAGTAAGTTTCTATAGTTGAGACCTAATTTTGGTTACTAAAATCTGAATCTTCCATCCTTAGTTTCTGAAGCTGGGTGCTGTTTTCTGTGTAAGTTGGTTCTCACAGAACTAAGCAGAGCATCATATAGTGATCGTGCTAGACTAGAGTGGTCAATGATGGTTCAGGAAGATTGGTGCCTTTTTCTGTCGTGAGAGATTTTTAGTTTTTATGTTTGAGAAATCTGAAACATGTTTGTGGATTGCTGGATATGTTTCATACAATTTATCTTTCTGTTCTCGTAATCAGTTCACAATGGAGATGGCTGGCAGTGACACTGTGAATATGCCGAATAATTACTCTCTCAAAGATTTTGTGCCTGTGTTTTCTCTGAAGCAAACCAAGGTGAGGGGCACAGAATTTTCAGCTGTCATTCGTAGGTTTTCTTTTTTCATTTACGAAAATCTTCCTTTCCTTAATGGTAATCATGACGTTGTTATTAATCTCATGTGTTTTTTACATGACCCCTATAGACATGATACTGAGAATATACTTTTTTTTTTACGTAAATGAATTAATGAGTCCTGCTAAAACAATTGATAGCCTGTATATCATTATCAAGTTAAATGTGTTAAACTTTCACAATTCACTTGCAAGTCATAGCTTCCAACGGAGAAGAGCAGAACTTGACGGATCTTTTTTAGTCTGTAAACAACTTTTAGGGGAGTTTATAATCAAGTGCCCTGTACTCTTGTTGTAATTGCATGTATTTATCAAGTTCCAAAATCACTTGAGAACGCTTCACGATTTTTGCATTGATTTCATCAACTACAAAATAATATTAGAACATTTTGTCTATCCTTCTTAGGAGAATTGTTGTAAGATCAAAATCCAACGAATCTGTTTACTCATGTTAATTTGATACTGTTTCCCTGAGTATTATTATGCCTTATGATCTGATTGTCAACACAGGCGGACCTACGTGGTAAGTGGGGGTAGCCCGTGCAACAAGTCTCCTCCCAAATAACCTCGTTTTGTAGTGGAAAATTTTTAAAAATTTTACACGTGCAACCGGTGAATTTTTATGTGTGCAATTTATAGTATTTAAAAAAATAAATAAATTATGTGTGCAACTTTATTAAAAGAATTTTTAATACCTCAAAAATTTTTTGATTGCCTAAATAACTAAATAATTAATTAATACAATAATCAACGACATCCAATCATATTTCAAAAATTAAAACCCAATAAATCCAATACTAACTTTTAAACCCATTAACCCAATATTCTTTTTAAATCCAATATTAATTTTAACCCAATTTCAAACCCAATAATAATTTTACTTTAAAATCCCAATTCCTTTTTCTAATCTTTTACCTTTATGTATTCTAGTATTATTAGACTATTATTTGAATCTTTGATCCTCATTGCTTGAGATTAGTGTTTAATTGTGAATTTGCGATTTGTGTTGAACAAAATTTATGTTTTTTACTTTATATTTTCTTTAATTGAAAGTTTAAAGTGTGTGTAGTCATTAACTTTTGTGATATCTAGTTGAAATTGATTTGTGATTTGTTTTGTGCTTTTAGTTTCTTTAATTGTTAATTTGTAATCTAGGGTTAGGGTTTAAAGTTTAATTATGATTTGTCATTTGTATTTTTTGTTTCTTTAATTGTTAATCGTAGGATTCATGGATAAATTTTTCAAAAGAAAGTTAACGGAAAATGGTAGTAACGACGGTTCACCTTCAAAAGTTAGTAGAAACGATCCAACTAAAATATCATTGTGTTGACTCAACCCGACTAAGATAATCATTTTAAATTTTGAACCACGCGACAAAAATTTGTGCAACGGGTCCCTTCGGTGGCTAGGTCCGCCACTGATTGTCGGATCTAATTCGTCTCTTTTTGTGTCTTAGGAAGAGGGGTTGCTATGGAAGGAAAGGTTGAATACAAATTTGATTTGAAGCCCCATAATAAGAACATGAAGGAGTGTCGTAGAATGTGTCGTGAAAGGACAAATAAGTCTATGGTTAAGACTAGGCAAATACAGGTAGAGCATCTTATGCCTAGCTTATTATGTTAAACGTTGTTTCGCTATTTGACAGCATGTGTTCTCATCATTTTCCGGTGGTATAGGTGATTGATAATGACCGAGTACTGCATTTGAGGCCTATGCCTGGAATGGTTGGTTTAATTGCATCCAATTCTAAGGTATGTAAATGTTTTCAAACTTTAGAAACCTACGCTCTTGTGGGTAACACGAACACTAAATTCTAGTTTTAGCAAAATTAAAACGTCAAATTAGCTAAGCTTCTTGCTTTGTCTACATGTAAAACTTCTTCATGAATAAGTTTGCTTGTGAATTGCTTGCATCAAGCTTTTAAATATGGATTTTCTTTCATCTGATATTATAGAGTCTTGAAATATGTGCATTTGGTAACAAGCTTCCATTTTCTTTCATCTGATATCCAGGAAAAGAATAAAGCTGCTCCAGTTAAGGGACCTGAGGTCAAGAGAACTAGAAGGGATCGTGGAGAACTAGAAGATATCGTGTTCAAGCTTTTTGAGAGACAACCTAATTGGGCTTTGAAGCATTTGGTCGTAGAAACCGATCAGCCAGCGGTATCTACTCTTTCATTGTTTAGTTTTTAACTTCTTTTTTGCAATTCTTGGTTGCCATAATAATGCCTTTTTTTGGGGTCTTTTGCAGCAATTCTTGAAAGAGATTTTGAATGAGCTTTGTGTGTACAATAAACGGGGAAGCAATCAAGGAACATATGAGCTCAAGCCAGAGTATAAGAAATCTGTAGAGGAGACAGGTGCTGAATAAACGATCTCTTGTTCCGTTTGTAAAAAATTATGACAACATTTGTCATCTTTGTTGGACGCATAAGCTTTGTGTGTACAATAGAGCTTGACGTTAAAAGAGAGTCGTCATCTTTGTCGGACGCATCATTACCATTGTAAAAACTTATAACAAAATTTGATAATAATCTTTTCAAATAATAAAGGACCCACCCATTGCTAATCGTTGACGAATATTGTTTTGTACGTCCCATGTTACATTACCCTGTTTAGTAGGGGTGTGCAGAACTCAAGACAATAACAAATAACCGTTGTGACATACCAGAACTGAACTGCAAAGGTACCAAAACCAGACTATATGATACTGTACATAGTACAAATTCTATCACTAATTCGGTGGAGGATATGGTACGGTACACAGGTTCCAAATTTTCTATCAATTTAGTTTTGGTATGGTAGTCTATTTTTGTTTGTTGCACACCTCTCACTAAATGCAGCCATTTGAATAATGGCACGGGATCGATAGCTTTACGAGGGCTCCTACTCTTACAGGTAGCTTCACTGAACTTGTTTTGCTTTTGCATTTGTTTTCTACCTCGGTTTCTATTATTGATGCAATTTTTTCTTTTGGTCCAACTTATCTTTCCACAGATCATGACATACACAACCTTATATGCCCGAAACACCTCAACCTTGTCTCTTTTGTAGCGTTAGCCTTAAAATGAGTTAACGGCTCACACCCGAGTGGCCGAGTGGAAGTTGAATGAAACATCACTTTAGTGGGGTCTTCAAGTCTCCAACGTCATTAAAGTTTGTCGTCCACTGTCAAGCGCATGCAAATAACTATGCGGATCTTGAAAGTGACCGACTATGAATCTTGATTGTCTTCTATTAAAGATTTTTAGATCATCTGTAGGACCCAGATTGTGCATACCACCTTCTGTCCTGGGCAGGTTGGTTGGTTGGTTTGCCCAGACTTTAATCGGTGGCCTGGGGTGTCCCATTATTTACGACCAGGGACCCCTTTGCCGATATGATTGTGCATAATCTTAATAAATCACTGGTTCTGGCCTCTTTTGATCAAATATTCTTCAATAATTATGGACTTATGGTATTGCCCGTATATACTTAAGGCGTGTAATTGTGGAAATATACTATTTGCTTTTGTTGTCCTTTTGCAGGTTAACCAAGGTCCATGATGGTGTTTACCTTTAAAAGCATGATGGTGACATATTCAGGTATATGCATGCCAATTGCCAAATAAAGCTGTGATTATGGGTTATTTATGCAAGGGTATATATTCAGGTACATCCATAATGGTGTTTGGGTATTGCTAGTAATATGAGAAAACAAACATCAAAGCATGAAACCTATAAAGTAGTATAGTTGCGCTTCTTTGTTTACCTCTTGATGAAATCATTAAGAAGTCATTTTACCTTTTTAACGATAGCATTAAGAAGTAGCCAAACAACCTCCTAGATAGACTATAAATGGGTGCATAGAGAATTACCAATATACAATGATTCTTGGATCTTTTTATTCTGTGGATATAATGGTTTTTTTTTTTAGGTTTCCTTTATCTTCCTGTCAAAATTTATACACAGATGGTGACTTTGCTATTGTTGCAAAATAATACTGAAAACTTTACTATCTGTCGCAAGTTTCACTTTCGTCTGTAGAAATGCAGAAGATCTCGAGAGAGAGATTGAAACCTTTTAGTTTGATTGAAGACAAACTATTGATTCTTTACGATGGTTGTCTATGTGTGTTCTTTTGCTCTAAAAGACGCCGAGTTTTCCCGAAACTAAAGGGATAAAATGAGAAATCACCCTCTTTTCATGTTGGTTGAGTTGGAAAAGATTAGTTGCATATTGGTTTTTTCTTTTTGAAACCAAGAAGTGGCCCAATGAGTTAAATCATGCAAGAGTAGATCTTAAAACTTCATTTGAATAGTTTGTGCATCAATATTCAATAGTGCCTATAAGTTGATAAATTACTTTTGTTATCTTGTCTATGATAACATAAAGTTATGCAATAATTTTATGGGATCAACATGATAAAGATGAATAATATTTTCATCGGATGACCTATAATAATTCAATTAAAAGTTCAAGAACCTTGAATTTATAAAGGATCGTTTTAGTTGAAAATGGAATGTTTACCTAAGTATTGAAGGGACATACATCCTCCTAATCATTAATATACACAATATCTAACGGTTTTATCATTGTCGATTTGATTAACATTGTAAAGATGATACAACTGAAGTGGTTTAAACATATGTTCGAATTCTTGTTTCAGGCTGATTGCTATTTAATTAATAATTAGGAAAGAATTTTTTTCTGAAAAATGGTGTATATTTTTTTGATTGGCAAACTTTCAATAAAATAAATCAAATTATTAAGAGGTCCATGTGTATATATTGTTATTTAGTTTAAACATATATAGTGAAGTAAAACAAAAAAAAAACCATGAAATATAACGTACTTTATGTGAAAAATCTATTTCATGGATCGTATATTGAAAAAAAAAAAGTTTCAAACTTCAAAAATAATTATTTTGATGTCTGAACCAAAACATTTCAAACTAAACATTTAATGGTCTAAAAAAAATTCTATTAATAGGTTTAGTGGACATCAGAATGTATATTTTTCGGTATTGACACCTTAAATGTTAATTTTAAAAGTATGATATCCAAATAACAATTAACTAAAAGAAATCTTTTTCTCTTCAAACAATGGAATTGAAAGTTTGTAACTTTGTTTTCAAAACTTGGATCAAATAAAATGATGGGGACATTAACATAGAGAGTATAGCTGCGGTGGTAATAACCAATGAGTGAAGTGATAAAATGGTAAGAGGTGTCAATTTCGACCAAAAGAGTCAATCGGACGGAACGATCAAAGTGACTTGTAGTAAAAAAAACTAAACTTGAACATAATTTTTAAAGAAAATAAAATTCTAGAAAATGATGTATTAAAGAAATTGTTTTTAAAAATAATGTTAATTTTTTTTGTATTTTGGTCGTCGACCCGTTTGTTGAATGACTCAGAATTGTCATGGATTAGGTCAGGTGGGAGGGAGACCAAACTGTTTGTCTTTGGACCCTACACAGTACATAGAGAAGGAATCCTCATTTGTGGATACCCAAAACCCACCCATGAATGATAGATGAATATATTTGACCTACCAAAGTGTTCTAGTCTAGCAATACAATGGCATCAAGTGTTAAAAAGACGTAACCAATATTATTTTGGTGTGGCGGCCAAAAGAATTTTCAAGCACAATCTGATGACAAACCATTCCGAAAAGATAATAATGTAGTTATCTATTGTCGCAGTAAATTTATTTATTTTGAAAGTTGTAATGAAACACATTGTTTCTTCACATCAATTCCATTTTGAGATGGTTGGGGCGGTGGGACTGAACACCAGAAAGATATGAAATCCTTTGATCCCTATTAAGGTTAATGTTTTTATTTGAAGGCTTTTGTAGAATGTTTTGCCAACAACGGTTAATTTACTAAGTAAGAGATTTTTAATTTATTCAAACAATTGTGTTATTTGTGGTTTGGATCAAGAGGACACATACCATTGCTTTTTAAGAATGCTTCAAGGTGAATTCTTTATGGTTGAAAATTAGAGGTTGGTGGAGCATTTCTGTTCGGTGTTGGAGTTTGTATCTTCTTAGTTCCAAGGTTCTTTTCCCTAGATAGATCAATAAGTTGTATAGGTTCTTTCGTTTTTTTTTTTTTTTGAAAGGCAAAGAGGAAACTAGCATGGAGCTTCGACATTACCATCACCCCACACTAGAAACCCAAATTGTCATTAATATCGAAAATAAACTAGCAAGAAGCTAGCTAATTACAGAGCATTAAAATAAAGAAAAAGGATTGGAACACCACAATGACCAAATAAGCATCTTACAATTAGCCCTATATTTAACCCAAGTAAACAGATTAGATTGCACTTCATCCTTGATCATTGATGCCGAAGGTCTCAAACCATTGAAAATCAAATTGTTCCTTGCTTTCCAAAGAAACCACACCAACCCCCCAATTGTCGTTTCCAAGAACTTCCTTTTCATCTTTGTCTTTCCCCAAGCTAACACCATCTCGATCAGTTGATCATAAGACTGATGAGGAGAAACTTCAATTCCACACCATTCTATTAACCATTCCCATAACCCCTTGCTTATGGGACAAGAATAAAATAAATGATCTTCGGACTCCTCCTCCAAGTTACAGAATGGGCATAGTACCAATGGAACGACTACACCCCTTACACAAAGATTCTTCCTCGTTGGCAATCTACGTAATGAGAGCTTCCAAACAAAGCAATTGACCCTCGATGGCATCCAATTATTCCAAAAACATTTGCTACTTTCGAAAGGAATAGACGCACTTTCAATTATTCCTCTTAAAGATTTCACAGAATATAACCCAGACGAATCCCCTTCCCATTTCCACCCATCTTTACCCTCTCGAATAACAACATCTTTTAATAAAACCTCCAGCTCCCTTTTTGGGTCATTTGGAATGGGCATCATAGGCCACATCCTTCATGCAAAACAATGTGTTGTGGAGAATATTATGGCAGAAGATCTTTTCCTAGCTGTTCAGCGGCTTTCGGATATTTGGATGGCGAACATGCAATCAAGGTTGCGCCTAAATTGGCTGAGATAGTGTTTAAGTCCTTTTAAGACTGGACTAATTTTGTCGTTGTTCTGGATCTAGGTTTTTTGTTGTATTCTAGGACCCTTTTTGTTTTAGTCTTTTTCAGACTAATATTTTATTGTTCCTCTCAATGGGAGTTTTTTAGAAAAAAAATAATAAGTAAATAAAATGGGCACCAATTTTAAATCCATGTAATTTGTGCAATATTTTTATATTACAAATGAAATATTTGGATTGCTTTTATATTGAGTAGACCCATAACTCATATACATATATACATATAAAGGTGATATGCAAATTTTTACTTATATCTCCTAATTCGTTAAAAATAATGCAAACATACATTTATATAAATTTGCATGTATGTGAACGTACATTTATGTGATGCATGATTTCATGTACTTAGAATGTGTGAAAATCTCGTCCCCGTTTAAAAAAACCGCGGGTATTAAACGAGGATCCTCATCGGGTACGCAGGGAAACCCACGGGGAATCGGGTAACCCATTTGTAAATCAATTATATGAAATTTAACCACATGGTTCATAATTTAAGCTTAAAACGTCCATATATGTAAAAATTACAATATTAATATTAATTTAAATTCGCATCCCCATCAAATGATAACGAAAAAACATTATTTCAATAAATTATATGTAAATAAATTAAGTTTTTTAAATTATACATAATAATTTTTATGTATAATATATAAAATAGATAAAAATATTCATTTTATATATATAATATATATGCAATATAAATAGTATGTTGCTATTAAAAAGTATTCGGTGATTTAAACGGGTTATGTAATCGGTTACACGGGGCGATTATTATCAGTAACATACCCGTCCCAGCCCCCATTTAACTTAATCGGGTTCGGGGAAACCCGCCCCGATCAGACCGTTTTTCGGTTTTCCTCGTTGGGTTCGATTTTTTTTTGCCATCCCTAGGTAGATTATTGTAGGATTAAAGTCGTACAAATGTATGTTACTTTACTAAAATTAATCAAATTACTAATCTAGTTATTTTTTTTATCCCATTGGTACTTGTACTTAAAATTTATTATCGAGATGATACTTTTGATTACCGGTTACCGTATCTACTGGTAAAAATACTATACTTATGTTTATTGAAGTATTAAAAGGACCTATATGCTAATGTGGATTTTCTTTTTTATTTATATAGATCAAAATCCACGTAAACATCATGTTATTAAAAACGTGTCACGTTGTCATTTGAATCAGCAAAAACTGTCATTTCAGCATAGTTACTGGTTACACGTACCATATCAACAAGTTATTTGAAGTATAAGTATCATCCGGTCAAATAAAAAGGTTAATTAGTCATTTAGGTAAATTAAGAAAACTATGTTTTATTTGTACGACTTTAACCCATTATTGTATGCTGCATAATAAGTGATAGTCACTTGAATCCAAATAGGGATGACAACGGGACGGGTTCGGGGAATAGAACTATTGTCCCTATTTAAATAAACCACGGGTATTAAACGAGGATCCCCATCGAGTACGCGGGGAAACCCGCGGGGAATCAGGTAACCCATTTATAAATCAATGATATGAAATTTAATCACATAGTTCATACTTTAAGCTTAAAATGTTTATGTATGTTAAAATTTCAATACTAATATTAAATTAAATTTGTATCCCTATCAAATGATAACGAAAAAAACATTATTTCAATAAATTATATGTAAATATATAAGTTTTTTAAATTATACATGATAATTTTTACGTATAATATATAAAATAGATAAAAACATTTATCTTTTATATATAATATATATACAATATATATAGTATGTTACTATTAAAAGTAATCGGGGATTTAAACGGGTTATGTAATCGGGTATACGGGACGAATATTATCAATACCATACCTGCCCCATCCCCCATTTAACGTAATCGGGTTCGGGGAAACCCGCCTCGTATAGATCGGTTTTTGGTTTTCCCCATCGGGTTCGGTTTTTTTTTTTTTTTTGTCATCCCTATATCTAAATCTATATATATGTGTGTGTTATTACAGTGTAAATTTTTTAATGAATATAATAATAATATTATTATAAGGGGTTTTGGACCCATCTTGTGACCTATCTAGCTACATCATTGTTAAAAAGGATCTCAAAGTTGAAAGTTCAAATCTCATTATGAACAAAAGTGTAGAATTGATGTTTATGTTCTGCTATCTAACAAAACTCATAAAAGTCATGTATGTTAGGGTTAAATTCATATTTTCTTTCTAGTAGTTGTCCTAAATCCTAATGTCCCACGAGAGGTGGTTCTCCCTTGATCCTGTCAGCTTGTACAAGTAGTTTTCTTAGTGCGTGCAAACTCGTGGGCATTTGTCGATGAAGTCTTTTACGCATTCGGTTTTTTATCAGCCATGCCCATCACTCATAGGAACATAAGATTGCGTTTAGTTAACGAAAACTAATCATTTTTCAATTTCAGTTTTCAAGTTATAGTTTTTAGAAAAAAACAAGGGTATCTATGAAAAGTGAAAAATTGTTTAGATGATTATAAAATAAAAAAAATTGGATAGGTGATGGAAAAGTAAGAGAGAGAAAGAGAGTATTATAAAAAAATAGGTAGGTAATAGAATAGTAAAAGAGAGAATATGAAAAGTGATATTATAAATTTATGAAATTGTTATTAAATAAACAAGTTATGGAAATTTTAGAAATTTTCATAAACTAAACGCAACCTAAGTGTTTTAACCTAAATAAAATTCAATAAATTTTTACAAAATAATGACATAGTTAAAAATTATAACATCCACGAACAATTGTCTTTATAACACATTCAAATATAACAAATAGTAAATATAAACATAAAACATAAAAAATAAAAGGGTTTATTATGAAAAACACCAACATGTTTTCACGTTTTTTACGTTTTCGTCTAGAACCCGGTTATAATTAGTAAAGCAGGTTTTTAAAAACTGAAAAATCGGGTTATAATGTCCAAATATTACTAAGTCAAAAAAAATTTTAACTTGAAGACTTTTATGAAAAAAATAACATGGAGTGACGAAAACGTAAAAAACATGAAAAGATGTTAGTTTTTGTCATAGTAAATCTAAAATAAAATATTAATATACAACATAATTATATACGGTAATTGATGAACTCAATTCCTAATCACACACAATCCTTTTTAATGTGAGAAGTGATTAACTTTTAATCATTGAGTCTCATGTCATTAACAAAAATCATGTAAGGTAGTGTGAGATTAGTAAAAAATTAACGAGGGGTGGGTATTGAGCAATGCCCATTAATAATAATATTTACACCTAAATAAACAACTGCGCTCTTAATTTTATATATATTTTTAACATTTATTAATTTATTATAGGGTTTTGTACGAAAAAAACCAACATGTTTTCATATTTTTTTTGCGTTTTCGTTCATCCATGTTATTTTTTTTCCACAAAAAACCTTAAGTTATTCTTTTCTTTTTGGTTTAGTGAAATTTGGACATTGGACCCCAGTTATTATTTGTGGACCGAGTTTTAAAAACTGAAAAACCGGGTTCTAATGTCCAAATTTCACTAAACCAAAAAAATTAGAATAACTTGAGGTTTTTTATGAAAAAAAAAATAACAAAGAGGGACGAAAACACAAAAAATATGAAAACATATTGATTTTTTTTGATGATAAACTCTTTATTATATTACCCCAACAAAAAGAGTACGTTGTCTGAATTTGAAAAAGAAATACCTTTTGGAAATTAAGAAAAGCGGTCACTCGGTCAGTGTGTAGATTTTATTTTCATACCTTTTGTCATGTGTTCTAATTTAATTTTAAACGGGATTTCCTATATATTACTCAAATTTATAAGGGTTATATGCTGAAAATAGCAACAACATTTTACCTTTCTACAATTTATAGCAACATCATATATTTTTTTATTATTAATAGCAACAATTTTTGTCTTTTTTACCATTTACAGCAACGGGTGACCTATAAACCTATTATAACAAGTCACCTACAAACAAAAATCATCCATTGTAACCAAACACCCTTAATTTTGTTACCAAACACCTCATTTTATGTCCAAACACCCAATTTATTATCAAAGAAATTTTTTTGGTCAAGATGAAAGATGATGAAGCTAGATTAAAGGTTCTCTCTCTCTCTCTCTCTCTCTCTCTCTCTCTTCACCAAGAAACAACACACGCTAGGTTCGAATCAACATATATATGTTTTAGTCTTGTTCAAAAATGTTTGAAACAACACAGTCAGTTTTGTGTCCCCTAATCTATTCGGTTTGTTGATGTCTCCTCATCGTCTTGACCTCCTCCGTCCATTATTGTCTTAAGAACATAAAAAAATATACAAAATATTTAGTCACTACTCAAAATATAAAAATCACATAAAAAATATTTTAATAGCCACTATTTAAAAACATACAAAATATTTAGCCACTACTCATAAACATAAAAAGTACTTGGATTTTTAATTTCAAACACTTTAAGAGATCCTGAATCCATTGATACGAATACAAAAAAAAATATGATAGCATGTAGCGAATGTCCAAATGTAAAAACAAATAAATATGAAATCATATAACTTAAAGAAATTATACAAAGGATAGATGAACATGTGGTAAAAATCCATTCCAATATCAAACCTTCAATCTCCTTCTCGGTTTACGACAAACATCCAATATTCTCTCGATCTACTACAAACTTCACAAGATTTGTTCATGTATGAACCAAGAAATATAAAAAGTAAAATGTTCCACCCAAATTCATATACAATAAACGTATATGAAGATTATTTTTAATCAAATAATTACCGTTCTTTCATTCGTATCTCAAGTTCCACAGAGATTCATATGCCAAGGTAAAAAAATCAAACACAAAAGCAATGAAATCAAACATATTTTTCGGAGAAATAATATATAACACTTTGATTTAGTAAGAGATACTTTGAATCAGACCTTTGAATTAGGAACGACCCTTCGAAATAAGAACCATACAACTAATCAATTGAAACTCATACATTGAATAAATCAATGACAAAGATTTAGGGTTAGTGATGAGGGAGCATTGATTTGGTGGTGACGAGAGAGAGAACGAGACGATGGTAGACGGAGGAGGTTGAGACGATGATGAGGCAACAACAAACCGAATCAAATAGGGGGACACGAAACCGACTGTGTTGTTCAAACATTTTTAAACAAGAAAAAACTATATCTATTTTGATTTAAACCTAACGTGTGTTGTTTCTTGGTGACGAGAGAGAGAACGATCCTTTGAATCTAGCTTCATCATCTTCCAACTTTAAAAAAAATTCTTTGAATAATAAATTGGGTGTTTGGGCATAAAAATTGTGTGTTTGGTAACAAAATTAAGGGTGTTTGGTTACAATGGAGAATGTTTGGTTGTAGGTGACTTGCTATAGTAGGTTTATACGTCAGTCGTTGCTATAAATGGTAAAAAACACAAAAGTTGTTGCTATTACTAATAAAAAATAAATAATGTTGCTATAAATGGTAAAAAGTAAAAAGTTGTTACTATTTTCAGCATATAACCCAATTTATAATCATGATTTATTAATTTACACTTGATTTTTTTTTCTTTTTAACGTCAATAATCAAACCATTAGAAATATTAAATCCATAGTAAATATTAGATTTTTTTAACGATTAATGTCAGTGGTTAGTGGTTATCACCTTTTTTGTTTGACACCTCAAGGGTGAGGATCAAACTCACACCTCCACCTAAAAAGAAACGTCATTGGCAAGACTCAAACTCAAGACTTTGGGCTAAGGGAAAACCCTCCCACCTTTGATGGTGACCACTTGATCTAGATCAAGTACTTGTAAATACTTATAGATGAAATCTTGATACATGCCAACTGACTACCGGTCATGATTTCCTACATTTACGGAGAGACATTGAGATCGTATCGATGGAGGATCTAAGAGGGTGCACACGTTATCTATTTATTTGAAATATATCAAATAGATTAATGTTGATTTAAAATTAAATAAATAAATAATCGTTATCTTTATCTTTATCTTTATATATAATAAAAGAGAACAGATAATCATCACATACCAGTTGGGTTTAGCAAATTTGGTATGAGAGGTAAATGGCCGTTCAAAAAAAACTTAATCATCACATGTCACATCTACATGATGCCACATGTCATTAACAATTTATTATATTAAATAATCATCATACAATATAATCTAAAAGTTTATATCTTATCTTATTATAATTGAAAAACTAAGGGTGCATTTGTTTGGACTTAATTACCTATTAAAAACCTCTGAAGTCTTAATTTCATATATTAACTGAAAATATACTGTTTGTTACATTTCAGAGTTAAGTGGATTTCACATTTTAAATCAAAACAAACTATTTGTTACATTTCAGACTTAAGATGTTAGAACGTCTGAAAACCACGTTTCAAATTAAGTTGTGGATTTCCGTCTGAAGTCTTAATTTAAGAGGTTGATGTAAGTTGATATTTTATTTAACTAAAATATTAAAATCAATTTAATTAAATAAAACATTTAAGGTCAACTCTTAATTTCAGACGTGTTTACATCTTAATTTCAGATATTGTTTTCAGACTTCAGACTTCAGATCTTGAATCCACCTCTTAATTTCAGACGTGATTTTCACATTTCATACATTTACCTCTTAAAATAACAAAAACAACCTAAAATCTTATCTTATTAGAATGATTTTAAATAAAATTTAATTTATATAAATACTCTAAATCTTATTTTATCAGTATTTATCTATATATCTACTAATTATCTAAAATAAATTATAACTTATAAAACATAATAAAATTTTTTTATACCGTCATAATTTGTTAAAATATGTTAATATTTTATACATTTATAATTTGTTAAAATATATTAACATTATGTTATGCGTAAATTATAATATCAAATTATATCAATTACAAATATATATAAATTTATAAATATAATAGTTAGCTACTATTAATATTTATTTATAAAACTAGAAAAACCACTACAAGAAAAAACAGGTATCAACGACGGATTTGACTACAGATTCAGCGACGACCCTTTAGCGATGGATTTATGAGAGATTTAGCGAACAAATATAATAATGAGTTTTTTGTTTTGTTGGCTTTATAAAAAAATTTCAACAATCAGAGACGAATTAGTGACGGAGCTTCCGTTTGCTGATTCGTTGTTGATTACATTTGCCGCAGATCCGTCGTTGATTACAACCGTCACTGATCCGTCTTTGTTATCTCCGTCTCTAATCCATATCTGTTTTGTCCGTCACTAGTCTGTTGTTGATAAAATTCTGTCGCTGATCCATTGCTAATTTTGAATTAGCGACTTCCGACAGAACAATCTGTCGCAAATCAGTCCCTAATGCCTTATAATAGTGAAATAACAGTTGGGACAAATGATAAGACTATTCATATATTTTTCGTAATTAATATTATCTTTATATTATGTTTTTTTTATATTAATAATATTTATTAAAAATATGTGGGTATATACTAGTATATATTAAGAGGTGGTAAGGACTAAGGAGATGAGGAGGGGTGAAGAATGATGGTGGTGTGAATGGGATTGGGACAACATGTCTCTTAAAAGTTAAAAGCAAAAGTATGAGCTCCTAAATTAATCAAAAGTTATTAGTGGAAAACACCTTCATTTGGTTCCTTAATACAAGGATTAGTCATCCCAATATTTCTTTTTTCTTTTTTAAAAAAGCTATTAATAAGATAAAGTATTCTTAATGTGTATTGACTAGGTTACGTCTCGATCGTAGGAAATGATTTATGAATTAAATTCGAATGATTTTCGTTAGAGTATACACAGTAGCCTAGACATTCATACGTGACGTTTTATGATGGGTTAATCACATGAGTAATTTATCAACTTAGTTTATAAAGTTCCATTAGGGTTAATGATCCTAATATGTGGTTAGTTATTTTTAAGCTTTTTTTACGAGATTCTGTTAGGATTTCATGAATAACTTTTATGATAAGTTATCTGTTTCCTTATAATGGTAGTCAAGTGATTGAAGATATGAAATCGGTAATGAAGGTGTCTAGCTATAGATCAAACCTTAATATATGCTCATTAATTACGAGCCTTACGATTAAATTCTATATGTTAGCCGTGAAACCATCCATATGAACCCTAGAGGATACGTCTTATTTATTAGTCTTTTCATGTAATTTAAGTTCTACACAAATATGAGTGATGGATTGTATTCTTATGATTTATTTTCCTGTGTTTTCACGTGATTGTAATATTTGATTGGTTTATATAATTTTAAGCAAACATTTAGTTGTTTGTTTAATTTAATGAAGACAATGTCATTATGTGATTGTAATATTTGATTAGCTTATAGTCTAGTGGTACCAATGTGTTAAAGAAGACCTCAAGGTTGGGGGACAAATGTGTAGATTTAAGAGTAGAAATCGATGAGTGTGTGAGTTCTGCTGTCAAAAAATGTCATTATGTCAATTAATCTTATAATTCCAAATTGATTTGACTAATTAATTTTGGGAGATAAACATATAAATATTCGAGTTAAAGTTTCAAAAATTCTGTAATGTTAAAGAAATGCAAGAACTTTCACAATAGCTTTTTTATATACAAGATAGTTTTTTTTGGGTAAATTCTAGGTAATTGAACAAAGAATACTTAGGGAGAATTACTAAAAGATCAAGCAATCTTTCCTCCCTTTTTTTTTATTATAGCATTCTCGTAAATTTTGTCCCAAATAATAGAACCAACCTTTTTGTTTATTCATGATTATAACAATTAACGGGTAAACAACAAAAGTTAACCGGTAAAAGATGGTTATACATAAGCCATAAGGTTTATTTTTTGAAATAACAATCTACATTTTTATTTTTATTTTTATTTTTAATTTTCTTATTTGGGCAATCATGTTCATTTTTTACATCTAATACATTGTTTAAAATAACAACCTACATATTTCGAACAATTCTCCTACTTTTATACTTTGAGACTTTGCAGTGATTTCGTTCTTCCCTGTTAGTTATTAATTTACCATAATATTGTATAAAGGACTATAAACCAATAAAATGAAGAAAATTGTTAAGACATTTGTCATATATTTTAAATACAATGTTGAAACATTCTATTATTTTTTTTTTTGTAAATTATCTAAGGTGTATAAAAAATATGTTATCAAAACAAAGAGTAAATTACATAAATCGTTCGTATGGTTTATAAAAAGTTATGGATTGATCGCTCGAGCAAACTAAATTCATAGGTAGTCCATAAAAGCGAATTTTTGTTAGGAAATATTCTAAGTATGTCAAGCTGTTAGTTTAGATTTCTCAGACTGTTAGTAGTTTTTCTGTGTAAATACAAAGTTCAAGCTGTTAGTTGAAGAAGTTCGAGCTGCTAGTTCAAAAGTTCAAGCTGCCAGTGTTAAAGCTCAAGCTGCTCAACAGATAGACTTCAAGCTGCTCAACAGCTCAATAAACAGAAAGTGCTGATATTCAGGAAAAGATATATTTTGAAGATTCAAGCATATCTACTATCAGAGAAATCAGAGTTTTTCAAGGAAACAAATCAGAAAGCAGTATATATACATAGAATTCTATTGTAAGTCTGCACGTACAAGTTTATTCAGTTGTAATTGTCTTTCTGATTAAGTTTTCATAAGCCTCTAAGGTTGTAAAACCCTAAGAACAATCTGTGTTCTTCGTCTAATCAAACAGATTAGAGGTGATTGTAATCATTGAGTTTGGCAATACAAATGATATTTGGTTATTGATTGTGTTTATGTGTTTATTTGTTCTGAAAGCTTTTCTTAAAACAGTTAAGTGTTATTCCGCAAACTACTTAATTGGACTTTGATTCAATACAAGGTTATTGGTTTATACTCTGATTAATTCAAACCAGTTAATCTTAGGTAGTGATTTTGATCTTGACAAGTGGTATCAGAGCCACAGGTTTCTCTTTGTTTTCAAAGTCAGAAGCTTTCTTATAAAACTTTAAATTTTCTGCGATGGAATTTGAAAATAGCAGTAGTGGATCTGGGCAAGGACTCAAAGTGCCTATGCTCAAACCCACTGAGTTTGAGATGTGGAAACTCAGGATTCAACAACATATTCAATTTATTGATTATGCCATATGGGAAGCTGTTGAATTTCCTCCTGTAGTTGATCCTGAACTTGATGCTGAGGGCAAACCCATAAAAACTCCTCCAAAAACTGAACTTGAAAGAAGGCTAGAATGAATGAAGTGAAAGCTTTTACACTTCTTCAAATAGCCATTCCTAATACTTATCAACACCAGTTTAAAAAGTTTTACACTGCTCACTCTCTCTGGATTGCTTTAGAGAAAAGATTTGCTGGTAATGCTAGCACCAAGAGAAATCAAAATGATCTTTTAAAACAGCAGTATGAAAACTTTTCTGTTGGCAAGAATGAAAACCTCACTCAAATATTTGACAGGTTTAACAAACTGATAGGTGAATTGGAGAGTGCCAAAGTCTGCTTGGATCAAGATGAAGTAAACAGAAAATTTCTCAGATCTCTTGGTGAAGAGTGGACAGTTTATGCTGCACAATGGAGAACCAAAGACACTCTTGATGAAATATAGCTGGATGATCTTTACAACAGTTTGAGAGTGTTTGAAACTGAGATTGAAACTAAAAAGAAATCTTTTTCTTATAATCATAACACTGCTCTGCTGTCATCAGCATTGCCTGATAAATCTAACTGCTGTGATTCCTTTTCAGGTGCTGATGGTAACTCTACTGATGTTCATTATGAGGCCTTTGTTGCCAATGATGGACTATTTGCTTTAAATGCTGAAGATTTAGAACAGATCAATCTAGATGATCTAGAAGAGATGGACTTGAAATGGCAGCATGCAATGTTGACTATGAGGGCTAAAATGTTTCTGAAAAGAACTGGCAGATCCAACTTCCAAGCCAGACCTGAAGGGAAACCAACATTTGATAAATCCAAAGTTGAATGCTTTAAATGTCACAAGCTTGGCCACTTTGCCAGAGAATGCAGATCCCAAGGTCAACAACCACCAAGACCCCAGCAAAATACTCAAGCTTCATCATCTCAAGCACTTGTTTCTCAAGAAGACAATGAGTTTGACTGGAGTAATCAGACAAAGGAAGAGTTTCAAAATCAAGCTCTAATGGCAGAAACATCAACTGTAACCTCAACTGAACTACCATCTGAGGTAAATGCTAAACTTTGCTCTCAAACATGCAAAAATATGGTTAAAAAGTACAGAGATCATAATGAGAGCATGTGCAAAACTCTAGCTAAGATGGAAGAAAGGAGATATGAATATATGCAGGCCATAGAAGATCTTGAAAAACAGATCAATGACTATAAGGATAATGAGATCCAAATGGGACATGATAGAACATATCATGAGTGGGAGAAAAAGGAGCTGAATAAGAAAATAGAGTCCCTTAATAAGAAATTAGATGAGGCTGATCAGAAGGTTTAGAAGTTAATAAGAAACTAGAATCTGTCAATATAGATCTAGGAAACTTCAAATTGGCAAATCAAAAGCTGGAACACCTAATGGAAGTTCAATTTAAAGATAGGGTAAAATCTCAGCTCAATCCCAAAGAAGGTATAGGATACAGAGCCACTCCACCTCCATAGAACAACAAATACATTCATCCAATGAGTGAAGTTGTTGATAGGCTTGTCAATGAACCATTAGATGAGTCTATGACCACTGTAGATCCTGTTCTTGAAATCAGTCTTGAATCTAAAGACGATCTCATTAAAAATGAAGCCTGTGATTGCAAAGAAGCTGAGAAAGGACACAAAACAATGAGTGTACCCATAGCAGCCCCAAACCCCAGTAGGAAAGGAAAAAAGAAGATGAGTGTATGCCATGCTACTCCGCAGGTTTCTGTACCTTCTAACTGTAACACTGCATCTTCCTCAAAAGGAAATAAAAGAGGTAAAAATGTTCCAATCTGCACATGCCAACAGCATGGTGTCCAAAAGTTTCCCAAACAACAGCAAGTCAGGGGAAATCAAAGGAACAAGAATCAGTTATGGTATGATAAAACTGGTTCTCAAATCAAAACAGTCAAAAAATGTTTCCATTGTGGTAGGAAAAACCACTTGGCCAGACATTGCTTGTACAAACCATCTGTTGCAAAACAGACTGAGGTTCAGAAACAGGCATTTGTTAAAAACACAAAAAATCTTAAGGTCAAACCTCATGTTGCACCAGTTCCAAAGAAAACAGTTGATCACAGGTTCTCAAAAGTAAATAAGAAACAGTCCACACACCAAAAACAAGTTTTAGCTAAACCAAAATTAAATTTTAAACAGATATGGTGTGTTAAAGGTAAAATCTCAGGTGAAACTGTTGATACAAATGTTGAAACTGCCAAGTCTAAAGTTGAGACTGCTAGTGCAAATTCTCAAGCTGTTAGCACTACAGACTCAGTTCAGACTGCTAGGCTCAAAATTAAGACTGGTAATGGATCATCTGAGACTGTTATTGAAAAGGATGGACAAAACACCTGGATACCTCATGTGATAACTAAATACTCTCCACAGAATCCATCAGTGGATCTCACTAAGTATAAGAAATCAAAGACAGTGTTTAGTTATGTCAATGCACAAGGACAACCCAAAACCAACTTGGTTTGGCTTTACTCCACTACTAACTAAGCTTTTATTTGTGCAGGGCAACCACAGGTCACAACATAAAACAAGATGGCATTTGGACAGTGGATGCTCTAGGCACATGACAGACAATTCTGAATGTTTGTCAAATTTCAAAGGCTTTGAAGGAGGTTTTGTTGCATTTGGAGGAAATTCCAAGGGAGGTAAGGTTACAGGTAAGGCTACTGTAAAAGCAGGCAATATGCTTTTTAATAATGTTTTGTATGTTGAACAACTGAAGTACAATTTATTAAGTGTGTCTCAAATCTGTGATAAACAAAATATTGTTGTATTCACAGATTCTGAGTGCATTGTTCTTTCAAAGGATTTAAAAATACCTGAAAATCTTGTTTTACTTAGAACACCAAGAAAGGACAATGTCTACTGTTTGGACACAGATCTTTTATCCAAATCAAGTACTTTAAGCTGTTTGATTTCCAAAGCATCATCAAATGAGTCTGCTCTTTGGCACAGAAGAATGTGTCACATGAACTTTAAATCCATGAATGTGCTGGTTAAAAAGAATTTGGTAAGAGGTTTACCTCAAAAGGAGTTCATTTGTGATGATCATTGTGTAGCATGTCTTAAAGGCAAGCAACAAAAATCTTCTCATAAGGCCAAAAAAGTAAATTCAATCTCATCTGCTCTTCATCTTATTCATATGGATCTCTTTGGTCCAACATCTGTTTTGAGTTGGAATAAAAGGGCTTATTGGTTTAGTCATTGTTGATGATTTCACCAGATTCACATGGGTATACTTTCTTAGATCTAAAGATGAAACTGCTGAGCTAGTTAAATCTTTTTAAGATAGAAAACCAATCCAACTTAAAAGTTAAGGTGATTAGATCAGACAATGGGACTGAATTTAAAAACCATATCCTAAACAGTTTCTGTGAGTCTAAAGGCATTGCTAGGCAATATAGTGCACCAAGAACACCACAGCAAAATGGTGTAGCTGAAAGAAAGAACAGAACGTTAATTGAGGCTGCTAGAACCATGCTAGCTGATTCCAAACTGCCAATGACCTTTTGGGCAGAAGCAGTCAATATAGCTTGCTATGTTCTGAATAGGGTTTAGGTTGTTCAATCACAAGGGAAAACTCCATATGAGTTATTCCATCATAGAGTCCCCTTAAAAGCCTTCCTAAAGTCTTTTGGCTGTTCATGCACAATTCTTCACACTAAGACTCACTTAGGTAAGTTTGAAAGCAAGGCTGAAGAAGGTTTCTTTGTAGGATACTCCACTCAAAGCAAAGCCTATAGGGTATATAACAGTGTGTCTAAAACCATTGAAGAAAGTGCCAATGTTGAATTTAATGAAAACACTGCAAATGTCAAAGGCACTGGTCCTGATTGGTTGTTTGATTTAGATTCACTCACTAATTCTCTGAGCTTTGTTGAGTCAACTGCAGAAACTGATGAAAACAGGGTTGAAGCTGCCAACACAAATTCTCATGCTGGTAGCACAAATGATCAAGCTGTTGGTACAAAGATTCAGACTGTTGCAGATTCTGGTCAATGGGATGAGTATACAGTCATACCACTTCTATCTTGTGACCCACCAGGGGTACTGGATGAACAACATAATTCAAATCCAAGCTATGAAGTGCCAATCCCAAGTCCTGAGAGAACAACTCCATCACAAAGGGAAACAGTCCCAGATTCAAGTCAAGCTGTTCCTGAAGCTGAACCATCTAGTGGTCCTGATGGAGATGATACAAATCTAGGAACCTGTTTTCAGACAGACAGAGAGCCAACCCTCAGAGTTCACAAATATCATCCTCTCAATCAGATAATGGGTGATCCACGAACTCTTGTGCAGACAAGGACAATGGTTCACAAAGAGTCAACTGATGCTGATTCAGCAGTTCCAGAATTCAGTCTAGCTGCCTTTGAACATGCTTGCTTCATGTCACAGTTAGAGCCAAAGAAGGCATCAGAGGCTTTGAAAGATCCATCTTGGGTTGAGGCAATGCAGGAAGAGCTTCTACAATTCAAGATTCAGAATGTATGGACTTTAGTTGACCTTCCTAAAGGTAAGAGAGCAATTGGTACACATTGGGTTTTCAGAAACAAGAAGGATGAGAGAGGGATAGTCATCAAGAACAAAGCAAGATTGGTAGCACAAGGATACACTCAAGAAGAAGGAATAGATTATGATGATGTCTTTGCTCCAGTGGCAAGAATTGAAGCCATCAGACTGTTCCTAGCCTATGCAAGCTTCAAAGGATTTAAGGTGTATCAAATGGATGTGAAGTCTACTTTCCTGTATGGTACAATTGAAGAAGAGGTCTATGTGTGTCAACCTCCTGGATTTGAGGACTACAAGTATCCAGACAGAGTCTACAAATTGGACAAAGCCCTCTATGGACTCCACCAAGCCCCTAGAGCATGGTATGACACTCTGTCATCATACCTTCTACAGAATGGATTCAAGAGAGGTACATTGGACAAAACCCTGTTCACAAAGTCCATCAAATCTGAGATTCTGCTTGTTCAGATCTACGTTGATGATATTATCTTTGGTTCTACCAATAATAGTCTATACAAAGAGTTTGAGGCATTGATGCACAAAAATTTTCAAATGAGTTCTATGGGGGAACTCACATTCTTTTTAGGATTGCAGGTTAAGCAGAAGCCTGCAGGGCTGTTTATAAGTCAATCAAAGTATGTGAAAGACATACTGGAAAAGTTTGGTTATAAAGATACCAAAGTTGTAAGTACTCCAATGGACACTCACAAGCAGCTTGATGCAGACAAAAATGGAATAGATGTGGACATTCATCTATACAGATCCTTGATAGGATCACTTATGTATCTAACATCTTCTAGACCTTATATAATGTTTGCTGTTTGTGTTTGTGCCAGGTTTCAATGTGCTCCAAAGGATTCACATCTGTTTGCTGTTAAGAGAATCTTTAGATATCTCAAAGGTCACCCACATTTGGGCCTCTGGTATCCTAAAGACTCTCCTCTTGAACTAACAGCCTACTCTGACAGTGATTATGGAGGCTGTAACATTGACAGAAAATCCACAACTGGTGGATGTCAATATCTAGGAGCAAGATTGGTCTCTTGGCAGTGTAAAAAGCAAACGACTGTTTCCACCTCATCTACTGAAGCAGAATATGTAGCAGCTGCAAGCTGCTGTTCCCAAGTGATGTGGATTCAGAATCAACTAAGAGACTATGGTATGAATTTCCTATCCACTCCTATTTACATTGACAACTCAAGTGCAATAAGCATTGTGCAAAATCCAGTGAAATTTCCCAAAACCAAGCATATAGACATCAGATTTCATTTTATAAGGGACTATAATGAGACGAAATTAATCCAAGTTACCAAAATTCACACTGATGATCAGTTAGCTGATCTATTTACAAAACCATTTGATGTGGGAAGATTCACTTTCCTAGTATCAAATATTGGTATGGTTAATATGGATTAATTTGTTTTTCATCACTCTTTCTTATTTTCTGACAAATATGTCTATTTCATATGCTTGTTTAAGGGGGAGCCACTATTTCATTTAAATATGCTTACTTTTCAACTAACAGCTTGAGTCTTTTCTCAAGCTGCTAGTTCATTTCTCGGGCTGCTAGTTCATTTCTCGGACTGCTAGTTGTTTCACTTAATCTGTCAAAGTGTGCAGGGTATTTTGGTAACTTCCATAAGTGTGTGAGCGGGATTAGATATTTTCGAAACCTTTAAAAGGTCCCAGTTTCGTTCAATTGCAACTACCAGTTGCAAAATATCTTCCACGACCTTCTTTTCTCTCTGAGCGATTCCCACACACATCTCTGAAACCTAAATCACCGATTTATTGTCAATGGAGTTTGTCAAAGAACATAACTGTCTTCCCTACTCTCTTAAACACGCTGACCTTCAACCATTCGACGACATGATGGACTTCCTTCGAAGTTCTCATATTCATCATGCTCTTTCCATAAACCCTACAATATACATATCCCATATAGAGCAATTTTGGAAACATGCCTCTGTTCAAACCATCAATGAAGTCACTTCTTTGACGTCCAAGATTGATGGCACCACTGTCACCATCACTGATGATCTCATACGCCAACACTTGCATCTTCAAGATGCCGCAGGTATAACCGATTTCCCTCTTACTGCCTTACATGAAGGCCTTTTTGCTATAGGGCATAGGGGCCCTACTGATTCTTATACGTTCTTTAAAACTCATTTTGCCCCTAAGTGGAAATATTTGGTACATATTATACAGCAATGCATAAGCCCTAAAAGAACTGGTTGGTTAGAATTTTCCTCAAACATAGCCACTGCCTTAGTGTGCTTATCTACAGGCCAACAGATCAATTTTTCTAACATGATTTTTCAGGGTATGCTAAGGCATCATACCCTAAAACATGAAAATTTTTTGATGTATCCTAGATTTTTGGCTGAAATTATTGCAAGAACTTGCAGTAATTTCAATGTACATAAAAGGATACATGTTTCCCATAGGCACTCTTTACCTACAATAAAACGTCTTCTAAAAACAAGTGCCAATTTTTTGTCTGTTGATGTCCCATTGCCCTCTGCAATGTTGGGGATCAATCCACTAAATAGAGGAGAGGGTCCTGAGCAGGCTCAGCCTAACATCACTGCTTCACCCCCAGGACCCCAACCCACTCCTCATGATACAAATAATCACTCTGATCCTTCTGGAAATCCCTCATCCCCACTGATATTATACAAAAGAAAAAGAGGTTCAGGATTTCAAGAGCCAAATGTCCCTGTGCAGGAGGATACTCCTGCACAGAATATCCAAAGGGCACCCACTGAGGACTCTCCCACCCTCAATTTGGAGGTGGACATCTCAACAGAAGATGTTCATATGGGTACTGTGGCTGACACTACTGTTGTTTCTGCACAAGAGGCACTATCAGTGTCAACATAAGTAAGACCACACCCATGGCAGCAGAGGGTGTGCAAGCACCCTCTGGAAGTCCCCAGAACCAAGAAAAGAGGGGCCGAGAAGCTTCAACTTCTGGAATTCCTGCCAATGATAGATCACAAGTTCCACACACTTTTGCTGATCTTGAGGCTAGTCTGCAACTTATGCTTTTGACGGATCCTCAGCTGAAACCTGTTGTAGCAATGTTGGAGTATCATCAGTCCATTATTGCTGCACAGGGGGCCCAGATCATTTCACTTCGAGAGTCAGAAGCTGCTCAGAATCAGAGAATGAATTATCTTCATAAGGGGTTCACTCTTTGTGGAAATAAGATCATTCAATTGGAGAAGATGATTCGAACCCAAATGGCAACGGTTGTAGGTCCTCATGACCAAACCAATGCATCCAAAAAGGAGGAGAATCAGGAGATCCCTAAATCAGTCCAAGCAGCTCCATCAGTCCAAGCAGCTCCAGCTCCTACTCTAACAGTCCAAGATTCTAGGCTAACAGTCCCAACAGCTACTCAAGCTGTTAGCCTATAAACTCAAGCTGCTCCCTCAACAACAACAGGAGTTGTTATCAGATAAGACAGTCAAGCTCCCATCACTACAGTCCAAGCTACAACCTCTGCAACTAAAGATAAGGGCAAGGGCATTCTCATAGAATCTCCAAAGCACAAATTTTCATCCAGAGAAGCCCAAGTTGCTCATGATGCTGAATTTGCTAGAAAGTTAGCAGAAGAACAAGATGCTATTCTGGACCAGCAAACCCATGCCCCAATGCAAGATGATGAAACCTTAGGTGATTACCTAAGAGGGTTTGTGGTCAAACAGAATGAGAGAAAAAGGAAAATGCCAACAGGGCATTCAAAGGCTGAGCACAGAAAGTTTTTGATCAATTTTGCCTTTTCAGCTGGAATTCCAAAGAAGATGGCTCAGTCCATGAATACAGAGAGGCTGCAGGATATTCATGATAAAGAAATGGAAAAACAAAAAACAGCTAAAGTCTCCCATCAAGTCCAAAGCCAACATGAATCAAGTCAAGCTGGTGGCAGTAATCCAAATCCACCTGTTCAAGCTGTTGCTTCTAATCCTCAATCAGAAGAAATCACTCAAGCAAAGCTTGATCAGGTAAAGAGGGTGTTGTTTGAACATCAGCTTCAGAAAGTAATGGAGATTGAAAAGACCCTCGACTAGCATGATTTCTCAAAACCTCTGATTACATACTGATATGCTAAGCCAATGGACAACATTGACTTAAGATATCATTTTGTAGTTAGAAGAGAAACTGGTCCTGAGGAGGAATATAAAAGTATGATGCATATAGTCCAAGGAATGACCAGAGATGAGCTTACAAGAA
The DNA here is from genome assembly GCA_020465985.1 of Centrapalus pauciflorus. Lineage (NCBI taxonomy): Eukaryota > Viridiplantae > Streptophyta > Magnoliopsida > Asterales > Asteraceae > Centrapalus > Centrapalus pauciflorus. Next base: position 523,448 of record JAANYP010001462.1, on the reverse strand, counting down.
TGCATCATGTTGGGTCTGTGACTCAAGTCAGATCTTCTCTTCCATAGGTCAAGCAAGCTATCAAAGATCTGAAAAGCATTTTTGATCCAGAGTCAATAAGGAAAGATATAGAAGATGCCAAGGAGATGAAGATTGCACAAGTTGATCCGTTTGTCAAATCAAAGACATACAGACTCAAGTTTGCAAATGGATCCGGTATGTACTTCAATTTTGAATTTTATGATCTTCCAAAGGCGTTGTTAGTACAGATTGGATCAGTGAGAATATATTGTGATAGAGAAGATCTGAAGAGAGAATTTTTGAAGGCTGTTAAACAGAAACTTTCACAATTGTAAGTTTTTGGATGCCTTAGTTTGTAAATAACAGTTTTACTTTGTTTTATTTCCTTATTTGTATAAAACTTAAAGTCTTGTGTAAAGAATTTAAGTTAGGGGGAGATTGTTGGGAAATATTCTAAGTATGTCAAGCTGTTAGTTAGATTTCTCAGACTGTTAGTAGATTTTCTGTGTAAATACAAAGTTCAAGCTGTTAGTTGAAGAAGTTCGAGCTGCTAGTTCAAAAGTTCAAGCTGCCAGTGTTAAAGCTCAAGCTGCTCAACAGATAGACTTCAAGCTGCTCAACAGCTCAATAAACAGAAAGTGCTGATATTCAGGAAAAGATATATTTTGAAGATTCAAGCATATCTACTATCAGAGAAATCAGAGTTTTTCAAGGAAACAAATCAGAAAGCAGTATATATACATAGAATAGGTTTTTCTATTGTAAGTCTGCACGTACAAGTTTATTCAGTTGTAATTGTCTTTCTGATTAAGTTTTCATAAGCCTCTAAGGTTGTAAAACCCTAAGAACAATCTGTGTTCTTCGTCTAATCAAACAGATTAGAGGTGATTGTAATCATTGAGTTTGGCAATATAAATGATAATTGGTTATTGATTGTGTTTATGTGTTTATTTGTTCTGAAAGCTTTTCTTAAAACAGTTAAGTGTTATTCCGCAAACTACTTAATTGGACTTTGATTCAATACAAGGTTATTGGTTTATATTCTGATTAATTCAAACCAGTTAATCTTAGGTAGTGATTTTGATCTTGACAATTTTTGTAACAAGTTGGTCCCTCAATCCGTTAGATTTAACACCTCTCTGTTAATAATCTTAAAATGACCTTTTTACCCTTTTGATAAATTTCATTTCTTGTCCTTAAAGACTTAAAGATAAAGTATATTTATTATTAAAAATATAAACATTTAATTGGTAAATCAGATTTTTAAAAACTGAAAAACCGGGTTATAATATCCAGGTTTAATTAAACCACAAAAAAAAAAACAACTTAAGGATTTTCTGGAAAAAAAAATAGTACGAAGGAATGAAAACGTGAAAAAATGTTAGTTTTACCGTAATAACATAGTTAAAGTATTTTTTTTTTTTTAATGATATACAAACACATTTATGATAAACATTAAAAAAACAACAACATACTTTCAGTTTTTTTTTTTTTTTTTTTTTTTTTGGGTTAAATTCCAATAAGAAAACGTTGGTTCAAATGCTTTTTTTCTAAATAAAAATTTATCGACAGAAAATAAAGTTGGCCTTGAAAAAGGGGGATTCCTTGTGCTTTAATTTTGATTACAATATAAAAGATACACACATACATAGTGCTCCAATTATAAAAAGTAATAATGTCACCTTATATATTTTCTGTATGGGGGACCAAACCGTTTTTTTCCGTAATAATACCCATCAAAGATATTTTTTAACCCTTTATTGGATCGCCAACCGGGTTTTTTTCTTTTCTTATTTTATTCTTATTTTCGGTGTTACTACGTGCACTCGATAGTCATGCTTTTCTTAGTTTCCATCTTTTTATTTTAATATATTAATATTTGTCTAAGATCTTGGTTTTTATTTTAAGATATAATATAAATGTTAATATCTTTGATTTGATATTGCTTAAACTTAAAATTGGCAAATTAAAAAGTTACAAATAAGTTATTTTTGGAAATAAGTAAGCAAAGAGATTTTTATGATAATTCAATATTGTAGAATATATAAACGATATAAAATTTTATGAGTCTTATTTAATGGTTGTTCTAAAATGTAAATTTTGATATTTCAGTAGGATGATATAGAATTAATCTTTTTATAAAAAACAGGGCCGTCGAATGGATTTTAGAGGCCCTGTGCTTGTGATTACAACATAGTCCCTTAAGTATTTTAAATAGTAATTTAGTCATTTTGAGACTCAATTTTAATTGGTAAAGTCGAGTTCGTGAATAACAAAAAAAACTGATTAGAGAGAAATTAAAATAAATAATACGAATCAAATTGAATTTGACATGAATTCCATTTAAATGCACCGATGCACAACGTATACATGTCAAATACAGAAAATTTTTATTGGTCTAAATTTAAATCTTTTTTATAATCGTGAGGCCCTACGAAATTGGAGGTCCTGTGCGATCGAGTCATTCGCACACCCTAAAAGTTACCCCTGATGAAAAATATCTTCTGATCCCGATCTTATTTTTATTTAGAAAATAACAATCTTGGATAAGATTTTATATTTGCCAATTTTGCTGATAACCAAATAATCGAGATTCTTGGTTAATTAATATTTTTTTTAAAAAAATTATGTATATAATATCGATATAACTATTCATTTATGTGTGAATAATGTTAGAATTAGTTTATTGAATTACGTATTACGTTAAAATTTTTGGTAAAAATTGCTCACATTATATATATATATATATATATATATATATATATATATATATATATATATATATATATATATATATATATATATATATATATATTAAAAATTAAAAATTAAAACATACAAATATTTTATTAGTTAAACAGGGTCGGCCCTGAAGGTGTGCAGTAATGGCGCCTGGACCCCATGTTTAATAGGGCCTCATCGGAAAATTGACCGGTGATCGGAAAAAATGGTGTAAAACTAAAGTCTATTTAAGTTTAATTACTGTGTTTCACGTCATTAACAAAAAAATCTGTGAATGTGAGGATATTCAGATAAATATAGTTTTCAAAGTAATTATTTTGTTCATGTCTTATGAACATGTCTTAATATCATTGTTTTAAATGTTTTTTTTTATGTATATAGCAATTGTAGACTACTAATAACTAATAACTTTTATATAAATTTAAAAAATTTCACATTTTAAGAGCATACTATGTAAATATCTTATAGGGCCACTAAAATTCACGGGACGGCCCCGTAGTTAAAATATATATGACGATAACAATATTACCTTTTCGACAATTAGATATGAACAATAGCAAATTTATTATTATTTTTTTTAAAAATTTTATTTATAAATTTGTATTTTCTAATTCATATAAACTTAGATTTTATTTGTGTATAATATAAAAATTTTCAAATAAACATATAAAAAATAATACGTTGAACGAGCGACACATAACAAATATTGGTGTTTGTTTATTATATATTAGAATAAAAATAAAAATAAAAAGTTTACTAACCCACGTATTAAGTGTATACTTTTTATAAAAATCGTTTACATAAAATGTATATAAACTCAATATAAAATACTAATTTTAATAAAAAAAATATAAGAACAATATGATTATTTGTCATAACTATTGCTTTTCTAGCTTTGTATAAATTTATGAATTGTAATTACTTTATTTATCATTCATCTAAATTTGTATTTTTAATTTTATATAAGTTTAGTTGATTTAATTGAAACATAATTTTAGAACATTTTCAGAGTTCATGAGATATTTAGCTACCTTGTAGAGGTAGTTACCAACTTACCATTTTGTGTGATTGATATTACTTCGGTTATGTATAAACAAAGACTTTCGTGACATATAGACTGTAAATCAAAGTTTTAACATTACCAGGGTTGCATGAAATGATTGACAATAGTTAACTTATTATATTATATCACTAGTTTATTACCCGCGTATTACGCGGATATTTTTAATATATATAAAATATAATAAACTAAAAAATAAAGATATAATTATTATTTTTAAACAAAATATATAATAATAATATTATTATTTATTATGACCTATTACACATGAATAGTAATCATTTTTTAAATATTTTAAACTATTATCATATTATATTATACTTAATAAGTTATTAAAGTATTTGATTTTGTTGGCATTGGTTTGATTTGAATTTAAAAGTAGATTGTATTAGATATGGATAAATATAGTTTAAATTTATTTATTATTTTTTAAAACTATAAATGTCACGTGTCAATTCATGGTGATGACACGTGGCTTCATGAGAGTTGAGTATATTTACTCTTTTATTAGTATAGATAGATGTCATTTGACGTGTTATTTAAGTGACATTTGGATATGAATTAAGGGTATAACAACCTGCATTACCATCTATTTTATCTTACACTATCATATTTTGTTTTGTTTTATTTTTGAACGACACTACCTAAAACAGTATAATCACCCTTATTATTCACAAATCCACATCATAGACAACCTCGACGAGCACTTGCACCTAACCCTCCCTCATCCATCGTTGTTCGCAGATATACAACTCCCATTATTGCCGCCCTCCGCGATAGAATCACACGATCACACAAATAATTCGATGCGAGTGTATATATGATCGATTACATGTATTTGAATATTGTGCCAAACAAACAAATTGAATCTAATCCTAAATATGTTCAAACAAACACAATCATACATACCGCCAGATATATGCATGACAACTAGAACACAAACATAATCTCACTTAATTAATTAGATTATGGGGTTTTGATTTTTGTTTTTGTTTTCTGTCTAATCGTTTTAGGTGTTTTCGTTTTGATTTCATCAACTGCTTTGATTTTCCACTTATATTCAAACATGTGGTTTCAATTTGTGTAATCGCTCATGGTGATTTGGTTTTGTTTTGTTTTTTGTTTTTTGTTTTTTTTTGCGCAATATATACATCACATATGTATGCCATGGATTACAATTGTGAAAGTGTTTGGACCGTTTGGTTTTGCGTTATAAATAAAATTATTAGCTTATTATGTTACAATAACAATTGTTTTACCACACATATTAAATGGTTACCAAAAAAGTGAATATCGAAATGGGATAATTGCGAAAAAAAACCCCCAACTTGTTAGTTTTTTGTGATTAAAACCCCAAATTATTTTTTGTTGCATAGAAAACCCCTAACTAACTAAAAATCAGTAAATCAAGGTTTTATCAATTGGTAACCGGTTGAAACCGGTTATTAATCCTACGTTGACCGGTAAATAACCTACGTTGAATTAATTTTAAATGTTGATCATCAACGAGTGTTTAAATGATCAACGAGTGTTTAAATGATGTGTAATACTTGGCAATCAGTTGCAACATTTAAAATTAATTCAACGTAGGTTATTTACCGGTCAACGTAGGATTAATAACCGGTTTCAACCGGTTACCCATTGATAAAATCTTGATTTACTGATTTTTAGTTAGTTCGTGGTTTTCAATGCAACGAAAAATAATCTGGGGTTTTAATCATAAAAAACTGACAAGTTAAAGGTTTTTTGCGTAATTATCCCTGTAGAAAAACCCAAAAATATATTGAGAATCATACGCATCATAAATAATGTTGTTTTTTTACATCTTTATTATAAATTTTGCTTGATGCATATAGGAATTATGGATCAATTGACGTACATATAACAACTTTTTGTTTAACGCCGTTTATATTAACATTATTTATTTTTATCGTTAATTTCATGAACTTTTATAATCTTCATTGTTGATATCTAAAAGTTAAAAAAGATATTGAACCTATAAAGTATAAATGTTAAAAAATATTAAAAGTTAATATTATTCGTGATAAAAAATAAATAATATTTTCATTAATGGTTAAAAAAATATAAAAGATATTGTTATTTTAACAACTGGACCAGATTATAATTATGGTGTAACTAAAAACCAAATATGTAAAATTATAAGTAATTATCCAAAATGAAAATAAATTGTTGTATAATTTATGTGTTTACGGTTATTATAATATTTATCATTCTAAATCAATTACTTGTTTAATTAATCATCCAAAATCTATATTAACTTTTTTAATTACAATTTAAAATCTATTACTTGTAAATTGCAATGGAATCATTTGGGGGACAAAGCGTGGGATATTTTTCTATCTAAAATGCATTATACAATTTTCACACCATATTTAACTTTATATAAGACTTTTTTTTTAAACTTTAACTTTAACTGTTTTTAAAATAGTCTTTCTTAAAAAGGTCAAACAATTAATATAAAAACCGATCATTACTATATCAAAATTAATAAGTATTGTATTCAACTATTCATCACACTCTCATTTCCATGTGACGGCAATCGAATGATTATGTTCCTTAAAAGCTTAAATTTATATCCTTATATACTAAAAACAAATGTGTTCTTGCAAAACATAAGTTTTAACTTCATTTAGTATTTTGTTTTAATATTTCGTTTGTAAAATCTTTATCTTCTATTTTTATTTTTTTACATTTTAGTACTTGACTTAAAATACCATCAAATTTTATTTCATAAAATAACAATATAGTTTCTTGTTTTTCACAATTTTTTTCCATTATAATTTCAATGAACTTATTCATCCCAACTATTAACGTTGTGTTTTCCAACGAGAGAAAGTTGAAGAAAGAAAGAGAAAGTAGAAAAAAACAAAAAGTTGTTGTATTCTTTGAACATTTTAAAGGAAAGAAGAGAAAAGAATTGGAAATAGAGAATCATGAAAATCTCTCTCTAAAAGTGGGAAGAAAGTGAAAAAAACAAAATAACCATAAATTTATGTTCTTTCAAAAACCTAGTTTTTGTTTTGTCTTCGTTTCCTCTGTATTTCTTTCCTTCATCTTATTTTCCATTTTTTTTCCTTTAAAATTGAAGAACAGAGTTATAAATGATGGTATTGTAAGAAAATCATCCTAACGACACATTCTTACGGTGCAAATATTTAGTTGGTTTTAAAAATAAATAAATAAATAAAGCGGCTCAAGTTTGAACGAACATATTATTTGCATAGAATCCTTGGGGAAAGGTCATGGCCTTGCGGGAGTCCAAAACACTCCATTAGGATTATCGGATCTCTTCACGTACTGTTTTCTTTTCTTTTCTTGAAAAATAGGTTATTATATGTAATAGAAAGTTCAGGGAAACACCCCGTTAGGAATACCGGGTCTCTTCACGTACTGTTTTCTTTTCTTTTCTTATTTTGAAAAATAGGTTATTATATGTAATAGAAAGTTCAGTGATGGTTAACCCTTTAAAATAGTGTTTCGTTTTTTGAATGTTTTTAAAGAAATTAAATTTATCAAAGAGTTAAAATAGTCCAACAATTGTGATTGAATTTCTTTTCCTTTCAAATGAGATGATTCAAATTCATGAGTTTGATGTGTTTGTTAACTTGCAACCATTGGCCTTACTTTGGATTTGCAAAAACACATATTTCAATTTGTCTGATTGGATTACAAAAACGACAAATTTGGTTATTGTTTCGCATATAAATGTAGTTTTGGATAAAAAAAAATGTATTGTTTTGTTATCTCTTACTCACAGACAGTCTCATTTACGGTGTTTGTATTTTTCGTCCTTGTATAGATATGTGTTTTTAATGATATATTTTTTTCACTTATAAAAAAATCGTTTTCCTTTTAATTATCTTGGATTCAACCGTTCTTTTTTATCATAAAATAACAGAAGTTTTTATAGCCAGCAATTTAAAAAATAGTTAGAAAAAATGATACATACCCAACGTCTAATCGAAACAACTATAAATTACATGACAACCTTGAAAACAGAAAATTGAAATAAACTATACCAACATTTTTTTTAAATTTTTTAAATGGATTGAATTGTGTGGGCCTTGCTTTGACCAGACAAAGAAGAAGGAAGAGAATGAAATCTGGTGGAAGGCGCATGGGAACACCCCCTCGTGCGCTATGCTTTCATCATTGGTCGCATGCCTCCAAAGTCCAAACTCACAACTCATTATTTTGTGTTTTTACTCTTTTATTTATTTTTTTTAAAATTTTCTTAAACTGTAAAAAAAGCGTCATTAAGTTAACGGATAATTTAATTATTTACCATGTAATGACCTATTATATGGTGAGCTCGATTTATTATTCATGTGGAAGCAGGGGCGGACCCATGTGTTAGTCGGGGGTGACATGTGCTCCGGTCCTACCGTCAATAACTTTGTTTTCATGGTGTAATTTTTTGCAATTTTTATTTGTGCAAATGGTGGTTCTTTGAACGTGCAATTGTGTTTTTTCAAATATCAGAAAAAGTATTAGAATAATTTAATAAAAAAATTTTTATAACCTTCAATCAAATAAATAAATTTATAGTATAATTATTTATGATTTAATGTAACAAATAAAAATAAAAATAAATTAATAATATAAAGCCTAAATTAAATACCCAATAAGACATTATTATTTATAGTTTTGGTTCATTTCACCAATCCATACCATTATTCTTATTCAACCCCAAATTTTATAAAATTTCAGTTAATATTAGCGGTTGTTAACCCGACCCGACCAATCTAATTAATAAAATTATAAAATCGTAAACACTCCTCAAATTTGTGCCACCGTCGACCAAAAATCCTGGGACCGCCACTGTGTGGATGGTGATTGAGTTGAATTGTCCGGAACATCTTTTAGAATACGGTGCTATTTGTTTTTTAAGAGGTTAATATTGTACCCATTATGGATGTATAGAACTACGACACTACGTGTTTTTGTCCAATAGACAATTTGGGATGAAACAAATGAAATTTAATCACTCGTCTTACATTAAAAGGGATGTGTACATTGGTGTGTTTGTTTGATGAGTTTTTAACATAAGGAACGAATTTGAGTTTCATTGATATTATTTCTTTAAAAATGATTACCAAATATTTAGAAACGATTACCAAAAACTCAAACCCTTCCAAACTCATGGGTTTTCTCTTTCTTTTATTTCTTTCAAACTCATACGGTCATACACATACTCATTTCTAAACTTTTCAACAAACCAAACACCCCTTATGGTGGAATGAAGGAGCTAGTAATTAGCAAGTCTTATGTCATTAACAAAAAACAAAATAAAAAAAAGATCTTATGATTAGTATAATGTAAGTAGAGATTGTATATGTAACATTCATTTTACAAAAGTAAAGTAAATTAGTTCGTTACTTGAATAAGATATCATACATAAGTAAGTTAATTACCTTTTTCAGCCGATTAATCTGTAATTAAGAAAGTATATGAGCACGCCATATGTGGGGATCAGGATATAGGAAAAGGAGGGAAGGAGTGGTATTTATATCTCTCCCTCTTCACCATACTTCTCACCATTACAATTGCTCCATTCCTCCCTCTATCTTGTGATCCACCGGAGTCGATCTTCTCGATGGCGGAACCCGGCCGACTCACCACCGCTCAAAGAATATCAGGATGGTTTCCGGAGAGGGTGCAATTGCACATCGCCATGCTAGCGTTGCAGTTCGGATACGCCGGTTTTCATGTGGTCTCTCGAGCTGCTCTTAATATGGGCATTTCCAAGATTGTCTTTCCCGTCTACCGCAATATCCTCGCCTTCGTCCTTCTCCTCCCTTTCGCTTATTTCCTCGAAAAGTTCGTGTTTTTTCTTTTTTTAAATCTTCTTTCGTTACGATTGATTTCAATTCGGCTTTTTTAGTCGATGTGTTTTAGTAAACTTATCTTATAGATTATCTGTTCAAATCTTGTGTTACTATTTTTACTCGTTTTTTTTATCGATCAGGAAGGAGCGGCCACCGATCAGTCTCAATTTTCTCGTCCAGTTCTTCCTTCTTGCCATCGTTGGGTATGATTTCGATTCGAGCAAAACCCACAAAACAAAAATGAATTACATTCAATTTAATGTGTTCATAATTTAACTTTCATATAATTAATGTTCATATGTTATAGGATCACTGCAAACCAAGGTTTCTATTTGTTGGGTTTGGACAACACTTCACCGACGTTCGCCTCCGCCATTCAAAACTCCGTCCCCGCCATCACATTCCTCATGGCGGCCGTTCTCCGGTAAGCTCCCATGCCTATATATATATATATACACACATACGCGCGCGCACACATACAAATTAAATTAATTAATAAACAAATTAAAGTAAGTTTATAATTGGGATAATTACACAAAAAACCCTCAACTTGTTAGGTTTTTGTAATTCCAAACTATTTTTCGTTGTATAGAAAACCCCGAACTAACTAAAAATCAGAAAATCAAAGTTTTATCAATGGTTAACCGGTTATTAATCCTACGTGAACCGTAAATAACCTACGTGGAATAAATTTTAATTGTTGAAACTGGTTGCCAAATATTATTACACATCATTTAAACACTCGTTGATGATCTAATCCCGTTTAAAAATAACAATTAAAAATTATCAACGGGGGTTTAAATGATGTGTAATACTTGACAACCAGTTTCAACAATTAAAACTTATTCCACATAGGTTATTTACCAGTCCACGTATGATTATAACCGGTTTCAACGGATTACTCATTGATAAAACCTTGATTTACTGATTTTTAGTTAGTTCGGAGTTTTCTATACAACGGAAAATGATTTGGGATTTTAATTAATCACAAAAACCTGACAAGTTGAGGGTTTTTTTGCACAATTATCCCTAACATTAATTACAAGTTTATGTATAATTTTCAGGATAGAAAAAGTGAGACTGGACAGGAAAGACGGAATATCGAAAGTAGTCGGAACCCTATTCTGTATCGCGGGAGCATCAGTGATCACTCTTTACAAAGGACCGACGATCTACAGCCCGTCGCCAACGCTAAACAAGGTGCGACAGATGTCGCCAGTGTTGCAGTCGCTGGGAGACGCCAACGGGAAGAGCTGGACGCTCGGGTGCTTGTTTTTGATCGGACATTGTTTGTCGTGGTCCGGGTGGTTGGTTTTGCAGGCTCCGGTGTTGAAAAAGTATCCGGCCCGGCTTTCGTTCACATCATACCAGTGTTTCTTTGGGATTCTGCAGTTTATAGTATTAGCCGCGTTTATGGAGCGAGATTTGAATGCTTGGCTAATCCATACCGGGTCGGAGCTTTTTAGCGTCTTTTATGCGGTATGTGATATATGGTTTTTGGGTTCATTTCGGATCATGGAATTGGGTCTGGGTGGAAGTTTACTCCACCTGAAGCCCAACTTGTTTAGTGGCAAAAAAAATATTTATCAAACCAAAAATAACCACAAATTTGATAAAAAATTTAACTTTATAGACACTTAATATATAAAATTGGTAAAAAGTAACATAAACTACAAATTTTAAGAAAATTTGTTTTTATCGGGAAAGTAACGAAATTCTGTTGTTTACGCCGTTAAGGTGTCTTGAAATAATCATTACAATTTTAGTCGGTCACCAATAACTTTTTTTTTTAATATTGAAATTTATAATTGTTTACGGATCTAAAGTTTTTTTTTACAAAACTACAAGTAAATAATGGCTTGGTTTTGTCAAAAAAATTTATATCATCGTATTTCTAAGGGTCAATTGCGTCAAAAGGCCTACAGTTACAGTTATTTTTAATTGGATAGCATATTATTTTTTTTTCTAATTAATGTAACATACTTTCCAAATCAAGTAAATAAAGATTTTCATATCGGATTGAAAGGTAAAAATTACCGCTGTGACAGTTTCTTGTCCAGTCAACACTTTTTTTTTACAGAAATAACAGTTTAATTGTTATATGATGTGCACTATTTTGTGCAATTTAAAAGTACTTTTTGATAATACTTTGCTAGTTTAAGCAAATTTAAAAATAATTAAGCAATATTAGAAATTAAAAAAACTGATGACTAGATTAAGAAATCGTCATGTTATGATACATTTTCATGACTAGTTATGAAAATTTTGAAACTGGTTTAAGATTTTAAATTCGATACTTCACTATTAGTTGATATAAAGTAGACTTAATAGTAATATTAGTTGTAAGCTGACCTAACCTAGCCATCAACCCATCTAAGTCATTCATGTTACGGTCTTGAATAAATTGGACCCCATAATGTTTGAATCCTGAATTTGTCGTTGACTGAAAACACAAGTAATTATGAGTGCAGGGAGTGGTGGCATCAGGAATAGCATTCGCGATACAGATATGGTGCATTGATAAAGGTGGCCCTGTTTTCGTAGCGCTATATCAGCCGGTTCAGACTCTTGTAGTTGCTCTCATGGCATCTGTTGCTTTAGGCGAAGAGTTCTATTTGGGAGGGTATGTCAAAACTTTATGTAACTATTGGTAGATTTTTAGGAATATTTTTAATCCTCACACCGCATTTTTATATAATGAATTACAAATATTTATATTGTGCAGAATTATTGGAGCAGTATTAATCATAACCGGATTGTATCTCGTATTGTGGGGAAAGAATGAAGAGAGGAAGTTTTTGCTGCAAAAACAACCACCGTTGATTCAGTCATCTACAGATCATGGTCATGCCAAATCGTCAATTGTTCAGCCTTTGTTATCACAATCAAACGAAAATGTTTGAGGAGCATAAGCCTAACCTTTTTGAAAAATGGAATTTATTATGCATTTATTATATATATGTTTAAAATTGGAGAGCAAATTAATTAAGAGCGGTGTGTTTTATAAAAATGTGCTTTTAGTAGAGATTTTGTTTGTTCAATTATTCATGCTGGTAGTAGCCTTCTTCTTTTACTTCAAAAATGTCATTTTATTATCTCATTATCAATGATGATGATTTGTATCTTGTATTATATATCTTCCATCTAAAGGCCTAATGAGTACTTTGGTAATTAATTCTAATTAAAGTTGTATTTATTTTTAATCACAAGTTTCTTGTAAATTCATTGGGTGTGACGGTGTATCTAAATTTAAGTTTTTTGGGTCTTATTTAAAGCTAATAATTTAAGGGGACGAATCAAGGTGTTAACAGGCCTTTTTAACTAATTATAATTAGATTAAACGTGCTTGTTTATCTCTCTTATAAGTGTTAAATACATATTAAATCTATTGTTGATTGTTGTTAATTTTAAAATATTGTAATTGCATATTTAAAATTTTGGGAAGAGGATGGTAATAAAATTAATTTCTTGCACTATTGATGTTATTTATGTTGGAGGTCAGCTGACTTTTCCAGTTAACCGTCCACATCTACGAAAGTCTGGAAAGTAGACAATCGTTTTTGGATCTAGGTGAGAGGAAACGGGTGATCTAAACATGCTATATCAATCGATAGGTGTGTTGAATTTTTTTCTTGTGATGTTGTGTTGTTTTTATACTCCAGAAATGTTCATTTTTTCCTTTTGCAGCAAACTCGCTTTCGAATTCCATCAAATCACATCTGAATCCACTTTATCTTGATCAATTTCATCAAAATCAGAAGTTTTTGGACTTGAATAAGCCATATCACTAACACCATCACCCTCATAATCAAGTCATATTCGAAAGCTTTATAACAATGGAAAACTCATGGATATATTTGCCAAAACCAAACTATTGAACTATTGATTACTAAGTTTTTATTTTTTTAGCTTTTAACTTCTAGCCTTTAGGCCCAAAGCTGCACCATTCTTCCAACACTTCTAGCCTTTAGGCCCAAATTGTTTAATTAATTGCAATTATTTTTTTTGTAACAAAAAAAAAATTCTTTTTTAATGAGATTATTTACTTACACTAAAAATAATGTGGTTAATTTTTTATACAAAAAGTCACATTCTATGTAGATGTATAGTATCATACACTAAATTCATTACATTTTATATTTAATACAATTTATGTAGAATGTATTATATCATACATTGAATTCATTGCATTTCATGTTGAATACAATTTATAGAAGTATTTACATTTAAGCTAAGTGGTTAATTCTGTATATAATATATAATATATCAGATTCTATATTGAATGCATTTTATCATACATTAAATTCAATGAATATATTTCAAGTTGAATACATGTATAATCTATACTATTAAAAGAGTAACACAATTACCACTTGTCATCTTCTCCTTCTATTTGACACTTGTCATTTTCGTATTTAATTTGCCACTTGTCATTCTTACAAATTGTCATGTCATTATTAGAATTATTAATAATATCAAATCAAATCTAATTGAATTCAATCTATTAAAATATGTTTTAACTATTAACTAACTATAATTTCATTAAACTAAAATTATTTTTATACATTTATCAATATTTAATATTAATTTTTAATGTTATGTTTATATAGTTTTAAAAAAAGATATTTATTAGATTTATCCGTGTAATACACGGGTTAATAAACTAGTATGTACTATACATATAATTTTCTAAGCAGAATGTATTGTATCATACAATGAATATATTGCACTACACGTGGAATACAATTTATAAACAATCCAAATTGAAATCATTTATAGCATATTCATAAATTGTTGTCTCAAATTGCTTGCATGTCATATGTAATATTTTGTATCAAATATGTAATGCTAGTTCGTTTTAGATTTTTTTTATTCATTTTCAGATGTATATTGTATATTCTGTGTTGAACATGTAACATTAGTTTGTTTTAGATCTTCCATATAAAATATGTAATATTTCTTGTTAAATATGTACATTTTGTGTTTAATATATAAAATTCTGTAATGATTATGTAATATTCATTGTTGAATATGTAATATTTTGTGTTGAATATATAATACTCGTTTCAAATCAATTGCATTTTTTTTTGTAAAATCTCAAACTGTATAGTCGTTGATAATTTAAAATTTACCAACGATGAATATTTACTAAATTTTAAAATTTTCTAACAACATAATGGAACATTTGGTTAGCGAATTTTCTGAGATTCACTGATATTTAAATTTTAAAATCCTGTGTTTTGTTCACAAATTACAGTAAAGTTTTAAAATCTCAGTATTTCGTAAATCTCACATTATTTGTTATTTAAAAACTCAGTCTTCCCCTTGATTTTAAATCCCAGTTACATTTAGGGGTGTTATTCGGGCGGATTAATTGAGTATCGGGTTATTCGGTTTGGGTTATTCGGGTTTGAGTGTGTGAGTTAGCTACCCGAACCCGAACCAAATAAGAGGACGGGTTATTCGGTTTCGGGTTAAATGGGTATCGGGTTATTCGGTTTGGGTTAAATGGGTTATTTGGTTTTGATATAAAAAATGAAATCATCTACAAAATATTTTAAATTGGTTAAATGAGTTGGGTAATTTTGTGTTATCTATGTTGGAGGTCAGCTGACTTTTCCGGTTAACCATCCACATCTACGAAAGTCTGGAAAGTAGACAATCGTTTTTGGATCTGGGTGAGAGGAAACAGGTGATCTAAACATGCTATATCAATCGATAGGTGTGTTGAATTTTTTTCTTGTGATGTTGTGCTGTTTTTATACTCCAGAAATGTTCAGTTTTTCCTTTTGCAGCAAACCCACTTTCGAATTCCATCAAACCACATCTGAATCCACTTTATCTTGTTCAGATTCATCAAAATCTGAGATTTTTGCACTTGAATAAGCCATATCACTAACACCATCACCCTCATAATCAAGTCATATTCGAAAGCTTTATAACAATGGAAAACTCATGGATATATTTGCCAAAACCAAACTATTGAACTATTGATTACTAAGTTTTTATTCTTTTAGCTTTTAACTTCTAGCCTTTAGGCCCAAAGCTGCACCATTCTTCCAACACTTCTAGCCTTTAGGCCCAAATTGTTTAATTAATTGCAATTATTTTTTTTGTAACATAAAAATTTCTTTTTTAATGAGATTATTTACTTACACTAAAAATAATGTGGTTAATTTTTTATATAAAAAGTCACATTCTATGTCAACGCTGAATTCATTACATTTTATATCTAATACAATTTATGTAGAATGTATTATATCATATATTGAATTCATTGCATTTCATAATTAATACAATTTATGAAGTATTTACATTTAAGCTAAGTGGTTAATTCTGTAAAGGGAAAATTTCGCAAAAAACCATCAAACTACAAGTTTTTTTCGATTAAGTCCCTCAATCAATTTTTTTTATCTGATAAGTCCCTTAACTAAATAAAAATCACGAATGTTGTGTTTTTTTCAAGAAAAGTTACCGGTCACCTGTTGAGCGGGTTGCAATTGCTGACGTGAATTTTATAAATCTATGATTTTTTTCGATTAAGTCCCTCAACTAAATTATTTTGTCTTATAAATCCCTTAACTAAATTATTTTGTGTTATAAATCCCTCAACTAATTTTTTGCCACATAAATCTCTTATTTCGATAAAAATCGTGTTATTTGTTGTTTTATTAATTTAAGTGATTGTTCAATTGACACTCACATCATACATACGTGGATGCAAAAAAAAATTAAACAAAATGATAAATCAAAACGATCATTTTTATTGTTTAAAGTTTAGTCGGTATGAACTAGTTAGATTTATTTAAAAATTGTGGTCTAGACAAACATAGGATCGAAATAATCATCATTTATGTTTTTATATCGAAATAATCATCATTTATGTTTTAAAAAATTTATTATTTTCAAACAAACATCGTCTTTTTGAAAAATATTATTTTCAAACCAACTTATGTTATCAGGAATAACGGACTTTTTAAAATTTTTTATTATTTTCAAACAACCATCGTCGTTTTGAAAACATATTATTTTCAAACCAACTTATTTTGGTCTAGACAAATATGACATGCTCTGTCATTGAAATAAATATCGTCGTTTTTCGTTTTTATTTTATCGAAAAGTTGAAAGGTTTAAGTAGTTCGGGGACTTATCAGGAAAAAAAATGAAATGGGGACTTAATCGAAAAAATTTTATACTTTGATGGTTTTTGCAAAATAGGTTTAAGCATGTTAATATGTTATAACAGGTTAACAGACCAATTTAAAAGGTTTAAGCAGTCTGGAGACTAATCAGAAATAAAAAATAAAATGGGGACTTAATCGAAAAAATTTTGTACTTTGATGGTTTTTTTGCATAATTTTCCCTTCTGTATATAACATATAATATATCATATTCTATATTGAATGCATTTTATCATACATTGAATTCAATATATTCCGAGTCAAATACATGTTTATAATATGTACTATACATATAATATTCTATGGAGAATGTATTGTATCATACAATGAATATATTGCACTCTATGTGGAATACAATTTATAAAAAATTCAAATTAAAATCAGTTATAGCATATTCATAAATTGTTGTCTTTGATTGCTACCATATTATATGTAATATTTTGCATCGAATATGTAACGTTAGTTCATTCTAGATTTTTTATTTGTTTTCAGATCTTATATTGAATATGTAACACTCTGCGTTGAATATGTAACATTAGTTCGTTTCAGAATCTTCTATATTAAATATGTAATATTTCTTGTTAAAAATGTACATTCGGTGTTTAATATAGGCATGACAATGGGGCGGGGATCTCGGTTCTCATCCCCATCCCCGCTTCTTAATCTTCTTCCCCATCCCCGACCTCATCCCCATCTCAATCGGGGATCGGGGATCCCCATTTTGGAACGATTTTTTCAAGTTTCTAAAGATTATTTAAGTTTAAACTATAAATAGTAATTTAGTAGATAATATATGTAAATAAACTTTACAAATTAATTCTCATATATTTGAGTTATTTACATATATAATGTATAATTTATAATAAAACTAAAACAAAGAAATGTATGCAAATAATTTATAAAATCAATGAAATGAAAAAAAAAAACAATAATATTTTAAACTATAGAAAAGTCATATACAATGATATTTAATATATTACATAAAATGTAATGAATAATTGACATTGTAAAGTTAAATATATATAATAATCTATATTAAAACATAATTTAAAACCGGGGTCGGGTTCAGAGATTTACGTGTCTCCCATCCCCGCCCCATCCCCAATATTTTAAATCGGGGATTCCCCGTCCTCATCCCCGGTCAACTCGGGGTCGAGTTACGAGTTTTCCGTTGGGGATGAGTTTTTTGCCAAGCCTAGTTTAATATATAACGTTCTGTATTGATTAGGTAATGTTCAATGTTGAATATGTAATATTTCGTGTTGGATATATAACACTTGTTTCAAATCAGCTGCATTCTTTGTAAAATCTCATAAACTGTATAGACGCTGATAATTTAATATTTTACCAACAATGTATAGTTGTTACTAAATTTAAATTTTTCTAACAACCTAAGGGGACGTTTTGTTCGCGGTTTTCCTGAATTCCTGGGATTCACTGAGATTTAAATTTTAAAATCCTATGTTTGGTTCACATATATCAGTGAGGATTAAAAGCCCTGGATTTTGTAAATCCCATCATTGTTTGTTATTTAAAAACAGAGTCTCCTCCTAGGATTTAAATCCCAGTTGCATTGCATTTTTCATATTCGCAAATTTTCTCTAAAAGAAAATGCAAATTCTTTTGACAAAATCCTGATAAATGAAAATACTACACAGTGCAAATTCTTTGACAGAATGTAGATCTCAGGGGGGAAAAAATCTGCAAATCAAACGCCCCTAATACTCATTGTTAAAAGAAAACTCAACTTTTGTTAAGTTTCGTTGTTAAAGTCGTTGCTAATTCACAATTTACTAACGATTATCATGTTATTGGTAAACAATCATTCGTAAATATAGTTTTTCTAGTAGTTAAACCTCATCTTTAATTGGTTATCCCCAATGATAATTTCTTGTTAAGTCTTTGTGGTTTTTTAGACGGTGATAGGGAATCTATAAAAACTATTAAAAGACTAAATAGATTGTCATTTTTTCATTTTTTTTATGATTCCTAGTGACATATTGTAATATTAACATGTGTAAAATTAATATTTTAATATTAACTTAAGATTTTAAGTTAATTTCATTTTTTAAGATTAGATTATGATTGGATCCATAGAATCACAACAAACAATATTATAAAATTCTTTAATTAATAATTATAATGATGATGATAAACAGGAGTGGACCGAGCATGTACCAACGGGGGTCAAACACCCCGATAAATTTTTTTACGTGTTATATATATGGTTAAAAAAATATACATAAACGTAATAGTTGGTAACCTATTTAACAAACTATAAAAAAAAAAACATGTATTTTGGTTTGGGCCTTGCTTGAAAATTGAGTTTGGGCTTCTAGTTTGGAGATTTCTGCTGCTGGATTAGGGATGGATGGTCAGCGCCACTGCCCTTCTTGGCTGCTTGTGTGTGTGTCGCACAAACGAAAACAGAAAGAAGAACTGAAGAAGATAAGCGACAAACCTGAGCCCGCCCCGCCGGCCGCCGCAACGCGCTTTCCCTCCGCGGTCAAGCTTCTTCTCGCAGAGTCGTACTCTCGCTCTCGCCACCGCCACAGCCTCTCGGCTCTCACTCTTAGAGGTATAATTAGTTGTTTTTTTGAGTATTTATATTGTGAAATTCTTAGTTAATAGTTGTACTACTTGACTTATTTTATACATTATTAGATTTTTAAATGAGTAATTGATCATATAATTTATTTTATATATGACTAATTCTAAATGATATAGTTTAGATTATTATTTAAGAATTAAGAGATAAGATTTTTAAATGTTTGATATAAAGTTACATGTGTTTAATTGTTTATTTCATTAGACAATATCAATATGGATCGATTTTTGAAAAGAAAGTTATCAAGATCCGAATCTCCGTCAAGTGGAAGAGCTTCAAATACTTTTCCACAAAGATGAAAACTCGTAGGGGCCAACTTTAGAATCTAATTTTTGTTTGTTTGTAAGTTTGTAACAATTAATGACATCGCATCATTTACGTATGTGTTTTATTATATGATCTAGATGAATCGACCCGAAAGTTTGAGATTTAAAATTTTTTTTTAAGTCACAAGCACTTACTGTAACATCCTGCTTTTGAACCACGTAAGTAGATTTATTTTAGTGGATTGTTATTTTATTTATATTGTGTTGGTCCATTTATATCCCGATTAGTGTATTCGTATGTGTCGGGATTGTGATATACGTGTCATCGGGTTCTGATTTTAGTGGATTAATTATATATTTGAGATCACGGGATTAAATGTGTTGAAATGACATTAATAATGAAAATATGACATCGGGTTCGGATTATTGGGTTTAGGGGTTACTAAATATAGAACCGTTATATATAAGCCTTTTTTTCATTTGGCAACCTTAAAGTGTGTTGTGTGTGTGTGCTCGGAGTAAATAGCAACAAGAAAGTCTCTATAATATGAAGTGGATTGCGGGAAATCATTCTCACCATCTCCATCTTGTGTTCTTGAGGTTTTGAGGTAAGAAAGCTTTGAATTGGTGGCTCAAATTCGTAGTGATTATTGTGGAAATCATGAAATTGGCTTATAAGCATGTAGGGGATAGTAATATATGTGTTTTGTGAGTTTTCTGGAGTTAATAATCGAGTTGTGGGGTGAAAGATGCCCCTGGCCAGCCATTATCGCGAACAGGGGAAGACATGCTCGCCCAAGAGCGCGATAGCGACCCCTGAGCGCGGACGCGATGAGTTTTGTAGCGGCGTGGGTTGAGGATGACCGAGATCTAGGGCGCGGACCGTGATGGTCAGCGCGGCCGCAACGGACTAAGCGTGATCGTGATCACGATGGGGTTAGCACGGGCCACGATCAGGGTGTTTGGGTTGGGTTTCTGTTTTGGACTCTGGGGTTTTTTGGGGTTGCTTTTGGGTCCAGTACCGTTGCAAGGTCTGTAAATGGGTTGTTATATATCAGTGGGTTGTATTAACATTCTGGGATCCGCGTACCTACAGGAACGAGTATATAGCGAGCTGAGCCGGATCAAGGACTTCCGGGTACTGTAAATCAGTCAGGGCAATCAGTTGAGTACTCGAGTTTTTTTTTTTAACCGCGGGATCATTTTACGAGTCTTAGCTATGTAGCTATTATTGTTATATGTGATGTGTATGAGACAGGGACTTGAATATCAGGTATGATTCTATTCTTATTATTTGTGTTATATGTGCATGAGATTAGATCCATTCCAGGGGTGTCCGTGATGAGTTCCATACGGACGGTGATTCGCCATGGGTGATCGCGCGGGCTGACTGGCCCTAACAAGTCTTTAGAGCGTTTATACCGGCATCGCTTTTGGCCAGGTCGCTCCTGAGCTGCAGGGTTTTGCTAACTACTGCTATGTGCGGTTCGTTAGCCGACGAAGTGTCCCCACTAGGATTGTGCACAGGGTTAAGGATCTCATGCCTTTTGTGACTATACTTGAGATATGTGTTGATTGCCAGGGACACGGATAGTGACTGCCATGCGTGTTATGTGCTTGCGTTATGTGTTTATTGTGCAGAGTCTAACCCTCGCGTACTCACGAGCTTTCCAGCTTACGTCTTCGAGTCTAACATGTTCAGGGAATAGGAAAGGGGATGAGCAACAGTCGCCGCCAAAATAGGACGTTGAATTACTTGGAGACTCTTGTACTTGTTTCTGTATAATGATTATATTAGCAGTGCATGTGATAACTCTTTTGAGACTTTGTAATCAGTATATGTATTTGATAGTCAGGGGTATTGTATTAGCTTAAACTGGGTTGTTATCTGTACTGAACTGCAGTTATTTTGTTAGTCTTTTGTGTAAAAGTATTAAATAATCAGTGAATTGTAATATCCTTTGACACGTGTATTATGGATTCTATGCGTTATTGCCATTTATGATACTATGTCAACGTGGCATTTATGTGATTTGGGAAGGTGTTACACTTACATTCTGGTAGCTATTAAATTCTGATCCCCATAAAAAATTTATGGATCCGTCACTGATGATAACTTTAAAAGTTATTAATAATCATCTTTTCAATTTAAATGATTTATACATTAAATTAGTTACAATAAAATATATTAAATATGATTAGTATAAAAGTTTGAGTACTTCGACTAAATCTAATATTAAATTTTCAATTTTAAGTTTTTATAGTTTTAGGGGAAAAAATTATCAAAATTATCCGTGTAATATACAAGTTAGTAACTTAGTAGTTTTTTAAATGAGATTAGAGACAAAGAAACCAATCGATTACCATCTCAAAATTGAATGGTCATTCCTACGCTATACAAGAAAGTGATTTGCAAATTATTTTTATTGTCAAACATATTTTTTTGATTTTTTTTCATTTCCAAAACATGATGAATAAGTAGAGGTGGTAATTTCGTCAAAATGATTTAAACTTGAAAATAAACTTATTTTAAAAAATGAAATTTTAAAAGAATTAGATTTAAAAAGCAAGTTAATAAATAAATTGTTTTCTGAAATTGCCACGATGCCACCCCTCATGAAAAGAAATCCACCTTACGTTAGCACATATTTTATAAAAATACAATAATCAGAAAACCACACTTTAAATATAGAAATATAAAATCTTTTAAAAAGTTGGTAATAAATACCATAATGGATGCTTCCGAGGAGTGATGTACGTCACGAATAGTTATTTGATTCGTGGCCATCTTGCCACCTTGTTTTAATTTTTATATAAAAATAATAACATTCCCATGCGTGCAAGGTCGGTTTTAAAAATTTTCATGTCCAAATTAAACGAGATAGAAAAATAATGTCTTTTAATTTTTTTAACATATAACATTCTATTAGGTTTGGAACATAGTCAAATTATTGTGTTATACGTGAAATTAATTTGGATCTCAGTCAACTGGTAACTAATATTTACAATATATGTCGATTTCAATTGAAACAACCACACGATTCACCGTTAAAAAGTTTATCGAAAGATTGCATTGGTTTATATTGAAAATCTATTAATCAATTCGATATAATCTGTTGATTTTGATTCTTGCTAGAGATTATCTTTGGCTATCATCCTAGCTATTGATTTCAATTATTTGCAACTGCTAGAAAGACTATTTACAAATTACAATGTGGTTCCTCACTTGCTCATTAAAACTAGATGTCAAGTTTGATTATTGTAATCAACCACTAAACCACATTGTAAATTATCGAAATCAACGACATTGTTCCAACCATCACGACATAGGATAAACCATTGCCTACGAATAGAATAAACCAATGAGCAAGAATCGAAATCAAACAACATTATGAGCAAGAATGGAAATCAAATAACATTAGCTACCTTTGGCTCCTCGCTGTTGCATTCTGATTGCCTGCAACTGCAAATCTGCAATGGAGAGAGTGATTCGAGACTTCGAGTGATCGAACCGTTTCATTAGCTAAGTTGGGTTCAATACTAGTTAACTAGAGTCTTATGTGGTTCGATTTACCGCTTATATTACTCCATCCTGTTTGTAGGGAGCGCCGTTTCATTGATTTCGGAGGCCAATGTGTTTGTGATTACAACATAATCATTTTAATATTTTTTAAATAGTAAATTGGTCATTCTGAGACTTAATTTTAACAGGTAAATTAAGTGGAGGTCGTGAATGACAAAAAAACTTATTAGTGAGAGACTAAAATAAATAATACGAATCACATTGAATTTGACATGAATTCCATTTTAATGCACCGATACACAACAAACACATGCCAAATAAAATTTTTTTATTGGTCTAAATTAAGAACTTTATTATGCACGTGAGGCCCTATGAAATTGGGAGGCCCTGTACAGTCGAGTCTACTGCACACTCTAAAAGCCTCCTGTTTGTAGGTATTGATAGCATTAAATTTACCATGTAAATTGTTTTTCTTGTATGTTTTCTCATTGTTTCATAACAAAATTATAAATCAAATAAGAGTACAAGTAATTTATAGTAAAATGGTGATAATATAAATAATAGAAAGAATACATTTCCATAATGTGAAGTATTGGAAATCATTGATTTTCTTTTATTTTTTTGTGAAAAACACAGTCTTAAATAAAATTATAATAGCAAGTTGATGTAATTAAGATATGGTATGAAAGGCAAAGAAATGTTGTTGCATAAACTAGTGAAAAACAAGAAATACAAAACACTACCAACATCATGGAAAAAATCACACCATTAATGATCCTTTTATAGTTTTATTATTTATTTATTAATTTTTTGAACGGCAAACTATCCTACTCTCCTATGCCTTTTACCACAAAAAGTAATTGCACTATCTAAATTTCAACTTGCTTCCGACTGGAGTCGAACTCGTGACCTCTCACGTATATCTCCACACTAGGCCAAAGACCCTTTGGTTTTTATAGTTTTATTGATCATGAATTCATGATGATTTTTTTTTATTAAAAGAATAAAGGGGATTTTGTTTTTGTTCTTTTAACTTGTTTATCTATTTATTGAGTTTTAAAAATCAAATAATTAAAACAATGAATTGGGATGGGAACCGAAATAGACTATTAAAATTTTAAAAAAATCAACTGTTAATTTTGTACTTGGTTGAATTTTACAAAATGCAATACTCAATTTGATCATGTTCAAAACTGAAACAAACAAGTTTTATAAAATTATTTTTCCTATTTAAAACGAAATGATTTTATATTTACAAACTTTAGTTTAGAAAATGTAAAGTTTTTCATTCATTTCATGATTTGCTTAAAGACCAAAACTGGTGTCAAGGTGATATCAAACATTAAGTTTTCAGTTTTATTATTATTATTATTTTTTTAACATTTTCAATTGGGTATAATATAGTTTTAGACCATTTGTATAACCACATCCAAGCATCTTCTATTATTTAAGGAAAAAAAGAAAGAAAGCATCATTTTATTCACATGGGATATATTGTGGAATATATGCCATGACAATGATATTGAGTTATCACAAAAATATTTCCATTTTATACATGCATAAACTAATATTATGGTGTGTTTGTTTTGACTTAATTGTCTCTTAGAAATCTCTAAAGTCTTGATTTTAGATATTAACTGAAAGAAAACTTTTTGTTACATTTCAGACATAAGTAGAGTTCAGATCTTAATTCAAAATAGATTGTTTGTTATATTTCAGACTTAAGATGTTAGAATATCTTAAAACCACGTCTGAAATTAAGTTGTGGACTTCCGTCCGAAGTCTGAATTTAAGAGGTTGATGTAAATTGATATTTTATTTAACTAACATATTAAAACCAACTTAACTAATTAAAACATTTACGATCAACTCTTAATTTCAGACGCGTCATATCTTAATTTCAGACATGATTTTCAGATGTTAAACTTCAGATATTAAGTTCAGCTTTTAATTTCAGACGTTATTTCCAGACTTAAGACATTTACATCTTAAAATAACAACTACAACCTATAAGTCTATATGCAATGATAGCATTGCACTTTTATGTGTAAAGTAATATAAAAATTGATGTGAATAATCTACAATTCGTAAAATAAAAATTTTTTACAATGAATGCTAGGTCATTCACATGAGCAACTTCTATTATTCTATATATAAAAGTATGGTGCATCAATGGACACTGTAGGATTATTTGTGTTATTTTAAATTAATTAGTAGTGTTACTTGGACCAATTAATCAATTGAATTAAAAAAGTACAACTGACGACTCGAGAAACTAGCTTCATATAAAGAGGGTTTGCTTTGAAAAGTCTAAAACAACCTAAGGCTGCGTTTAGTTAACGAAAATAGTTATTTTTCAATTTCGGTTTTCAAGTTATAATTTTTAGAAAAAAAAACAAGAGTTTTTATAACAGTGAAAATTTGTTTAGATGATAAAGTTTTAGTTTTAAGAAAAATAAGATAGATGATTATAAAATAACAAGAATAAGATAGGTGATAGAATATTAAGAAAGAGCAAGAGAGTATTATAAAAAAATATAGTGTACGTAATAGAAAAGTAAAAGAGATAATATGATAAATGATATTTTGAATATTTATGAAATTGTTGTTAAGTAAACAAGTTTTTAATTTTTTTGAAAAGTGTGATGGAAATTTTAAAAATTTTCAGTAACGAAACACACCCAACATTTTCAAATTAAATCACCGGTGGTGATATTCTGAAGTAGTAACGCGTAAGGCTTTCGAAATATTTACGTGTTATAATAATAATAATAATAATAATAATAATAATAATAAACAAAAATAAGTGATGTAAGAGGACCATATTTATATAATTCTACAAATAGAGTTTCGTGTTGGGTGGGGTTTGCCAAAGTTTGACATCCTCCGTGACAATCTTTCTGGAAATAGTTAGTTGAAAATGCGTTCACATTCTCAAATCCCACTATTATTATTATTATTATTGTTATTATTATTTATTTATTATTATTATTATTATTATTATTATTATTATTATTATTATTATTATTATTATTATTATTATTATTATTATTATTATTATTATTATTATTCCATGTTGGCTGATTTTAAAACACATACACTTTTAAGTTTATAGTCAAGAGGATTGATTTTAAAATAAAGACTCTTTTAAGATTCTCGTCAAGAATGCATAAGATAAGATAAAACAAAAACATTAAGGGTTCATTTGTTTTTTGGTAGAAGACCTTTTTGGGTCCAAAGGTCTGCAACCGGAAAGACAAAAACATAGAAGACTGTTTGTTTACGAAAAGACAAAAGACGTTTTAAGACCTTTTTTTTGCTTCTTTGCTACAGACAAAAGCTTTATCTTTTTGAGAGAAGCAACCCTAGCCGCAGAGAGAAGAGAGAAGCGGTTTCAAACCCTAGCCGCTTCTACCGCCGCTGCTCTGCTCTCGACGCCTTCACCGCCGCTGCTCTGCTCTCGACGCCTTCATCCCTGCGTGCTGCCTCCTCCGCCTTCACCCCTGCGCGCTGCCTCCTCCGCCTTCAACCCTGCGCTGCTTCCTCCGCCTTCACCCCTGTGCGCTGCTCTTCTCCTCGCCCGCCGCTTCCTCTCAGGTTTGTCTCTCTGTTCCCTCTCGATCTCTCTATTTCTTCCCCAAAATTCCCCAAAATTTATTCGATGAGATACCCACAATTACCCCCCACAACCTTTTACCAAAATTTTAAGAACTTCTGCCATTAATACATTACATATTTGACAAGCTAATTAGCAATGGTTTTTTGTCCAAAATTATATATGAAAACAACAGTTTGTTCATGGGCTGCAAAGGTTCTTAAGATCCTCTTCTTGGGCATACCAACTAGAAATAATTTTAAACAAATGAGAATAAAATTAAGTTAGGGCAGATTTGCAATTTAATTTTTAAAATCAAAATGATAAAGATGCTGATCAATATGATAAATGGGTGTGTTTCTATGTGTCAATATGTTCATTTTTTGTTCATGATTCTTTTTTGTTATGTATTTGATAAAGATGTTGATATGGGTTTATGATGAACGGTTTCCATTTGCAATGGAGTTTGAAGAAACGATTTTTGTTCTTGAATGGATTTTCTATTCTAGATTTAATAAAGATCTAATTTAAGGTTTATGAGGAATGATTTCAATAAAAAACGGATTTTGTAGTTTTGATTTGGATCTTAAAGATTCATTATGGATTGGTGTGGTTTGGAACACCATAATGTGATACCAATTCTGAAATTATAGGCATTGTTTTGGTGAAATATGGTTAAATTTGATTATGACTTGCTATGTGTAATTTGGTTTGTGTTAAGTGTGTTTTTTTTGGGTCTTTATGTTTCAAGTTCCTTTTGATTAAGTAATTAAATAAATAAATTTTAATAGTAATGCTTATTAGAAACATGTGTGTATATATATAGGATTGTATATGTTATATTTAACCGAATAATCAAAATATATAACGGTCAAAAATTTTAATATGATTGTTGATGGTATATGTTATTTAATTTGTAATGTGATTTTGTTTCTTGAACATGTGTGTATATATATAGTTCTAAATGAGACGTAGACGTCCATCACGTACCGAAGAGAGGATAGTTTGGTCAAATGAGGCGACCAAATGCTTATTAGAAACATGCCTCGCGGAAATCGATCGGATTGGTAAAAAGGAAAAAACCTTGTATAAGGAGACATGGGCGAAAATAGCGGAGACGCTGAAAGAAAAATTTGGTATGGATCTATCTCAAAAACAAATTAGAAATGCTTATGATAATCTGAAGAGTAAATACAATGCATGGGTATATCTAAAGAACAAAACTGGTAATCTTTATAATCCGACATCAAATTCCTTCAAATTAACAGCTCAAGATTGGGACGATTTTAAAAAGGTATGTTTACATATTATAGTTTAATTTTTTAGTTATACATAAATAATAACATATACAAAAAACATACTTATCCTTATTAAATTGGGTTTAGGGTCATCCAAAGGCGACATCATTGAGAACACATCCATTGCTTTATCCTGATCTATGTGTCAGTGTGTTTGAGGGAACTGTTGCTACTGGTGATGAGCAATGGAGATCTACCGAGATACCTGAGGTGGCATTGTCTTCTCATCGTATTACCCCAGCACCTTCTATGGAATCAGATAACCCTTTTGATATTTTCGAAGATGATGGTCACAATATCCATCAAGCTGGACCAAGTGCCCCTAATGATGAGACCAGTAATGAGAATATACCACCTGTCTATGAATCCGGCCCAAGTGTTCAAGATGTTGATGCTGATGCAGGTCGTCGTAAGAAAAAGACTAAAATCTCTGTGACTGTTGATGAGTTAGGTGTGCAAATGAAGAAAGCACTTGAACATCTAGTAAAGAGAAAAGAAGGCCCGACGACAGATGAATGCTACGAGAAATTGAAAGTAGTTGGCTTGGATAAACTGGATCCTTTGTTTTTAGCAGCATTCAATATATTTGGTCAGTCTAAAGGAATGAGAGAGTCGTGGATGACTTTGCCATCTGATCCAGAGGTCTTAAAAGGATGGCTAATGTTGACAGCAAAAACATTAGGGATATTCAAGTAGGAGACAACTCTGGTTATTTGAACAATTATGTGTTTGTTTTTATGCTTTTGTTGGAACCTTTATGTGTTTGTTTAGATGTTTGTTTAGATGTTTGTTTGAACTATTATGTGTTTATTTTAGTTGTAACTTCCGTTTGAACTATTATGTGGTTTTTTTAAATGTAGGTTTAATTTGAAAGATTATATATTTGATATTTATATTTCGTTTTATTTCATATTAACAGGTTCATCATGAATCACGATGAAAAAATATTGCTCGTTATTATTATGTATTTGTATATTCGCTATTTTTGGCCAAGAGGCAAAAAGAGGAAAAGAGATAATACTTCGATGATGTCTGGTCATCATTTTACATTAGAGTTATTGAATGGAAACAATACACAATGCGTTGAATTGATACGCATGTCGCGTGATTCGTTTGTCCGACTTGTAGCACATTTTAGAGTGAAAGGTTGGTTAAAGGATAGTAAACATGTATCCGTCGAAGAGAAGTTACTTATGTTTTTGATGATGATAGGTCATAATCAACGGTATGTAGTTGTGAAACGTAGATTTCAACACTCGACTCAGACAATTCATAAGTTTTTTCATGAAGTCTTAGCGAAAATGGTAGAGTTTTGTAAAGAGATTATAGTTCCGACGTCTTTTAATTCCAATCAAAACATTCCTGGACACATTAAGAAGTTGCGACGAGTTTTTAAGGTAAGACTGAAAAATTTAGTTGTTTGAACTAATTAAAAAACTTGTAATTATACTTTAATATTATCTTTTTTTATAGGGAGCGATCGGTGCGCTTGATGGAACATTAATACATGCTGTTGTTCCTATTGCGAAACAACATGTGTATAGAGGAAGAGGAAGAGGAGAGTGTTATCAAAATGTTTTAGCAATATGTGACTTTAACATGATGTTTACTTTTCTTGTTGCCGGCTGTGAAGGTATAGCACACGATTCCAGAATATTATCCGAAGCTCTAAGCAATCCAAATGCATCGTTTCCATTTCCTCCTCAAGGTATAATTATAGTTTCAACTTTATATTTATATTGTATTTTTTAGCATTGATCATTTTATTATGTTTGTAGGTAAATATTATCTTTGTGATGCGGCATATGCACATACTCGGGGTTTTATGGCACCATACAGAAATGTAAGATATTGGCTTGGAGATTTTAATCGTAATCGGGCAAGGAACAGTAAAGAAAAATTTAATCATGCACATGCTAAACTCAGAAATGTCATTGAACGTTCGTTTGGGGTTCTGAAAGCACGTTTTCCGATATTGAAGCGAATGGCTCCATTTTCGATAGTTACTCAACGAAATATTACAATTGCATGTTTTGCACTTCACAATTATATACGAAAGGAGGGTTTGCATGATGAGTTTTTTGCCCATTGTGACCAAGATGAAGACGAAGATGGTGGTGATGATGCTGATCAACAAGTATTTGACGGTGATCATCCAGTTGGAAGCACGACGGATCAACAATATATGATTAACTTACGTGATCAAATTGCACAACAGTTGATGAATGTTAGATGATTTTCTAGTTTTTAATTGTTGGTTTATATTTTGGTGGATGAATATTTTAAAAATACTATGCCAATTTTATTTTACTTTTTTATTGTAATGAGTAAAATATCTGATTATGTTATATAAATAGTATTATATAATTTGGATTTGTATTTAATTTATTTTTATATTTATAAAACTATTGCATTATAACTAAAAAGACAATTTTTCTAATTTAAAAAACAAATGGTCTTATTTATTTGACTTGAAGACCTTTGTATCATCTTTTCTTCAAAAGACCTTCACAAACATGGAAAAAGATCTTATAGCTATAATATCTTTAAAAACAAACGGCACCTAAAAATGTATGTATGATGTTCTTGAAAAAGGATGATCAAAAATGATATTGTTTATTGTATCTACCAGTTCTAACACAATTGAACGACTCACCAAATTAAAAACAAAAGAATGGTGTGTGCGCGCGTTCTTTGCAATTTTCAGCCACACACAATGGAGAGGGCGTTATCAGTTATCAAAAGCCTAATGCTTTCGATCTAAATTTGAATGATTATATTTAAGTTAAATATTATCTTATTTAATTATAAAATAATTAAATAGACAATATATTTTTTTATATTAATTATCTTCACCAGATAATTACTAAATTATCATTCAATAACAAATAAACCCCTTAAAAAATCATATGTTGCAATTTAGTCAATGTACTTTGAGGCTATATCATTTAATCATCCAATGATTAATTTAATCCCTTTAAATTTAATGATATCTAGTATTATAATTCCCTCATAAATTATGTCTAACATTATTATTTATTCGTTCAATCGCTTATGTCAAGTTGTACTCATCAATGTGATTTTTTTAATGTCTTATGACGTTAGGCATGATATAATAATGATTTTTCTTGACATACACATATTCTAACATTATATGTAAGTAATCATGTCGTTAACTTTTTATGATGATGTGTTATAATCATCCAGCTAAATTTTTTAAAGCGTTAAGGACTAAAATAATCAAAACAAGAAAGAGCTGAAAGAAAATAACCAAAAAAATAGGTAGACTTCAAAATAGCAACTCATTACACAAAATAATTACATGAATACCCATCCGATACTCAACATTTGAAATATATTTAAATATAAAAAGTGCCACACGTCACAACATAATTGGTGGCATACCGAAAGTTTGACCGGAAATTAGAAAGGTTAACTAGAGATTTATTACGATTTTTTCAATTTACCTATTTTATTTTTTTAATTCCTTCAATTAATTTTTTAAGATCCACTATTGTTAGATAAACAATCTGACTAGTTACATGTGCCTACGTACATAACGTCTGCAATACACAAATACACTAATTTACATTATGATCCCAGTTGACAAAATTTAAATACTAAGGTACTGTTTGAATTACAGGAATTAAACATGATTCATTAGAATTTAAAAATGATGAGATTTTAATAACAAAGGAAAGAAATGATCTAAAAAGTCAGAGTTTTTTACATTATACAATGATAAATGAGCTTAAATTCTCTTCTCTCTTTTTCTGTTCAAACATGAAGTCTCCAAATCCTCCAACCCCTAATGTTTTTAACAGCAAAATACATACATGCATCTAATCTTACATTTAAATTACAAGCCCTTTGGTTCTTAATAATGAACTCTCCAAATCAAACGCTACCTAATAATGTAGAATAATAAAAAGAACCTTGTATGTATAGGATATTATATTAATCAATATTTATAGAGTACAAGGAATACACAAAAAAATATAATGAATACTAGGTTCAACTATACAACTGGGCTAGGTAATTTACTAAATCTTAATCCGTGTAAAAATAATGCCAAATTGCCAACTAGAACATTTAAAATGATGTATTATGACATGTTTACTTGTTGTTCACAAGGGACAATTACCAATAAAGTTAATATAAAATACAAAATTTGACAATGAAGGTATTGCAAATTTTTTTTGCCAAGAAAAGTAATGTAAAATCCTATTTTGGCCGAGAAAGTACATTAAATTCAAATTTTAGGTTAAGAAAGATAATCAAATATTATTTTTTCACCAAAAAATGGAGGATAAAATTAAAATTTATCGTCTTAAATGGTCATCAATGTCCTTTTTTGTCAAATTTAGATATAATGTTATATTTCTTGGCCTAATAAATTTTACATTACCTTTATTGTCAATTTTTGAATTTTATATTACATTTCTGGGTAATTTACCCTTTTCATAGTCATACAAAATGTCTGTCATACAGGTTTTGTTAATATCTTTATTTGATAAAAATATGTCTTAATCAACATTGTACAAAATGGTAAATGGAAAATCATATTAACAGAATCAATATTAATAATCTCAACTATATATTTTAAGTGAGTTGTATTAGTTAATATTGATCAATACATTAAGTAAACATGAAGTAATTAATATAATTACGAATTAAGTATTCGATTTTTAAATCAAATATTAATCTAAGAATTATAAATATACAAAATTGTGCAAAATTGAAAGAACTTGGTCAGTTTTTATGGAATTGTTCTTGGTTGTCTTTT
This sequence comes from Centrapalus pauciflorus, assembly GCA_020465985.1. Classification (NCBI taxonomy): domain Eukaryota; kingdom Viridiplantae; phylum Streptophyta; class Magnoliopsida; order Asterales; family Asteraceae; genus Centrapalus; species Centrapalus pauciflorus. The sequence continues at coordinate 490,540 of JAANYP010001462.1, read as the reverse complement.
TCTTCTTTTGTTGGATGCTGAAATTGACTTTTATCAGGAGTCAAAATCGTATTCTTATATGATTTCTTCACATCGTCCATTTTTTGGAATCGAGAAGAATGCGACGTTGTCTCTTTTTATTCTCTCTTTTCCCAAAAGTTTATTACCAAAAAAACTAACATGTTTTCACGGTTTTTACGTTATCATCCCTTTTAATATGATTTTTTTAGTTTTGTGAAATTTAAGTATTAAACCCAGATTTTTATTATTAAACCGTGTTTTTAGAGACTGAAAAACCGAGTTTTGATATTCATTTTTCACTAAACCACAAAAGAAAAAAAAAACTTTTTGAGGACTTTTATGAAAAAAAAATGGAGAGACGAAAACGTAAAAAAACATGAAAACATGTGAGTTTATTTCATAATAAACCCTTTCTTAAAACGTAAAAGACCCTTTAAACCCTTTTGATACACAAATGTGTTAGGATTTGAACGTAAAATTTATATCTATAAAAGAAGCAAGCAATAAATAAACTTAGCCTAATTATATCAGTGTTTAGTAAATCACTATAGCATTTTGATTTTATTAATGAAAAAAAAATTTATTGTGACCAAACTAATAAATATATAAAAACATAATTATTTTTCTAAAATAAATCTTAAACTAAAATTTGGGATAATTTGTTTTAATCAAAACAAATATTACTAGTAATTAATTTTGTAGTTTTAATAAGAAAAAAATGATCACTAAAATTATAATGATTAATAACATTTAGTAACCAAACTGACAAAGTTATAAAAACTTTGATGGTTTTTTAGAGTTAATTACGAAAAAATATATTAAATTATCATCTTTTTTCTAATTTGAGTTGAATGTTATATATATTTTTTCAATTAAGAATTATAATACTGAGAATACACCAATCAGTGTAACCTGTCTAATTGTCAGATAACCAGTAATTTTTAAAAATTGTCACATTAAATTGTCTGACCAAATGATACATAAAAAAATAAAAATAAAAAATTGTAGCTTCAGGATAATTCATTTTTTATTCTGGTAATACTATATAAATTTGTTTTCATTAGTTTAATCATTTAAAATATATTTTCCCGACTTAATAAGAATTGTGAATATATTAACTTTTATTAAGTCTTTTTCTAATATTAACCCCTCATTTAAACACGAGTCAAAGTCAAGGAGTACGAGTCGCATTTTGTTTTGCCGTTAATATAAAATTAAAATGTGCGTTATGCCGTTATTCAATTGCCAGGGGTATTTCTGTAACTTTCGGGCAACAATGTTTATCCGAAAACCGACGCGTTTGAGGGGTATTTCTGTAATTATGATCAAATGAGAAGAAATTGTGTCCCTATAAAAGGGGGCGGTTGCTGCCACCCTCCTCATTCGACATTCGTTCGCACTCAGCTAAATACCATTTGAAAGCTAAAAAAAATCTTTGAATTAGGTTTTCTTGAAGAAGTTTGAGAAAAAATGGCGGAAGAAGGAGTTGTCACCGGAATCCACACCGTCGACCAGTGGGATGAGCAACTTGAGAAGCACAAGGGAACTGACAAATTGGTAACCCTAATTTCTATTTTATGATTCCTTTCTTTGAAATTGATTTGCTTTCTGATTTGAATTTACATGTGCATTCTGTTTATTTGGTTTTCCTTGAATTCGATGTCGGTAATTTTGGGGGGTTTTGTCCGTTTGAGTTACTGGATGAAGGTTATAAGCATGGTTAATTGGTTATAGCTATAGGATTCATTGATTAAATTCTACAAATCGGTTGTTGATTCATGAGTGAATCAACGGAACATGTTTTTTTTTCTTTTCCTTTTTCTTTTCTCTTTCTGTTTTGGTATCGAGGTGCTTAATCGTGTGAATCGAAAGATTTGCCCTTGTTAGAATTTTGTGAAGGGATTTATTGGAATTGATTTGTATGATTTTGCAGAAGAAGAACAAAAGAACTTTCGATTTTTAGAATTTGATCTTTTGGGTTTCCAAATAGGGTGATTTTAGTGATTAAGACTTCCAAATTGTTTTATTGTTGTTTTTTTTGCTTTTTATTGAATAGGAATTGTATTGATTAAGACTTCTCCTTGAATTTTCCTCGAGTAATTTGGTCATTGGGGGATAAAATAAATTTTGGGCTGAAGAAATTTGGTCAAAGGCTTTTTTGGGTACTGATTAAATGTTGGACTTCAATTTTGCACAAGAGAAGTCTTGGGTAGCTTGAACATTTTACAAATTTGTCATTTTTGGGTGACCAATTGTATTTTCTTCTTGTCCTCCTCAACTACAGAATTATTATTTGTTCAATTTTTGTGAAACTATCATTTTCTTCATAAATTTTTTTTTCGCTTTTGTTGCAATTAAGTCCATGAATGAAACTAAAGTTGGAATTAAATACAACTATATAATCAACAACATGACCAAAAGTTTGGTGAGATGGTTGTTTCAAGTCGCTTTCTCATCTTTCTATATTTGCAAAGTTTGAATGCATAACAGTAAGGATATGACCTCCAGTTGCTTGTTCATAGAATTTGCACATTATTTGTATATTCGTGTGATATATCCGTGAAATGGATCGAGAATTGTGACACTGATATGATGTAAAGCGCCAATGCGAAAAAGTAATGTTTGTATTCATGTGGCAGCCGAAAGCTACTTGCATATCCATTAAACCAACATCAAAAGTAGAAACTGTAGTCACAATTTATAATGTCTTTTGACAAATAACAAGAAGAGAGGTATCTTTGTGCAACCCTAGAATAGCGATACTGAAGAGCTAGGATATCGAGGATTATGTTTATACATCATGATATACTAGTTTTCTATGAAATTCTGCGAAAACCATTCATGTTCTAAATAATTTTGCCTTGGTGGCTTGGTTTTGTCCTAATTTGATTTCTTAGTTGCTTTCATGTCTCATATCTTTGACTTTTTACGGACTTGTTGACAGGTGGTTGTGGATTTCACCGCCTCATGGTGTGGTCCTTGCCGTGTGATTGCACCAATCTTGGCTGATTTTGCTAAGAAGATGCCCCATGTTACCTTCCTTAAGGTTGATGTGGATGAACTCGAGGTAAAATGACTCTAATGAGATTGTTTTTTATAGATTGTTTCAGGGTAATTTTTTGTGCAGTGTTGTTTGAATGTAGAAATAAGTAAATAACCAATTATTCTTGCTTCATCTCAGAGCGTTGCTCAGGAGTGGTCAGTGGAGGCAATGCCGACTTTCCTGTTTCTCAAGGGCGGAGTGAAAGTGGACAAGGTTGTGGGTGCTAAGAAAGACGAACTTCATGCCTGCATCGTCAAGCATTCTGCTGCTACAGTTTCTGCTTAACGTACTACATAATATGATTATCATATCAGCAACTTATTAGTCTCTTTTCGGATGTGTTGTTGATTTGCTTTGTGGTAAAACCTTAGATTTTGAATATTGTCCTTGTAACCTTGGGTTATAACTTGCTCTTTCATCTATATGCATAAATTGAAGTTGCTGTATTAACGTCTTTGATATGCCTGGTTCACCGTTTACAGAAGGTTTGTTTATCGTCGTTATAAATTATGGTTCTTGTTTACCAATGGCCGGATCAAGAAAAGTCATCTTCATATGATGTTATTTCATGGTTTTGATGCGTAAAAAGGAAGGATTTGCATTGTTGGATGGTAGAATATACATTAGAATTCCAACATCTTGATAAAAAGATGAACTTTCGTATACACTTATCTCTCTTCGTCTCTTGCTTTATGTTTCATGGGTATTTGGTAGTAATTCTATGTGTCAAGTTAATTAATGAAATAAGTAATTTGGTAGAGATGTGTATGGTTCAGCCAAAACTGGTTAATTTGACCTAACTTATAAATGTTTGGCCGGTTAAAGATTTGGTTTGGTTTGTTGTTTAGAAAGAGAAACCGGCGAAATAAATCAAACTGAACAATATATATAGTGAATATGTGGTTGTAATATTGGTACGTTTTGGGGAAAAATCAAACTGAACTAAAACAACCACGTTTTGGGGAAAAATCCATTTTCGCTCGTCACAACTACTTTATTATCACCGGTCCATTCATCTCTTAAAATCCATATCTCCTTTTCCTTGTTCTCCATCGACTATTGCTACTGCTCCTCTTAATATCACATCCAACTCTGAAGAATGCATTAGCTTAATAACATTAGCATATGGAAAATCATATTGCATCTGGCCAAACTTAAGAAGTTATGGGAAAAAATCCAATTGTCAATATCTGATTGTATACTCTCAAAGGCTTTCATCAATCTAGATGTCTAAGGTAATACAACCTTAAAATTACATCTGTCTAATAATGACATCGGTCTACATGTACTTTTTATTTATCTCCTCCCCCTTTTAAAAAAGTTCAAAAGTCTACTTCGATATAAAAAAAATTGAGATATATTAACTTGTAAATTATTGGTTTAAGAAGAAAAATTAAGATGTATATACATGATTGTTTTGAAACCATCACAACACATATACCTTTATGCCCATTAACTGTTTGACCAAATGCCATAATGAATTTCTTGCAAAATTTTGGAAGATTTTTCTGACAATGTTTGTTTTTAGAAGTTATATCTCTTTTAGTTTACAATGATTCTTTTGTTGAGTTTTTTTTTTTGTTATTTCATTTACCATGTTACTTGATACTTTTGCCATTGTTTATCTCTGTTTTAAGATTACTAAGTTTATGACTAAATAGTTGAATTGGAAAAAAAAAAAATCAAAGTCGGGTTGCTTTAGTGCTCATATTATGTAACATCCCGAATCCCGAGCAGGTGCGTGTTATTATCTTATTGACTGATTGTTATATTGATTATCGCGTTGGTCCAATTATGTCCCGCTTAGTGGATTATACGTGTCGGAACTGATATTACGTGGCTTCTAGATATAAATTCCTTTTTAATGTATTTTTTTTAATTCCTTCAATTATGTTTTTAAGATCCACTATTGTTATATAAACAATCTGAGTAGTTACATGTGCCTACGTACATAACGTCTGCAATACACAAATACACTAATTTACATTATGATCACCCTTGACAAAATTTAAATATAAATACTGTTTGGATTACAGAAATTAAACATGATTAAGTAGAATTTTAAAAATGATGAGACTTGAATAACAAGAAAAAGAAATGATCTAAAAAGTCCGAGTTTTATGAATTATACAATGATAAATGAGCTTAAATTCCCTACTCTTTTTTTCTTTTCCACGTGAACCCTCCAATCCTCCAAGCCCTAATGGTATACAGTAGTATACATCCATCCATCTAATCTTACTTTTAAATATACATATTTGTCTATGATGAAACTCGAACCCTAACCTTGAGGTTTTTTTTTAACACTTGGTATCGCTAGACTACGAGGCATTTGGTTCTTAATAATGAACTCTCCAAATCCTCCAAACTAAGTGCTGCCTAATAATGTAGAAAAATAAAAAAGAACCTCATACGTGTAGTATATTACATTAATCAATATCTACAAAACACAAGGAATACATAAAAACCCTAATGAATTCTAGGCCCAATTATACAATTGGGCTAGGTGAGTTACTAAATCTTAATCTATGTAAAATTAAAGCCGAATTGCCAACTAACATTTAAAAAGATGTATTATGACATAATTACTTGTTGTATGGTTTTTTACAAGACAAATTTACCAAGAAATATAATATAAAATACAAATTTTGACGATAAAGGTATTGTAAAAAAAATTTAGCTGAGAAAGGTACTGCAAAATCCTATTTTAGCCGAGAAATGATATGAAATTCAAGTTTTAGACCAATAAAGATAATCAAATATTATTCTTTGATAAAAAAAATGAAGGATAAAATTAAAAATTTACATTCTTAATTGGTCATCAATACCCTTTTTGTCCAATTTGAATTTTGTGTTATCTTTCTTGGCCTTAAAACTTTTATATTACCTTTATTGTCAATTTTCGAATTTTATATTATCTTTCTTTGTAATTTGCCCTTTTTCACAGTCATAGAAAATATCATACAGGTTTTGTTAATATCTTTATTTGCTAAAAATATGTCTTAATCAACATGGGACAAAATGATAACTGGAAAATCATATTAACAGAATAAATATTAATAATCTCAACTATATATTGTAAATGGGTTGTATTAGTTAATATTGATCAATATAAGTAAACATGAAGTTATTAATACGAATTAAGTAATCGATTTTTAAATCAAATATTAATCTAAGAATTATAAATTTACAAAATTGTGCAAAATTGAAAGAACTTGGTCAGTTTTTATGGATTTGTTCTTGGTTGTCTATATCTTTTTTTTTTTTTCGTTGGATGCTAAAATTGACTTTTTATCAGAAGTCAAAATCATATTCTTATATGATTTCTTCACATCGTCCATTTTTTGGAATCTAGAAGAATGCGAAATTGTCTCTTTTTATTCTTTCTTTTTCTAAAGTGTAAAAAAACCCTTTAAAGTTTAAACCCTTTTGATACACAAATGTGTTAGGATTTGAACTTCAAATTTATATCAATAAAAATAGCAAGCAATAAATAAACTTAGCCTAATTATATTAACAAAATGTCAACACTTAGATGTTAAAAAAAAAGGTTAAACATATAATTGTTAGTTTTTAGTTTTCAGAGTTTCAACTAAAGATGATGACAAATACTTATGTACATAAACTTATTCCTATCTTACAAATGGATCGTAACAATCAAATCAATTGGTTGAGAATACTAAGGGTTTGTTTGATTCGCGGATTCCTGATGAAATCCAGTAGAATTGAAGTGAGCATTTCATTCCGTTGCGTGTATTTGGTTGGTTTTTAACTTAGGAAAGGGAATTTTCTTCACATGAAAAATTTCTATCGATCTGTTCGTGTTTCTCTCTCTCGATTTGTTCGGCTTTCTCTCTTTGTCGATCTGTAACAGGTGTCGATCTAGTCTCGTTTTGTTCATCTCTTGCTCATATAATCTTCTCGAGTTTCTCTATATCTTAATGTTGTGTATTTCTTCTATATATGTATCTAACCAGGTTTTTGGTTTTGAGGGATGGATACCTGTTACAATCAAGCAAACTCGATTTTTGTGTGTTTTTTATGTTTGATTGTAACAAGTTTTTGGTTTTGATCGTAACAGGTGAGTATTTTAAAAACTAAATTTCCACCATTCATAGCGCAATATACCTCAAAAATACAGGGTAATTTAAACTTTTCTAAAGTCATACATCGATAAATAAAACAATCACCCATAACAATAATTTACATCAACCAGAGTACGCTAAATAAGTATAAGTTTACATGTCAATACATCTAGGGTTCTACCCGACCCTAAAAAGGCAATACAAAGAAATGCTAGCGTCTCGTTCAACCAAGTCAACGGTCTTAAACTTGAGCCTTACCCTTATCCGCTCCACCTGAAATAATAAGTCCCCACAACCGGGATAAGCAGTCGCCCAGAGAGTAACAAAATTTAAAAGCACAAAAGTATATATATGTAAATATGCATGAATAGAAACGAAGCATGAGTTCAATAATTTCCTACGCGCCCCTCATCCGAGCTGACGCCACACCCCTCATCCGAGCTGGTGCTGGTTAAACCGTACAACCCCTCATCCGATTGGCGCCGGTTTAACCAAAAACTTGGGGCTAACCCCCGGCCTACACACAGTAGTGTCGGCGCCCAAATCCACATCATATAGTATAAGTTTGCATACAGGGAATTCACGTTTTCACATAGGCATAGATTTCTAACAGAAAGGTAGGGTATATATATATATATATATATATATATATATATATATATATATATATATATATATATATATATATATATATATATATATCACGTGTTCTAATCATGAAAATGATAATGGCATTGACAGGGTGATACAAATGAAGCGAATATAACAAATATGCATAAACACATATAACTAATCATACAGGTAAATCTGTTACTCACAGTGATATCAGTTGTCTTTCGAAGCACTATTGAAGAAATACCGGCCAACCAAAATATCAGAATCCACCACGCTCGACTAACGACCTGATAATAAAAGTATTTGCTTAATCGCCACTATTTTTATTTATCTAAAACTATAACTCTCGATTGGCCTAAAATTCCAAAGTTCGTGGACTAAAAACGATAAATAAGTAATTATGTGGCAAAACCGTTAAAATTATCTGAATTTAAAGTTTTAAATTATTTAGCCAATAATTGTAGGTCTCGAACATATTTCGGCTAAAATAATTTAACCAAATCAAATAACTTGTATTTATAAATCAAGCATTAAATCCTTTAAATCAATAAACAATTTCTTATTAAAATTTATAAATAAATAATATATTTATCCTAACATTGAAACATTAATCTACTTAAAGTTCCAATACTACTTAAATATAAGGCGTTTTAACAATTAACCCAACCTTAACCCTTAAAAAAAAACTCACGGCCCAAGAAGCCAACAAATCCATTTGTATGCTGTTGTTTTTTTTTTTTTTTACGACGGGTGTGGTGGTTATCGCCTAGGCCCAAGTGCCGACAGATTCCGGTTCGATTCCCACCACAATCTCCTAGTCAGATTAAAATTTTCATAGTTAGATTAGAGGGTGTTTGAATTTGCGTTTGAAAAAATGCTGTAGCGTTTTGGAAACTAATAATCAGATAATTGTTGTAACAAAAAGTGTTGCAGGAAATGTAGTGTTTGGTTAAGCTTCTGCTGTTTGCTATCATAATTATCAAATAATCAGTTTTTAAAGTGTTTGGATTTGCGTTTTTACTTGTAAAATGACCAAATAATCACTTATGAAGCAAATAAGCTACCATTTTTAACTTATGAAAAAGTGTGGTAAGATTAACGCTAAACGCAAATAATCACTTATTAATGTATGCAATCCAAACACTTTAAACTAATTATTTGCGTTATTGTAACGTAATAAGCTGATAATCCGGTTCATAACGCAAAACCAAACGCCCTCTTAGTTAACCTGAATGGAAAACCCCAAAATCAGCCTTTAGTGAGGATCGAACTCAGGTAACAACCATCCCCAAGCCCCTTATGGAAACTTGGTGGCCACCAGGGCAATCCTGATGGTTATTTGTATGTTGTTGTTGTTTTTTTTCTTGCTGATAGGTAGATGGGACAGACGACAACCTGCCACTCGTTTTTTTTTCCTCAATTTCCTTTTTGTTTGGCACAGATTTAGGCCTTTAAGCCCAAATAATTAAATGAGCCACACCCATAATTACACCACCGGCCCATTAATTGTTTCTGATGTGTAAGTCAATGTGATTCACAAGTATTAGTACCAGTTAGCTGTATTGTTAGATAGTTAGTAGTTGTTGCAAGTCTAGTTACATAAAGTGAAGTCTGTTAGTGAGGTGGTTAAGTTGGTTAATCTCTGTTAACCACTGTAACTAAGTCAAGTCTGTAATTGTGTATATAAAGACGATGACTGAGATAATGAGAAGCAATTCATCTCTTCGAATCATTCAGTGATCCATGTTATTCTCTTTTCATTACAAGTGGTATCAGAGACTAGTTAAGAGAGTGGTGTGGCAATACGGCGGAGCAACGGTGTCACCCAACGAGGGAGTGTTTTGATCCTGCAGTGGTGATTACTGAGTCAAGAATTGCAATCTGTGCAATCAACAGAGGAGAAGTCAGTAACACGAGAAGCAGCGCTCAAGAAGAGAATTCAGTATGGCGGCCACCAAATTTGATTTAGAGAAATTTGATGGACGGAATGATTTCAGTCTGTGGAGGGTGAAGATGAGAGCATTGCTGGTTCACCAGGGCATTGACGATGCTCTAGAAGGAGAAGAAAACCTTCCAGATACTCTAAGTGATAAAGAGAAGAAGCAGATGATGAGAAAGGCACATAGTGCCATCATATTGTCACTTGGTGACAGAGTACTACGGGAAGTCTCAAAAGAAAAAACTGCTGCTGCTGTGTGGTTTAAACTGGAGGCCCTATACATGACAAAGTCCTTAGCAAATAGGCTGTACCTAAAGAAACGTCTGTACACATTCAAGATGGGGACAGGCAAAACCCTTGAAGACCATGTCGATGAATTCAACAAGTTGATGTTGGATTTGGAAAACATCGAAGTTAATGTAGAAGATGAAGACAGAGCCATCATTTTTCTAACATCCCTACCTTCCCAATATGAGCATTTTGTAGATACACTCATATATGGTAGGGAGAGCTTAACAATGGATGAGGTTCTTGCAGCCATAAATTCAAAGGAATTAAACAAGAAGTCTGACTCAAAGGAGACCACCGCTGAAGGCCTATTTGTGAGAGGCAGATCAGAAAAAAGGGAGTTCAAGAAAAAGGGTGGTGGCAAGTTCAGCTCAAGATCAAAGTCAAGAGGAAGGAAGAAATGCTTTGTATGTCAGTCAGAATCACACCTCATCAAAGATTGCCCAGAAAAGTGGAAAAAGAAAGAAGATGGTCAGTCCAGAAGCCAAAATGTCCAAGCAAGTGACCAATGCAGTGAAGGTTATGAAAGCTCAGAGGTACTAATGGTTAGTTCCCACCCTCTAATTGATGAATGGATCTTAGATTCGGGATGTTCCCATCACATGACTCCTAATAAACATCTACTGAGTGATTTTAAACAAACTCACTTGAGTCCTGTTATGTTGGGGGATGACACCCCCTGCAATGTAGAAGGCATTGGCAATATCTGTTTGAACCTAAAAGATGGATCAAAATTTCTACTGCACAATGTGAGATATATTCCCAAGTTAAAAAGAAACTTGATCTCACTAGGATCCCTAGAACAAGAGGGATGTAAAGTAAAGTTAGGAGGGGGGAAGATCAAAGTCATAAATGGGATCCGAGTGGTGTTACAAGGCACTAGAAGATCAAACCACATTTATGTTCTTGACTGTGATAGCCAAGTCAATAATGCCAGCAGCAACAATGAAAGTCATGCAGAGGAAGTGGCTCTCTGGCATCAGAGATTGGGCCATATGAGTCTAAAGGGCTTACAAGAACTCACTAAGATCAATGCTTTTGGGGGACTGAAAATCAAGGACCTGCAGTTCTGTGAACACTGTGTACTAGCCAAGTCCCACAAGGTCAAGTTTGGAACTGGAGTACACAGGTCAAAGAAGGTGTTGGAATATGTCCATGCTGATTTATGGGGGCCAGCAAGAACACAAACCTTGGGTGGTGCAAAGTATTTCTTGTCCCTGGTAGATGATTATTCCAGGAAAGTATGGGTATACCTGCTCAAAACAAAAGATGAAGTGCTGGAAAAATTCAAGACATGGAAGGTTCTAGTTGAAACAGAAACTGAGGCTAAGGTGAAGAAACTAAGGACTGATAATGGCTTAGAATTCTGCAATCACAGCTTTGATGAATTCTGTAAAGCCCATGGTATAGCAAGGCACTTAACAGTGCCTGGGAACCCCCAACAGAATGGTCTTGTAGAAAGGATGAACAGGACCATTCTCAATAAAGTCAGAGCTATGCTGAGCCAACCTGGGATGCCTAAACAGTTCTGGGGAGAAGCAGTAACTACAGCAGTGTACCTGATAAACAGAAGCCCATCTACTGCCATAGAAAACAAAACTCCTATGTTCATGTGGACTGGTGATGAAACAGACTACAGCCTACTGAAAACTTTTGGAAGTGTAGCATATGCACATGTGAAGCAGGATAAGTTGGAGCCCAGGGCCATTAAGTGTGTAATGCTCGGTTATCCGTAGGGAGTTAAAGGATATAGGCTGTGGAGAGTTGATAATGGAAGTCCCAAAGTTGTGATCAGCAGGGATGTCTCATTTAATGAGAATCAAATGTACAAAGATGTATTCAACAGCAGTAACAATGACAGGGGTCAGATTGAGGTGGAGCTGGACAGAGAGAGAGAAGTTGTTAATATTCCTACAGAGGACAGTGGACTAAGAGATGTCCAGCCTGTTGACACACAGGAGTTGAACAACTATCAATTGGCAAGAGATAGGCAAAGGAGATTGATAGTTCCACCATCCAGATACAGGGAGCAGACAGATATAACAACATTTGCCTTTGCTGTTGCTGAATATGAAGACACCATAGAACCATTGGGTTATAAAGAAGCAGTCAACTCTAGCCAAAGAGACAAATGGTTGGCTGCAATGAAAGAGGAAATGGAGTCTTTGGAGAAAAACCAGACGTGGGTTTTGGTTAATAGGCCCCAAGATAAAAGCATTGTTGGTTGCAAATGGTTATATAAGATAAAAGAAGGTATCCCAGGGGTATCAAGTCAGAGATACAAAGCCAGACTAGTGGCTAAGGGCTTCACTCAGAAACCAGGAGTTGATTTTAAAGAAATATTCTCTCCAGTTGTGAAACATGCATCTATACGTATCCTACTAGCTTTAACTGCAAAGTACAATCTTGAACTGGAGCAATTGGATGTGAAAACTGCATTTCTTCATGGTGATTTAGAAGAAAGCATATACATGATGCAGCCAAAGGGATTTGTTGCAGCAGGTAAAGAAAATCAGGTATGCTTGCTGAAGAAATCGTTATATGGGCTTAAACAGTCACCAAGGATGTGGTACAAGAAGTTTGATGATCATGTTGTGTCACATGGATTCATCAGAAGTGCCTATGATAGCTGTGTGTACTTTAAAGAGTATAAAAAGGATAGATTCATATATCTTTTGCTGTATGTTGATGACATGTTGTTGGCATGTGAAGACAAAGGTGAAATTCAAGTCACGAAGAGGATGTTAAGTTCCAAGTTTGATATGAAGGAACTAGGTGAAGCTAAGAAGATTTTGGGCATGGAAATCATCAGAGACAGAGATAAAAGGAAGTTAGTTTTGTCTCAGAGTGGATACACAAAAAGGGTATTATCAAAGTTTAATATGGATAATGCAAAAGCAGTTGGAACTCCACTGGGAAACCAGTTCAGACTGTCAATGAAGGACAGTCCTCAAACTGCAACAGAAGTAGCTGAGATGGAGGGTGTCCCTTATGCTCAAGCTGTTGGAAGTCTAATGTACTTAATGGTATGCACCAGACCTGACTTAGCCTATGCAGTAAGTGTAGTGAGTAGATATCTTGCAGAACCAGGAAAGGAGCACTGGAATGCTGTCAAATGGATACTGAGGTACTTACAAGGAACTCAACATGTTGGGCTGGTGTATGGAGTAGAAGACAGCAGTATTCAGGTTATTAAGGGATATTCAGACTCAGACTTTGCTAAGGATTTAGATAAGTTTAGATCAGTCAGTGGATATGTGTTCAAGGTTATGGGATCCACAGTCAGTTGGAAGTCATCATTGCAGCACATTGTAGCATTGTCATCCACCGAGGCAGAGTATATAGCCTTAACAGAGGCAGTGAAGGAGGCAATGTGGTTAAAAGGTTTTTTGGCTGAGCTGGGAGAAAAAGGTAATGTACCTGTGGTGTATTGTGACAACCAGAGTGCACTACATTTGTCTAAAAATCCTATGCATCATGAAAGGTCTAAACATATAAATGTTAAATTGCATTTTATAAGAGAAGTAGTAAGTAACAAGGAGGTAGAAGTGGAGAAGGTTCATACAGATCTTAATTCTGCTGACATGCTGACCAAAGCCCTACCAGTAACGAAGTTTCAGTGGTGTTTGAATAACTTGCATGTTCAAAAATACTTGTAATCAAGGTGGAGAATGATGTGTAAGTCAATGTGATTCACAAGTATTAGTACCAGTTAGCTGTATTGTTAGATAGTTAGTAGTTGTTGCAAGTCTAGTTACATAAAGTGAAGTCTGTTAGTGAGGTGGTTAAGTTGGTTAATCTCTGTTAACCACTGTAACTAAGTCAAGTCTGTAATTGTGTATATAAAGACGATGACTGAGATAATGAGAAGCAATTCATCTCTTCGAATCATTCAGTGATCCATGTTATTCTCTTTTCATTACAGTTTCTCTGTTGTTGTTGGACGACTTAGAAGAACAAGAAAGAAAAAGCCGAAACAGAGAGCCAACGGCGAGTGAAACAGGAGGTCGGCCGACCGCCGGCGGCGGCAAGGCCGCCTGACCTCAAGCCACCCCCCACAACAAACACACACATTTAAAATCCTAGATTTCTCCCATGTTTGTTTAAGATTTTAACTCCAAAAGCTTTGGAACCAAAAAAAAATTATAGAAATCTTAACTTAAAGTATTAAGAAACATTAGAAACTTAATCTTATTGATGATTTCGAGCTACTTTATATAGTTGGATGCCTTTTAGGCTTGTTTATATATATATATATATATATATATATATATATATATATATATATATATATATATATATATATATATATATATATATATATATATATATATATATATATATATATATATATATATAGATTGAGGTTCTATGGGGCACCATATGCATCGGGAACCAAATGGGAACCAAAAATGCATTGCTTGTTTACAAAGGGTGCATTAAGGGCATTTTGGGAAGGCTTAATAATATATTATTAAATTATAAGATTTAATTTAATATTTATCATTTATTTAGGAAACTAAAAAAAATGATCAACCACCTTCCCATAAATTCATCATCTTTTTCTCTCTCTGTCCCTTTCTCTTTCATAGCATATGGTATTGGTTGTTTCAAATATGATGCACAACAGCAATGCATCACGACAATGATGAACACATTGAAGACGCTGATGAACACATTTAAATTTCAGAGATGCATCACGAAATTAACACGTTTAAATGTCAAAATGTAACACGATTTTGGTGATGCATAATGATGGAACAAAGACGATGATGAATATGGCCGAAATGCATCACGATTTTGGTGATGTATAATGATGGAACAAAGACAAGGATGAAGATGATCGAAATGCATCATGTTTGAAATTGAATTGGATGAAGATGCATCGTGTTTGAAGACGAATCCAATAAATTGGATGAAGATGCATCATGTTTGTTTGGATTCGGATTGAATATTTTCTAAATTCAAGCATCTTCCGATTTTGCCCTTCCGCGCGCGAGAAGTTATGCACCCGTGCACCCATTTTCAAGTTAATTACCCTTTTGCCACTACAATCTGAACCATTAAAATTCAAGATCTAACGGTGCATACAGGTTCCCAAAGTGCACAATGCATACAGGTGCCCCATAGAACCTGACCCTATATATATATATATATATATATATATATATATATATATATATATATATATATATATATATATATATATATATAGAATTAGGTTCAAGTGAGTACCACCTCCCCAGAAGGTACCACCCTTAAAAGTAATTTTTTTAAAATTTTTTTCATGAACATTTCTAATTAACATTACACAGATCATATGTAAATTTCACGCAAATCCGAACATTTTAAGTGCATGAAAACACGCATCACATAAATGCACGTTCAGATGTCTTCAAAATTATGTAAGTGTGTGTTCACATCATTTTTAGGAGTTAGGAGATGTGAATGTATGTGAAATTTACATATAATCTTCATAATGTTAATTAAAACATGTTTATGAACAAAAAATTTTAAAAAAGTTTTTTAAAGGTGGTACCTTCTGGTGCGCTACATAATGGGTGGTACTCTCTCGAACCATATTTTATATACACACACACATATAGTGAATATGTGGCTGTATTGTTGGTAAGCTAACGCGGATTCTATGGTTATGTTTGGTAGAGAGTTTTGAGAGCTTTTAGGAGCTTTTGTTTTTAAAACATAGAGCTTTCGTTTTCTCAAAAATAATCTTTTAATAAAAGGCTAGTAGAATTAGCGTTTGGAAAGCTCTGGAACTTTTAGTCAAACATATTTATTTTTTTACCCTCCTATTAATCATGAACTAACCGGTAACCTTTGATTTATATTAATGTCTTTTTACGTAATTTAATACTAAAAACTACAGCTGCAACTACTTTACCAAACACATTTATAAAACTAAAAACTTCAGCTCTTTTAAAAAGCTTCAGTTACTAAAAGCTCTACCTCTTTTAAAAACATAAAGCTACAGCTAGTTTTGCCAAACATACCCTGTATAACGACCATGTTTTGCAAAAAAGTCCATTTTCGTTCGTCATGACTACTTTACTATCACTGGTCCATCCATCTTCGAAAATCCAAATCTCTTTCTCTTTCTCCATCGACCATTGCTACTGCTCCTCTTAGAATCACGTCCAATTCTGAAGAATGCGTTAGCTTAATCACATTAGCATATGAAAATCATATTGCATCTGGCCAAACTTAAGAAGCTATGGAAAAAAAAATCCAATTGTCAATATCTAATTGCGAACACTCAAAGGCATTTATCAATCTAGATGTATAAGGTCATACAATCTCAAAATTGCCTATGTCTAATAATGACATCGGTCTATATGTACTTGTTATTTATCTCCAAACTCAAAAGTCTACTTCGATATGAAAAAATTGAGATATATTAACTTGCAAATTATTGGTTTAGAAAAAAAATTAAGGTGTAAATTCAAAACCTTCCTGTCCATTAACTCTTTGATCAAAATAAATACCATATTGAATTCTTGCAAAATTTTGGAAGATTGTTGTGACAATGTTTGTTTTTAGAAGTTATATTTGTCTACATTTCCCTCTTTTAGTTTACAATAATTCTTTTGTTGATATTTTTTTTTTGTTATTTCTTTTACCTTGTTACTTAACCTTTTGACATTGTTTATCTCTATTTTTAAGATTACATGTTAATGACTAAATAGTTGAATTGGAAAAAATCAAATTTGGGTTGCTTTAGGGCTCATATTACTTGATAATATGTGTCATCTGTTGACTTACTCAATTTTCTTTTAAGTCACAACCATTTTGTTTCATTATAGTTAAATATCATCAAATATTCAAATCTATAAGCAAAAATGGTATGAACACACATTGTTATATATGTATGGGAAGATGATGGTTCGATCCTATCTAGATCTTTTATATGATATTTTTGTCGCCTACATATCAATATAATTATAATTAGAAGCAGATTCTAGATCTTTTATATGATATTTTTGTGGCCTACATATCCATATTATTATAAGTAGAAGCGGATTGATTAGAATATTTTGCCGGTCTTGAGTAGTTTAATGCTCAGGGCAAAATTGAAGAAAAATGTCTTTCTAAAAATTTTAAAATGCAACGTATCATTTTTTTTAATTAGGTTTGGCCGAATTAGAAAAATAATGTTATTTTAAAAATATAACATATTAGTTTTTAAAAGGTTTTGGTCAACTAGTGGGCTGAAAAAGTAGAAAAACATATGTGTGAACTTAATATATATTACCTGTAATAGTATAACTTATTATTATATTTATATTATCTATAATAAGATATATTAAATATTATGGGTGTTAAAAGTTTGAATATTAATTTTTAATTTTAGGTTCATATAGTTCTAAGTAAAAAGGATTTATTAAAAAAAAACATGGTTTTACGATTTTTGTGCTTTCATAATT
This sequence comes from Centrapalus pauciflorus, assembly GCA_020465985.1. Lineage (NCBI taxonomy): Eukaryota > Viridiplantae > Streptophyta > Magnoliopsida > Asterales > Asteraceae > Centrapalus > Centrapalus pauciflorus. Next base: position 473,128 of record JAANYP010001462.1, on the reverse strand, counting down.
CAATGTTTTCTTTTTAGAAAAATATTCAGGTTAATTTTTTTTTGCTTTGTGAAATTTGAAAGTTAGAGACAACTTATAATTGGTAAATCCCTAAACAACATTCAGATTAAGTCACTGAATTTTTTTTTACCTTTTAGAAAAATATTCAGATTAAGTCACTGAATTTTTTTTCGAGTATTTTAGTCCCTAAACAAAGTTTGTCTTATTCAAAACTATATATTTTCAACCTGCTACCTGCTTAACAGGTAAAACAATTAGTTACTCTGATAGTTTATTATTTAAAAAACCAACTTTCTTTTTCAATTTTCATGATTAAGTCACTAGACTTTCTTTTTTCTTGTTTAAGTCACCTTACCGTTTACCGGTTAGTGACAAGTCAAATACATAGTTTTGAATAAGACAAAAATTGTCTAGGAACTTAAACACTCGTGGAAAAAATACAATGACTTAATCGATAAATTCATGAAAGTTCGTAGGGTTTTTTCAATATTAATCCTTGAAAAAACTATTAGTCATCCGTGAGGGAATTATATTTTATTTAGAACGACAAACTATACTAGTCTTAATCTTAAAATAATCATCAAAAAATGGCTTTCAAAGCCTAAAATTTCAACTTGACTAACGCCTTTGGTGTGAGTGAGTTATATGACCGAGTAGTCGCTATATCGTCTTCTTTCAGACTCGAAGCTAAAATCGCATTTGAAAGCTTAAACAACTTCAAAGCACAAAAGTATGGCGGAAGAAGGATCTGTAATTGGAATCCACTCCGTTGACCACTGGAAGGAGCACCTGCAAAGGCACAAGGAGACTGGGAAATTGGTAAACCTAGTTTTCTTATAATTCTCTTCTTGGAAATTGTTTTTGTTTCTGATATGGATTTACAGCTTGCTCATTCGATTGTTTGGTTTTTTCTTGTGGTGTTTTCGTTTGAATCGCTTCGTTAAGGCATGGTTTTAGTTTTATGATTCATCGAAGATTCTACAAATCGTTATTGATTGAAATTCGATGTCGGTAGGTTTAGGGTTTTATCTGTTTGAGTTACCTGATGAAACTTATAATATAGTTTTTGTTTAGTTCAACGATTATATGGAAGGATTTATCATTTATGTGGAAATGCATCCTATGATTATGCAAAAATATTGAATCAGGCTAATTTATCGAGGTTGATTATCATCAACGGTCAATTAAGGAACTGCTTGATTAGGTAAACTAATGAAGAGAATAGCTTACGAAATCAGAACAGGAAGAAGATTTACATAGAAATTGAGGAAGATTGTAAGAGAAATAGTATTTCATTCATATCTCTAAAATGATGAATTACAGAGCAATATATGGTAACTGTATTGTTACGGTAGGCAAGCACAAATAGGATTTACTCTAAGGGGGCGTTTGGTTCGCGGATTTTTTTTCTTGGATTTGCATTATGCAGCATTTGCATTTGTCAGGATTTTGTCAAAGAATCTACATTATCTTTTAGAAAAAATTTGTTAATCTGAAAAATGTAAGGTAACTTATGAGGGAGGCTGAGTTTTTAAATAATAAAGAATGAAGAGATTTCAGAAATCCTGGGCTTTCAAATCCTTACTGAAATCTGTAAACCAAACACAAGATAAATAGATTCCCACCCCCACATGGGTTGTTAGCCCCACTGGTGATGCAACCGTTTTTATTCTCTTTGCACTACATTCTTACCATAACCATTCAGCCATGTATCAAAGTTCTTTAGATTTTGTGAATTTGGTTGGGGGGATATGCTAACATGGGGATGTAGAGATGAATTCATAAAATATGTTTTATTGTTGCTTTTCTTGAATTGGGATTGGTTTGATTTTGACTGACTTCCAAAACTATATTATACATCCCTTGGAGGCTGAAGAAAGTTTGTCAAAGGATTTTGGGTACTTACTGATTGAATGTAAAGATTATTATCCCATAGGATGACTTGGTGGTTGAGCCTTGATTCTTCAAAGGAGATCCTGAGATCGACTCCTATAATTTTAAACTCCCTGTTGTTACCTAGTGGTTGATGAGCCTTGAGATTACTATATGGTGGATGACAAATAACATGATGTTAAGATGCTCAAGTAGTCAAGTTGCATGTTTTTCCCCAAATTATTGGTGTGGCGGTTGTTTAAAGCTGATATCTCATCTATATTTGCAAAGTCTAAACATATATCAGTAAGGATATATGGCATACAAACTCCAATTGCTTGTTTGTAAGAGCCATAGCATCAACATATGATTTATGTTTATTCTTGTAGTTGTTGTGACCTTTATTTCACTCTTTCATGTTGTGATAAGTACCAAATACGAAAACGTAACATTTTTATTACAATGTGACTGCTGAACTCTACTTGCATACTCAGGTGTGATTTTCCTGGTTACCGGAAAAAGAAACTTAGGCTAATAGTTATGCTGATTTATAATGTCTTTACCATATAAGACCATAAAGAGTATTATGTTCGTGTGATTATGCGAATCCAGAATAGCAACATTGATAAAAAGGGAGGATATTATTATTAAGGGTATAATATATATGTGAATCCTATATATACCGTAGTTTCTTTGATTTACTAAAGTGTTGCATTATCATTTAGTGTTTTAATTAGTAATTTCAAGAAAACCACTTAATTATTGCTGTCCACAGTTTTGCTTTGCTCGTTTGGTTTTGGCTTAATTTGGAAGACTCTAATCGGCATATGTTTGACATTTGAACAATTGAAAACGCACAGATGGTTGTGGATTTCACGGCCTCATGGTGTCCTCCTTGCCGCATGATTGCACCAGTCTTTGTGGAGTTTGCTAAAAAGTATACCCAGGTTATCTTCCTTAAGGTCGATGTCGATGAACTCCAGGTAAACCTACTCCTATGAGATTTATTATTTGATTGACATCCAGGTTGTTTCAGCTTGGAAATAACCAATTCAATATGCAGAGCATTGCCGAGAAGTACTCGGTGGAGGCGATGCCAACATTCTTGTTTCTCAAGGGCGGAGAGGAAGTGAAAAAGATTGTGGGTGCTGATAAAGTCCAACTCGAAAAATTGATTGTCGAGCAATCTGCTGCAACTATTGCTGCGTAGCGAACTACATAAGATGATTACCAGTAACACATCTGTCTCTTTTCGGATGATATGATGATATACTTGATATGTGTGTTATTATAATTTGATATTCTATCTATCCGTCCATAAGTTGAAGATTCTGGTTGTCGTAAGTTTACCCATTATAAGATGAAAGGGTGATCATCGTTATAAAGTATCATGGTATTTGTTTACTAATTAATGACATCGGCATCTTCAGTTTTTTCAGTTAGACATAATCTTTTTGTGCTCGTTTTGACGCACAAAAGGATTACTAGACAAAAACAATGAGCGAAAGACGGTCAAAAGGAAGGTGTCGGGAGTGTTCAAACACTTCAACGACCGTTTTGATTGTTTTTCGCTATGTGCTTTGTGTTTTATTGATGGTAATTATGTATTTACTCACATACAATATCGTTAACGATATGGTTTATGATTCACCTAATTATCCATTAATTCATGAGTAACCAGTAAAAACCAATATGGTAAATATGAGATTTTTTGTTAGTGTTACATTCAGATTCAGTCTTTAAGTTGGGCCATGTTTGGTATAGAGAAATGAGGGTAGAGAATTGGAATAGAAAACAGTTCTTTGTTTGTTTAGGTCTGAGAAATGAAAAGCGAGAAATAAAGTAATTCCATTTCTCTATTTTTATTTCTCTCCCGTAGGCAAAGAAATGGGGAGAATTCAAAAATTCATTTCTCAGGGAGAATTGTAAAAAGAAACACACGGAGACTTTGTGAACCCCCAAACCATCCGGAACACGTTCATTTGTCACCCACCCAAGTAAAAAAAGCCTCCAAGCGATTCTTATGTTTCTCCGGCGATCCTTCAGGCGACAGCAGGAAACCTTCAAGCGATGGCGATTTCTTTGGCTCCGCTCCTCTTCATCCCGCTGTTCCTTCTCTATTCGAAGCGACGGCCCCCCTTAAACCCCTGATTTCTCTTCAGGCGGTGGTCTATCTTCCCTCCCTATTCCAGCGACGACGACGGTATCTCCAGTCGGCGGTGATCTCTCTTCCTTTTCTATTCCAGTCGTGGCCTTCCCTCCCTATTCCATTCGAAGGTATCTTTCTTCCTCTATATTTCATTTTGAGCTGGAGCAACAGAGATGGGTGGCAATCTTGACCCAACGGGCCGAACAGTTAAATGGACCCATTGTAAAAAAAAAACTAATATAGAACATAACTTTTTTTAAAAAAAAAAAATTATAAAAACGGTGTATTTAAAAATTTGTTCTTTGAAAAAAATTTCAAAAATATGTAAAATTTATGACTTTTGGTCGTCAATCCGTTTGACTGAATGGGCTCAAATTGCCACCTAAGCAGATCATGGAGCTGAATTGGTGAAATGGGTATTACAAGCCTCAATGACGGTGAAGGTATTTCAGAAGTGGATGTGCTTCTTGCTGTCGGAGAAGGGGCTGTGACAACCTAGAAGATGAGAGGATTTTACGTTCTGTGAAGCGATTGTCAAGGCTGATTTATGGCTTCTGTGGTTTGTTTGTTTGTTTTTTTGGCGTTAATTCCACGAACATTTTTCACGATGGTAACACAAATAATCATGGTGATTACGTATCTTTTATATGCATCTGCACTTAATGGGACACTTTACGCTGCTACAACATTGCTTGGGATCTGCTATGGTGTTCAGTTTGGTGTTATGATCCCAACATCATCAGAGCTTTCTCTGGGATGCCTATCAGTGGTTCGTTCCGTTTGCCTCAAAGTGCCAGCCATTGAAGATGAGTGTTTTCACCTTTCACATGACTTGATGAATCGAGCCGTTCATCGTTCTTGTTTGGGTGTGATCTTTAGAAAAATGGCAGGGTAACCTAAATTGAGTTATATGTTATGCTGATCTAAAAATCAAACTACTGCCTTATATTGCTGACATATAGCATGCATGAATGCATGATCCCTCTATTAAAATTTGGTATGGTGTTCTGTGGATTTTCTTGGAACTTTGCTGTCACTTGCTTTAAAGATTGTACTTTGTGCTTCAGGGATTGTAATTCCATGTGTAGCTGTGCATACAGATGCTACAAAATAAAATTATTTTGTGCATGACAAAGCTTACAAGTTACAATCACATAATTCTGATAGCTAGAAAGGTTTTTATTTAGGGATAATTGTGCCAAAAACCCCTAACTTGTCAGTTTTTTGTGATTAAAACCCCAAATCATTTTTCGTTGCATAGAAAACCTCGAACAAACTAAAAATCAGTAAATCTAGGTTTTATCAATTGGTAACTAGTTGAAACCCGTTAAAACCGGTTATTAATCCTACTTAGACCTGTAAATAACCTATGTGGAATCAATTTTAATTGTTGAAATCGGTTGTCAAGTATCACACATCATTTCAACCCGCGTTGATAACTTTTAATTGTAATCTTTAAACGGGATTACATCATCAACGGGGGCTTAAATTATGTGTGATACTTGACAACCGTTACAACAATTAAAATACATTCCACGTAGGTTATTTACCGGTCCTCGTAGGATTAATAACCGATTTCAAGCGGTTACTCATTGATAAAACCTTGATTTACTGATTTTTAGTTAGTTCGGGGTTTTCTATGCAATGAAAAATGGTTTAGGGTTTTAATCACAAAAAACTGACAAGTTAGAGGTTTTTTGCGCAATTATCCCTTTTATTTAATATTAAATGGGTAAATTATGTTGGTAAATTTTTTTTTTTTTTGATCAATGAAATGTTTAATTATTAATATTTTTGAGTTTGAATAATAAATTTGTACAAAATAATATGATTACAAATAATAAATTTTTATAGAATTCTCTGTTGTACCAAACAAAAGATATGATTATTTGTTATCTTTCTTTGTTGAATTCTTTGTTCTACAAAACAGATGAATTAATTCTCTTCCTTGAGACCAATTCTCTTTCTCGAGATTAATTTTCGTTCTCTGCAATTCCATTCTCTGTTGTCATTTCTTTGCAATTTCATTCTCTGTATCAAACGCACCATAAAAATTCAATATACAATAATGCGTTCGATCGTTGTATCCTATATTAAACGAGGTAGTTTTACACGTACGTGGTAGCAGGATTATAACTAAACAATAAAATTTTTGTCATTTTAAAAATAATTTGGACGAAAATTCTTTTATACTGGAATATGTATAAAAATAATGCGACCATAATAATATATTCAAATTTTTATAGAATATAATATTAAATATTATAACAAGAAAACAAAACAGTTATATAATATATATAAAACAAAATAAATGGTTAGCTGTATACCTGTATGCTTAATTAAAACACTTTATATGATAATAAATTCTATATTGAAATGTAAACAAAAATAATGTAATCAAAATGATATAGTTGAATTTTTATAAAACACAATATATTAAAAGTTATTATTACAAAACAAAAATGTTATATGTATTTGGTGTAGTACTGGTTGTAAGTTTTGCTTCTAAGCATCTTGCTTGAAGTTTTTATGGTGAAATAATATTGCTGCTGTTTAAAAAAATAAATATTATTATATATAAAGTAATAAATTAAATCAATTGTTTATCTGTCAGATTGAGTTGTATGGTTGCAAGATTCATTGTTTCATTGAACAGTATCATAGTTCTCGTTTGAAAAAGTATTTTATATTGGAATATAAACTAAAATAATTTGATCACAATGATATATTAAATTTTTATATAATATAGTATCAAATGGTATAACTAGAAAAATAAAACAGTTCTATATTATATATAAAATAATAAAACACGTGAGTTGTATGCTTGTCTGCTTAATGAAAACAATTTTAACGATAATAGATTTTATATCGAAATGTAGATAAAACCAGTGCGATCATTGTCTGCGTAGGGTTGACAATTTCGGCTTATTTAAGCAAATGAGTCAAGGGTTGACGAGCAAAAGTCATAGATTTACATAATTTTGAAAAAAAAAAAGAAGTTAAAAAACAACTTTTTTAGTACACCGTTTTTATAAATTTTCATTTTTAAAAGCAAGTTATGTTATATCTTAGTTATAACTACGAGTAAATTTAACCGTTCCCATTGTTTTGCAAAAATCGGCACCCTTGCGCTTGACTTTGAGCTATAAAATTTAAAACCAAAATTTAAGCTTTTTAAATCAAGTTGCACACTTTATTTTTCTTTAACAACGTAAGTTGCATAATTAAATTTTTGTCAGTTGCACATATAAAATTTTAAAAAAATTTACACTACGCAATAAGGTTATTGGGGAGGGATTCGTTGCACGGGCTACTCCAAATCTCAACATAGGTCCTCTCCGCCTACGGAGATTCGTGAAAAGTCGTATCTAAAAACTTATTGTAATTTTACTGTATAATATAAAGTACTATTTAAAAATATTTAATTTATTATTAATGCAATATTAGTCAAACGTGAAAGTTACACTTTTTTAAAAATATGATTCGTTTTCTCGAAAGCTTTTTGAGCAAATGGGGTGATAACTAGATTATTCTGGAATACAAGGGGGTGAAATGGAACACATTCTATTCCATTACAACGACACGTGGCAAGTATTCCTTAGCTCACACCGTATAATTCACGCGGTCTATTCTCTCCAGACTAACTCTGGCCGTCCGATCAAGAAACACTTTTTGACTATTACACCACCCTCAATCACGAGTCACAACTCACGAGTTCCAACATTAACCAAAAAAAGATTTTGTATTAAAGGCCCCCAATTTAAGCAAGGTTCGCAAAAGACCCCCAAAAGTTATTGAGGATTGCATATTCCCATAACAATCCATCTAGGCATTTTATTAATTTATTGTTCATTAATAACCAAGTATTATAAATTCAATGTACTTGTTCGTAGTTACTTTATGATGTAATTTTTTTTAAATCAAAACAAATCATCAAAGTACCCATAAAGCAATACAACAATGTATTATGTTACTTTATGGGTACTTTAACACAATAATACATTGTGTTACTTTAGAAGTTGTTTCAAGTTTTCAAAAGTTTTGGTGTTGTTAAACGGATCACCGTCGAAGGAGTTCATGATGCACATAGGTGTTCAACAAGGTGATGGATCCACTTGTTTCGTTTCTATTCATCATTACAGCCAAAGGGTTAAATGTGGCAATGAAGGAAGCAAAGGCATTGGGGGTGTTTCATGGTATTCATCTTCCTCACAAGGGGCCGATCTTGTCTCGTCTTTAATTTGTCGATGATGTCATTTTCATTGGTAAATGGTCTTTACCAAATGTCGTCAACTTAACAAGGATTGAACATGTAAAAAATTAGTTTGATCAACATTGGGGCTGACACTTCGGAGGATGTGTTGTTGGATTTTCGACTTCAATGTTGTCTTGGTTCTTTACCATTCAAATTTCTTGGGCTTCCTGTTGGCGGTTCTACAAATAAGAAATCATTCTGGGAACCTCTAATTGAGAAATTTAAAGCAAGGTTATCGTCTTGGAAATCTTCGCTCCTTTCTGGTGGTGGTCGACTGGTTCTTTGCAAATCTGTCATTGGCTTGCTTGGAGCCTATTTTATGTCATTATACAAGGCCCCCATTAGCATCATTAATCGCCTTGAAAGTATCAGATTCAACTTTTCCTTGGATGGAGGCTTGGAGTAAAAAAAAAAAATCCATTAGATTGCTTGGAACGACACGACTGTTCCATTGGAGCATGGAGGTCTCAGAATTAATAGTTTACGGGCTCTAAGCTTATCTCTTCTTGCAAAATGGTGGTGGAGGCTGAAATCGGATCCGAACCCACTTTGAAAACGGGTTATCTTAGCTCTTCATGGGTTTAAAAGAAATCTTACGGTTCACCCGTTATCTTCAAAGAAACATGGGAATTGGAGAGATATTGCTACGATTCAAAATCATCTTGTCCTTTTATGTGAAGGGCCCCCGAAATGCAAAAATCACTTGTTTGCAATTTTAATGTTTCTAGGTTGTTGATTACAGATTTTAAAAGGTGGTGGGGGGTCGTCGACAATCCCTTGGACACTTTAACAACCTCTTTGCTCTCTTGGGGCTGTGATTTGGGTCTCATTGGTCCTTCTTTGAAGGTCTTTACCGTTGCGGATCTTACCGCTGGCTTGTTTCAAGCTTGGTCATTCTATTGGATGAATTCAAGGAGAAAGATACGTATAAAGTTGGAGTGGAGTTTATGGCTTAATGATCCTTTTTCTATTTTTTTTCTTCTTAAGGCTTTGTAATTGGCATTGTCTTGTTTTTGCTTTCGGGCGTTGTTTTGTTTTGTACTTTTGCTTTCAGCTTCTTGCAGAAGCATTCTTTAATAACATTGACGTTATTCCAAAATAAAAAAAAACAACCATATATAGTTTTTCTTATTTTCTTTTTCACAAATACCAAATACCAACAACTTTTAAAAGAAAGATTTTATATGAACTATTCTAATTTCCTATTTTAACTCCTACTTTCCTATTTTATCATAAATATTATAAACATTAACTTTAATTTTAACACCATAATTATCATATGAGTCATCTTAAATGCACACTTTCTACCCCTTATTAAATGCATTTCTTAAAACTATTTGATAATAATCAAACATTTCATATTATTATTGATCCAAAATTATTATTCATTATTAAAACACAATAACATTTATAAAGTTGATAAAACATCAATATATCGTTATTATAGTAAAAGTTAAAAAAAATAAATTAGTCTATTGTAATTAGCGAGTTATTGAAGACCCGTGCATTGCTGCGGGATCTAAAATATTAATTACAAAAATAAATATAAAAAACAAATGGATAAATATTTTTCAAACAAATCAAATAACGAATCACAGCTAAACCAGTATCGAATAGTGAAATTGGAAAGATGATAATATATATATATATATATATATATATATATATATATATATATATATATGTATGTATGTATGTATGTATGTATGTATGTATGTATGTATGTATGTATGTATGTATGTATGTATGTATGTATGTATGTATGTATGTATGTATGTATGTATATTCAAGAAGCAAGCCAAATGATACTATTAGAGGGCGTTTGGTTCGTGAATTTCTTGAGATTTTCTGGGATTTGCATTTGAAATCCTGTGTTTGGTTCACAAATTTTAGTAAGGATTTAAAATCCAAGGATTTCATAAATCCCATAATTCTTTGTTATTTAAAAACTCCGCTTCCCCCCTAGGATTTTAAATTCCAGTTGCAATGCATTCTTTAGATTACCAAATTTAACCTAAAAGATAACGCAAATTCTTTGACAAAATCCTGATAAATGAAAATGTTGCATAATGCAAATCCTTTGACAGAATGCAAATCCGAGGAAAAAAATCCGTGAACCAAACGCCCCCTTAGTTAATTCATATACAACTACAATGTAATTAATCATTACAAACCAAAATAAATTAGATTATAATGTCGTCATCTACAAGTTTTCGTCTTTGGAAACGAGTTATTAAATCATCGTCCGAAGCAATGCAAGTAAAATTTTTTTTGGATGTTGGTAACTTTCTTTTTAAAAGTCGGTCCATATTGTCTAATAAAATAAAACAAGTCCATAACAATTTAACAATAAAAATTATCAAGTCTGGCCCAAAGTCAATAATACTTTAACAATACTTAGTAGCTTTCTATAAACATTAATATTGTATCAACAATAACAATAACAATTTAACAATACTTGGTAACTTTCTTAGTAACTTTTTATGGTTCATGATTCTAACCTAGCACGAAGTCAATAACACTAAAATGAATCCGACAAATTACGTAGCCCAAACACATGTTTAGTATTTTTTTTATCAAATCCTTTTTTTATTTATATATTTTATAAAACTTAAATAGGATATGGGGGGTCAAACTCTAAAATCATCGGGGTTGCAAATTTTTCGAATACATGTATGTATGTGTGTATATATATATATATATATATATATATATATATATTACTGGAAATTTTTTTTTTATGGTGGCAACCCCTCATCAACATATTGGGTACGATGTGTGTGTGTAATGGTTCGAGTGAGTATACAAAGTATTGTGCGTACTTGTGAACACACGGATTTCAGATATGAACATGCTGTGGAAATTTTTTTGTTTTTATTTTTTTTTCCATATTTACATATATACGAATAATACCAGTTTATTTGTAAAAAAATTACACATATTCTAACATCTTAAAAGTCACGTGAATGTGAAAAATTTTATGTGAGCGTGCTTAATGTAAATATACCTTCACAACATGCTCCTCATGCGAACATACACGTTTCACATAGTTGTAGTGCGTGTTTATGTGTGATTTTTTGCAAGTCGTATTATATTGTTAATTTAAACATGATTATGAAATTTTTTTCTAAAAACAAATTGGTTTTAAAAGCAAGGTACCTCCGGTACTCCACAAAACTAATGATACTTATTTGAACTCAAATCTACACAAACACACACACACAAATTTATTTTCAAGTGAGTACCACCTATTATGCAAAGCACCAGAAAGGTACCACTCTTAAAAATAATTTTTCTGAATTTTTTTTCATAAACATATTTTAATTAACATTACACAGATGATATATAAATTTCACGCACATTCACACATTCTGAGTGCATGAAATCATGTATAAGATAAATGTACGTTCACATATATGCAAATTTATGTAAGTGTACGCTTACATCATTTTTAATGAGTTAGAAGATGTGAATGTATGTGAAATTACGTATCATCTTTATGACGTTAATTAAAACATGTTTATAAAAAAAATTTAAAATCTTTTTAAGGTGGTACCTTTTGATGTGCAAAAGGGATTGCATGAAAAAATTTTGTATACACAGATTCATTTTGGATTCTGCAAAACGTAAAAAACATATAAACTTGCATATAAAAAACATTAGAAACCTAAAATAAGGAATTGCATATAAAGACATTCAAACATTGCACATGTGCAAAAGGGATAATCAACCCAGTCTATACGGGTTTTTCATATGGGATTTTCAATGCTTGAGTTGCTGAAACAACAAATATAACGGAACAGAATGTATCAATTCGATTATGAAGAACTTGAATTCGCATAATCAAACGAAACTATACGAAACTTACCTTCAATCGATTCCAAACAACCACTGGAATTACTACGGTAATGCGACGACAACGAGGTCAGGGTTTGGAGCAGACGAAAAGCTTGAAGCCGGGAACAATGGTGGGAAATCGCTGAAATGCGCAGCGGAAGTAAAACGAAAAGTGAGAAATTGTTGGGATTGAGATAATATTTGATTCTCATTTAAAGTTTTTCATTCCCAAATTGCCCACACATCAAAAACGACGTTGGATCTATTTTTGCTGATTTTGGGGTATTAAATAATCATTTTAATGCAAATATGATTGGCTGTGAACAGTACCCCGGTACCCCAGTCTAACTTGGTACCCCATTGATCTTGAATCTACACACACACACACACACACACACACATATATATATATATATATATATATATATATATATATATATATATATATATATATATATATATATATATATATATATATATATAACGTGACTCATTAATCTTCCTTACGGTTTATGTTCATTTATTATTCGATGTTCTATACAATTATAAGTGTATTAAACTTATATTTTATCTCTGAAGATATAACTTAGCTAGATAACAACCTGCCAGAAGGTGAACGCGGTGCATTGGGGGTGAACGCAACACACTCATAAGGCCAAAACCAGGTATGCCTTCTATCATGAGACACGCGACACGCTCTAGGTGAACGCGACGAGACACGCTCATAATAGAAAATTCAAGCCATCTTCGTCAGTCTGGAACGCAACGCGTTGGGTAAGAACGCCACACACTCCAATGACGGTTGCAAGGCTCTAGCGATGAATACACATGAATGCAGATTGTTCATGGAGGAACGTGGTACACTCAACACAAATAGAGCCTTTACTGTTATGTGTTTTCACATAACTTACACCAATCTTCACCATATTTAATTCTTCCTAAACATTAAATACACTTATTTCAATCATTCAAACTAACTAAAAACATCAAAATCCTTTAAATCTTGTTACATCATACACTTCATCATTACAGCTAAAACTTGATAAAATATTTGAAATCATCGTATAAACACATTTCCATTCTCATTTCGAGGTTTTGTCACTTTTTGTGAAATTCACTATTTTTACATAAACTTTAAAAGTTCATAGCTAGAAACAATTTCCACTCATTTGTTTAAGTTCCAATGTCAATCTTCAAAACTATCTTTTTTAACGTTCGAATCATCATTATTTGAGTTTGTAAAACTCTGAAGATATTTCAGAAAGTTTAATACTTTTAACCCATATAGTTTTGCATGTAGCATGTAACAACATAAAAACAAGACATTAAGGTGAGTTATACCTCTAAACTTTTAAAGCTCGAAAGTTAAACAAGTTTTGTTGCTTCTTTTTTTGCCCCCCTTCTTTCAAAGTCACAAAAATGTAGAAAAATAGATTGAGATGTGTAGTCTTTACATATGATTATAATTAATATCCGAACTATATTTGTTCAAATCTATTACACGGATTTTTGGGGCGTTACACACAACTTTTAAAGGGTATTCTTTTCTTGCAAGTTATCGTGCATAATATTTCTTCAACATTTTAACTTTTTAATTATATTAAAATTTCAACTTATTTATTAAAAGTCACATGATTTATAGTTTACATCGCTTCAACAAATGAGTATCACAATATTTGTTTTTAACAAATTCACATGAAAAACAATAGCTTTTTAGGGTTATTTTTTCCTTGGAATTTAGAAGAACTAAAACATAATTTGGGGTTCATATTGCTATTTTGTCAAATATTTGGGTACCAAATAAAAGTTTCTGTTTCTAGAAGTACTAAAATTGTCACAGTGACAGAATGCGTAAACATTACTATCAGCGCCCTCTCGACACAAAAACACAGACGCACACACACATACACACACACACACTCTCTCTCTCCACTTTCTCTCTCTAGAAACCATGACGAGCCCCTCTGCTTCTTCTCGCAAGGTTTCTTTTCAGTTTTCATCTTTCTCTCTAAATCTTTTTCTTTTATAAATTGATTTTATATACTTTTTACGTATGTATATATGTAATTGTCTATGTGTATCTATACATACATCCCTAATTTGAATGACTCGACTCAATTCGAGAATTTTGTTTGATCGATGGATGATTACTTGTGTGATTAACACTTCTTGTTGGCTGTAATTGTAGGCGCTAAGCAAGATCGCGACAAATCGTCTCCAGAAAGAACTAATGGAATGGCAGGTCAATCCGCCTGCTGGATTCAAACACAAAGTCACTGATAATCTCCAGAGGTACGGTTTTAATCGCTGTTATGAATTCAGTTCATTTTTGTTTTGAATTGAGAGTTAGTAGAGTAATTTTGTTTGATTATTGGTGTAAAGATGGGTAATTGAGGTCAACGGTGCGCCTGGGACTCTATATGCTAACGAAACCTTCCAGCTGCAAGTTGATTTTCCTGAGCATTACCCTATGGAAGCGCCACAGGTGATATAGCTTTTTATGATTTAATATTTTCAAAAACTTAATTTTGTTCTTTGTTGAAATATTGGTTTCCTGCTATTCACTGTAGTTAATTTTTTGGTTATATTGTAAGGAAAAAGTGTTTGAATTGGTAGAAATATTGTGAAGAAAATCTTTATGTTGTGTGTGTGTGTTTGTGTCTGTTTGGGGGGAGGGGGTTTCCAAATATAGAAGAATATCTAGCTGAAGAAAGAACATTCTTTAATCTTTATGAGAAGGGTAAGTAATTCCACTTCTTGATGAGCTACTGATTATAATAAGGTGTTCCTTTATCAGTAAATTCCAAGTGTCTTTCTTTTTTAGTGATCTGAATATAAATGATTTTTTTCTATAATTGGAATATTATAATCCTTTCTATGTCTCTCTGAAAAAGT
Organism: Centrapalus pauciflorus; assembly: GCA_020465985.1. Classification (NCBI taxonomy): domain Eukaryota; kingdom Viridiplantae; phylum Streptophyta; class Magnoliopsida; order Asterales; family Asteraceae; genus Centrapalus; species Centrapalus pauciflorus. Next base: position 458,120 of record JAANYP010001462.1, on the reverse strand, counting down.
TATATGTTTCTTAAAACTCAATAATCCTTGCAAGGTATAAGTTGTACCATGTGAAAATATTTTCGATAAATTTGGTTAACAGAAACTTTTTAGTCTCAAGCCAATTTTTACATGTGGGGCGAGTTAGCGGATCTCTATGCTTTTCATGTTTTCTTCTAAAACTTTGTTTGCTAGTTCTTTCACCCCTTTTTGTAGTGTACGTACATGTTTAGTAAATAATCTCCCTCCTCCTCTAGCTCATTCTGTATATCTTTATTATCGTCAGACCTACTAGCAATTTTCGGCGTTATATTTACTTTTAGGTTCGTTTTCTCTCATTTTGTACTTGAGGCATAAGTTTTAAGTTTTGGGAAAAGAGAACTTTGGAGAGTTAAGGCTTTCAATTCATATGGATATCATCATATTTATGAAAGAAAGCGTGTCAGTGTTATTCAGTATGTACAATGTAAATTGTTTCGACTACTGTGTTAGTCCAGCCGTTCGACTCTTGTGGGACTTGAGTGTTTATAGGCAACGTAATCAGTTTGTCTTTTCAGTTTTATTAAGATTGTTAAGCATGTTTTTCTGACAACGTTTATCTTCATTTGTTTTCTTATGTTTGTTGTACAGGTTATTTTTATTCCTCCAGCGCCACTTCATCCACACATTTATAGCAATGGTCATATTTGTTTAGGTTTGTCTCGTACCCTTTGATTTTGGCCAGCTCATCATCTTTTTTCATCTTTTTACTGTCTTCAACTATATTAAAAATGCACTAGCCTAGCAGTTTCGATTAGTCTGTTACACCAAATTGCTTTTTGTCCATGTTCTTGATGACTGTAACAACTGTATGTGACTTAAGATAACATTGTTACCAGCAAAAAAATGTTGTGATGACCAGGGATTGGTGAATTGAAGTAAAAAAATTGGAATGCTACAGCTTGTCTGTGACATTCGTAGTAGGGATTTATCATTTACAGGTGGAAAGACTGACATTACTTGTGGCATTGACTGTTGCCTTAACTAGCATACATTCATAAAATAGTTTACATGAAGAGATTTGGACCATTTGGTAGATTCTAGACATATCAATGCACAAATAAAACTTTTTTACTTTGTTAAAAATGTTGAAGGACTTCACTGTCAACAGTTTTTGACTAAAATATACTTCAGTCTAGTTTATTGATACTTCTAAGTTTTAGTAGTGCAAACTTTCTCTATCATTACTCGAATCAATAAAGAAGATCCGTATCCAACAATGTTATGGTATAGATTGGTATGTACATGGTTTTAGGCAATACATCTATCTAGGACCTATGATAATGTCTTCATGAGCTGCTCCGATGGTGCCATATTCTACATCAGGCAACATGAATCTCTACCACGGAGCCAGCAATGGATTCCATTAGTTCTTTATTGAAAAGTTATAACAATTAGATTGGGCTCGCTCATATGATCTGATGACTGGTATCTTAAAGTGGAAAGATAATGACAGTTTTGTTGAGGATAAAAGAATATGCCTGAGTATAGTATAATTCCAATGCGAGTCTCAGAGGTTCTATAATAGAGAAGTTGAACGATTTGAAAGATTTCTTATGTTGAAAGTGTTCTTTCTTCATTTTTGTTATAGTTATTGGTTTGGATGGTGGTTTGTAGTTCCTTTCCTTGCGTAGATGTGAATGTTAGAATTGGTCTCAGTGGGAATAGTGTACGTGATTGTTCCAAGTTTTAACGAAAATTTCTGAACTGAATCATAGATGCCGTGCAACTTAAAATGGTAGATGTGTTAGGTTCTGTTTATTATATACCAAATTTTCCTTTTTCTCCATTATGTAGGCCCCAATGCCCCATCCTCGGTTACATTTGCATCATCTAAATGAGACCCGCCTTCTCATTTTCATTTTCTCACAATTTTCAAATGGGATCCACACAATAAAAATGTTAATTGTCGTAAAACAACTAGGACCTTAACGTTTTACTATTGATTTTCAATAGTTAAGTCGTTAACATATAATATTCAAAATGTAGTATTTAAATGGAAAAAGGTTGTTTTTGGTTTAAAAGGAAAAAGAAAAAGAAAATGTTCACATGATCCACGGTTCGCAATGGGTAACAGGTCCTTATCTCATATCCACTTAAATGTGAGTAAATATACCAAACTCGTGACTAGCTTAGGCATGGGCTGATGCATGGTCTAACTGGTACACACAGGAATTTCAAAATGCATATAGTTGCATCATTAATCATCGTATAGAAATTAACTAGAAGAAAGTTATCAACTTTATCTTGGGCTGGTATGAGCAGGAAGATAAAAAGGTACCCTAAAATGTGGCAAGTCCCCACCATAAAACTGTTGCTTGCATGGATTCCACATTCATGTTTTAACTTGCTTGTGCAGTGCTTACCACATGCTTGGTGCACCATATATATATAATTCGCCTTTTGTAAAGTGGTTTTGGCTTGACTTCTTGAATCGTTATGCGTCATATGTTTTCATATGTATGCTGGTCATGCCTACCTATTGCAGTCATCAAAACCAATCAGCCTGTTCAAGATCAAAGTGAATCCTTGCCTTCAATTCATACTGTAGGTGATATGATTACACAAGTGTTGCACAATTGATAGATAATCAACACCAGGATGCTGGTTTCTTCCAGTGTCTTTGAAGTAAGCGAGTTTTTTTTAGGTCATGTACCTATGTTGCAAGGAAATGGACATATTACTTACGAGGATTAGATAAGGTCATTTTGTAATTAATACATAAATACATATAAGGTAAAAGCACACTATAACGATCATGCTGTTGCTTTTAATCAGTGTGTCATCCATATCCGTGCACAGTCAGAAATAATAACTTGTATGTCATCCTATTTTAAGTTTGTTTCTTTAGGCTTAGCTTTTGCTTTCCGATTTGAAAATTATGAATATTCATCTTCTTTTTCGTAAAAGGGAAGTCCACAATTTCTTCATTCACATACCTGATTCTTGTATCCACATGAATTCATGGTTGATGATTCTGGGATACAATGAACACCACATGGGGTGCGGCCCCAAGACAACCTCGATGAACCTCATCCCCCAGTATATGACTTTTGTCAATGGATGAAAGCACCCTACCTAGCCATCTACACTCAGAACTCCACTTGCATGCCATTAAATTTTATCTTGGTGGTATATCGCTCATTTATTAGATGGTAACATGTTAGAGGTCAGAGGTTCAAAACTCCATTTACTGCTTATCCATATAAGAATAAGAATTAAGAAAACAGGAGTTCTCCTCGACGTAATCATCTATAGAATAGCTGGTGAACACATTTGTTAACTTAAGAATTAAGATTCATCCTTTTGATACATCAATGCCAGAATTCTAAACTAATCACTTTTCAGTGAGGTTTCAAATCCATGCTTAAAATGTTTAATCATACTGCTTGAAGTTAGAACCCGTTTACTGTAGAATGCTTATCATAACAATACATTGTGATGGAGATCTTTTATTGGCATAAAGTTAAAAAACGTCAATGTATGGTCTAATCTTGAAGTGGGATTTTAAGCCACTTCCGTGAAGCTAACACATTTCACCAGATTCATTCTAATTTAGATATTAAAGTTAATTGCAAATATGCTTTCAAGCATTTTAGCAATTGTGAAGTCAATGCTGCAATATCTGGGGAATAGACGAAGAGTATTTAGTATTTTCATTAACGTACAGTTGATTAACCACGCTTTTTGAATACTCCCGATTGGTCATTGATGTGCCCGTGTAATTTAACATCATCTTCACCACTTGCCGCTGCTAACAATGACTTGTTTCCTTGGTGCAGATATCTTGTATGATTCATGGTCCCCTGCCATGACTGTCAGTTCTGTATGCATCAGCATCCTCTCTATGCTATCAAGTTCCTCTTCTAAGGTTCGTTTCTTTTCTGCAAGTGTGTATCCTCTTAAAATAATTTTGATAGATTTGGATGCTAAATAGCAGTTAATGAGATTATTATTATCATCTTATTAAGTTTTTGTTGGTTTTTTTTTTTTTTCTGGAACAGCAACGCCCGGCTGATGATGAACGCTACGTGAAGAACTGTAGGAATGGGAGATCTCCCAAGGAGACGAGATGGTGGTTCCATGACGATAAAGTATAATGAGTATGTTATGGGTATAAGTATGTAAAACAAAGTCCACCCTTTGATTTGGACCCGAGTTTTAGAAAGGATGTGGTTTCCTTTTCCTTAACTTCCTTCCCTATTCGGAAAAAAAATGATGAAGAAAACTGAGATAAGCTTTACATTTTATAACGGTTTCTAGCGTACGCATGTGGCTCCTGAAAAGAATGGTGTGTCTGAGTCAACAATGAATGCCTTATGTACTTGTAAAGTGGTAAGCATTTCCTTGGAAATGAAAATGCAAGCTCAGAGTTACACATCATTATTTCTTTGCTTTTCTTTTAAGAGAAAATTGCAAAGAAAGATAACATACTTTAGACAAAATTTTATTCCAGGAAAAATGGATTGTGCTTGGAATAAAAACTGACCTAAAGCATGCTACCTTTCTTTAATCATTGGAATGACGATATGGTGATTGAAAAAATGTGTAAAGAAACTGTTGGCTTGAAATCCAACGAAGCGTTTTAAGTCATCATGATCATCATATCCCCGACTAGGGTATGTGAGTCGGGGCATGTTTGAGGCAAAGATCATGAGGCGATGTGGGAAAGTGAACGAGAGTCTATGTCTGGGGAGGGTAATTGGAAAAGGGCAGTGACTGGCTGGGAGCCTTCCTGCTTTGGAATCGGCACGAGCCAGGCCGCTGACCCAACGACTGGTTGGAAATGGCATGGCAGTCACTGTCTTGAGTCTCCTTTTCGACCAAGCAGCCCTGCTAAGATGGGGACCGGTTTGTAACAGGCCGGTGACTACTCGGGACCAGTTACAGGGATAGGTAAAGGTTTTCCCAATGAGCCTTGTCGTCTTGATTCAGTTTCCGGATATTTTATTCATTAGGCAGCTAACTTTTTTTAAGGGTTAAGTGTCATTTTGATCATCCAACTTATAGATTTTTTTCGATTTAGCCATTAAACTATTTTTTGTCTCGATTTAGCCACTAAACTATTTTTTGTATACATATTTAGCCACTAAACTTTTTTTTTTTTTCTGATTTAACCACTGAAAATTGTCCTAATTTGGTCACTAAACTATCATATTTTGTATCTATTTAGCCATTAGTTTTATTCATTTCCCCCAAAATTGAACATCAAACAAAAGTTTAGTGGTTAAATCAGGACAAAAAATAATTTAGTGGCTAAATGAGACAAATCTGGAAGTTTGATGGTCAAAGTGTTACTTAACCTTTTTTTATTATTGACGCAGTGAAATATATCTCTTCACTTGGGGTAATACTTATAGGGCTGTAGTTCTAGGCTTCTATCACACAATTCGAGCTTGGGTGTATTTGAAAAAACCGAGCTTGAATTATGTGATAGGCTGAGCTCGAGCTTTTCGAGCCTATATGTATGTATCTATAATCTGTATGAATAAGTCAAGTTTTATCGACCTATTCAAGCTTTTAGTTATATTAAATCGAGCTTTTATAGATTTCAAATTTGAACCAAATATCAAAAAAGTAGCTTAAAAATAAATTTAGGTATTAAATATATTGTTTATGGATATATTCAAGATGAGCTCGAGACAAAATTGAGTTCTTGTGCCGAGTAGTCGAGTACGAATTTGCATCTTGAAAGTTTGTCGAGCCATCATGTCGAGCGAGTTTAAGTTTGCATCTAACTCTTTTAATTAATAAATAAAAATATAATTAAAAATACCGAAAGCTGAAACATCACGAGCTATTTATTAACCACTATTCCAATAATCAAACATATATTTTTAATGTGATTATTCAAAATAAATGATACATTTAATGATCATAAATCAAGTATAATAATTTCCTTATAAAAACTAAAGGAAAGATGTTTTCTTATTGTTAACAAAATGGTACCATTAGGTTTGGGGTACTCCAAATTGCCAAATAACATCCTCATATAGGTTTTGATTCGATTCGGTTCAGTTCGATTTTGAACCTAAGCTCGATCATCTAAACCTTCGTTATTAACTCACTCGATCGGCAAGTTTTCTACCTCGTTCCTCACAGAATCAAACAACGCGGTCGATAAATAACGCTCCCCGCAGCTTGGAAAAACCACCTGTACATATCAGAATTCGGTAACTAGCAAGAACGATATAAACAAAACGATTCTTGAAATCTCGACTAGATTCGAGGAAGATTAATAGATTATCTTACAACGATCAGCTTCCCAGCGTATTCTGGTCGTTTTGCTATTCTGATCGCAGCGGCTGCTGCTGCCCCAGACGAAAACCCGACCTACAGACCGACGGGTTCATGAAATAAGATCAAAACAACCGATGATCGAATGATGAATACGCGAAAATCTTGAGAAATGAACATACCAGCAAACCTTCTTTCAGTGCAAGAAGTTTAGCCGTTTCGATGGCTTCTTCACTAGATATCTAAAGAAATTATCCGAAACCAAATTAACTCGTGTACCATACGATTACAATCCGTTTATCATGAATCACGGTTTAACGTTAGCTCACCATAACAACTTCGTCAAGAATGTTGACGTCTAAAACATCAGAAATAACGCCAGCGCCGATTCCTTGGATCTTATGAGGTCCTAAACCCGTGAAACCGCATTTACAGTTAGTCCAAAACCAAACGTACGACAGCGAGCAAGTAACAAATATAAACACGGTTCATTACCGGGGTTTCCACCGTTTAGAATCGCGCTTTCACTTGGCTCTACGCCGTACACCTAAACTCAAGTTACGCAACGATAAGAAGACTAAAGTATATATAACTTGATCCCTTTTCGTATTTTGTTAATCAAGAACACGAAGATCACCTTTATGTTTGGATTTTTCTTCTTAAGAAACGTCCCGACGCCTGTAACAGTACCACCCGTTCCTATGCCAGAAACGAAAGCATCGACTTTCCCTTTAGACGCGTTCCATATTTCTGGCCCCGTTGTTTCGTAATGGATCTACAGAGTAACGATTTTCGACAACTTTTTATCAGTTCTTGTGTAGATCATATGAAACAAGAAAGGAAAAGATTAAAGATATACCTTTGGGTTGGCTGGATTTACAAATTGCTTAAGGAAATAACTATTCGGTGTTTTCGCTATTATTTCATCGACTTTTTGGAAATCGTATTCAAGGCCCTTAGCTGCATCTGTAATGCACAATTCCGCTCCAAATGCTCGCATAATGATCCTTCTTTCCATGCTATACGTAGATGGCATAACGAGAATAAGCTTGTAACCTCTAGTCGCTGCAATGCACGCCAACCCGATCCCAGTGTTTCCACCCGTAGCCTCAATAAGCACCGTCTTCAAACAACAAAAACATTGTTTCGTTGATTAACGCTTAACATCAAGATTAACGTTTGGATGTGTCTTTTAAAGTTTGTCATTGTTATGGTACGGATTATCTGATTCTGTTATTTTAATATTATATATTAAACCGTACATCCAAACACCCTGCATCGTATAAAAAAGTGAAATTAAGAAACTATCTAACCTTCCCAGGGGTAATCAGACCTTTGTCTTCGGCATCTTTAATCATACTTAATGCAATCCTATAGAATTTGTTGAAATTTACGAAAAAAATAAATAACGAATCGAACACATTGGTTTGTAAATTCCGTTAGGATATATGAACATCGAACAAGAAAGCAAGAGTTTAGACCTGTCTTTTATGCTGGAGCAGGGTTCCATAGTCTCTAATTTAGCAGCAATACGAGCAGCGCAACCGTAGAAATCTACGATGTTGTTAAGATAAACCATAGGAGTATATCCTATCAACTGCAGGGGCCGAAAAAAGAGTTAATCGGAATGTAAAAATGTACATGTTAGTTTAACATCCTCCAAGAATGGAATGGAATTGAATTGAATTACTTGAGTAACGTCTTCAGCGATTCCACCGATGGATTCCATGTTTCTTTGATATATTTATGTTACTGAATCATGCATGGTTACATGGAAGAAGTTAGATATGAAGATTATTGATTCAAGTGATCGAACTTATTCGAAAACTAGCAAATGATGCATCTTTTTAAGTAATGCAGTTGTTGAACTCATTCGAAAACTAGCAAATCATGTGTCTACTTGTTAATGAAATCATTAAAAAACCCGAATTTGAAACCCAAACCAAGATGAATTAAGATAATATCTCTGGAAATAATCAATTCACATGAACTTGATATGTATGGAATTGTGATAATTAGTTCCAATTCAATTGAAAATTAACAGATTTTGACAAGAAAATCATTATAAATTATGTTATAAAAAATAAAATAATAAAAAACCAACCTTTAGAATGCAAAATTTCCAACTAATTGGGAAATGAAAATCAACAGAATTGAGGCAAAAAAGCAGAAGAAAAAACAGGTTAATTGTGGTATTGAATTACAAGATAATAATATATGGATTACAGTTGCAGGAACAGTGGTACCATAAATTTTATGAAAATTAATTAATTTATTTATTTGGATAAGGGTCAGAGTCACACATCCAGAGACAAAGAGAAACTGGGAATCGATTATTTACCTCTGCCTCCAATAATCTTGACCCAAAACAAAATATATTACCATTTTTTTTGTAATTTAATTTCTCTCTCATACTTTCCAAGAAATCTTTCTCGCCGGACCTCCGACCAACTTTCCGGCCATGTTTCAAACAAGCTGTGGTGGGTTCTGATCACTCTCCCCGGCCGGATCCTGGGTCGCCATCTTTATCACTTGTCGGATTCAAATACGCATCAATTTGGCACGAAAATTACGAGATTCTTGTATCTATGTATACATACAAGATCAATGATATGATTCATCTATCATATAGCGGTTTCTTGAATCCATTATTCGTTTATTGTCATCTGTTATTTGTATATTTGCTGTTGTTGTAATTGATTCAAGAAGTACTTGTAGCTCCAATCTTTGATCGGATGAATGCTAGCAGTTAGCGCAGAAAGATGATCCGATCGAAGATGATGTACTTTTGAACCTTTAAGACTACCAAAATACTAGTTTACCAATGTGCCAACTGCTCAACTTTCTTGTTTTCCAAAATTCCTTATATTACTTATGAGAACTCATGGTTATTTGGACCCTAAAAACACCTGAAATCAATTACCCATGCATGAAGCCATGCATAATATAACCATTCAATTCTCGGAGAACGTGAGAACCCTCTAAAATACACAAATTTATACAGCAAATGCACAAATTTAAAAATTAAATTTATAACTTAAAATCATTATTGATTTTCAATATGAATAAATATCATAATCTAACATTAAAATTAATTTTAAAATTTAAATTCATCAAGTTTTACACTAAATGCACAAATTTTGTCAATGCATGAATTCGTACATAAAGTGGACAAATTTATCATGATATGCGTAAATTTTTATATCAAATGCATAAATTTATCAAATTTATAAATTTTAACATTAAATGCATAATTTTATACATTAAATGCACAAATTTTAGAGAGGTTCTCACACTAAGGAGGGTTTTTACCGGAACCCAACCATATATATATATATATATATATATATATATATATATATATATATATATATATATATATATATATATATATATATATATATAGAGAGAGAGAGAGAGAGAGAGAGAGAGAGAGAGAGAGAGAGAGGTTCAATGGAAAACCAACATGCACCTGGAAACTTGTAAAAACCACACTGCACCACCACAAATGCATCAAATTCCCCGCATGATGCACCAAAATCCCGCGTGATGCATCAAATTTTCCGCGTGATGCATCACCTTATTTACGATCATGCCACCGCGTTTTTCATGAAATGCACCCAATCGGACGGTATGCGTAGGTTTCCATAGTTTTCAGGTGCATAGTGGTTTTCCATTGAACCCGCCCATATATATATATATATATATATATATATATATATATATATATATATATATATATATATATATATATATATATATATATATATATATATATATATATATATAGATTGAGGTTCTATGGGGCACCACGATGCACTGGGAACCAAATGGGAACCAAAAATGCACAATTGGATAATTAAACATGCAATGAGGGCATAATGAGAATTCTAAAGAAGCATTTATTTAGATAAACATATTTAAAAGATTCTTTAATCATAAAATCGGATGTTTATTAAGGAAGTTGCTGAAAATATGGAGTGTGTTGTTATTATTGATTTGATTTGTATTTGACTTTCCATTCCACAGTTCATGCATACGTTTTCTGCACAACTCTCAACTCCTTCCTCCGATTTTTTATCCTTCTACGATTTCAGCATCGGTTTTTAACATTATCCTGCGATTTTTGATCCTCCTGTTTGATCAGTATCGGATACTATACACCGGACTAGTCATCATCGCTTCCTCGTACTTAACATGGCCACATCCGATTATAACGATGAACACGAGACATCCGAGAACAATGAATGTAAGTTTGATTTTTTTGGATCATGCAATCAGACTTCCTGATATTAACGATGAACGTTCAAACTCTGTATATAGATTACAAAACATTCCACGATTAATCTATGCAAAACATCCGAAAACATTCCACAAAACGTTACAATAATGCAAACATTCCACGTTCAAACTTTGTAAGTTTAATGCATTCTGATGAAGTTTTTTGATGAAGTTTTCAACAATTTCAGTTTTTCCATCACTTTAATCCGTCTGTATGTTGTATGTAATATGCATTTTCATTATTTTGCATACACACTTATATAGAACCTACACAGGAATGTTATCTCAATACATATATGCACATAATATCTAATCGCAGGACTTGTATATGCAACGTAGTTATATGGAACCTACACTGGAATGTTATCTCAATACGTATATGCACATAATATGTAATCAGATCTTGTATATGCAATGTTCAAGTAATTGATTTTCAGTTATCAGATCCTTGTATGCACAGAACTTGTTCAAATATGCAATGTTCAAGTAATTGATTTTCAGATATCAGATCCTGTATGCACAGAACTTGTTCAAGTACTTGATTTTCAATTAATTGATTGTCAAGTAATCAGATCTTGTATGCACATTTATATGGAACCTACACTGGAATGTTATCTCCACATATGCACATATTATGTGTGTTTAGCACTGTAATCTACACATATGATGGAAACATGGAGTGTGTTGTTTTGTGAAATTATTTGCAAGGTTTGAATGCATACTGGAATATCACATGTGCAGTTTAGTTTAGCACTGTTAAAGTAAATGATTTTTTATTTTGTTCACTATGAACAATGCAATGTAATTCGTAGGTTACGACATTGCACATGAAGGCTGCGACAGCAATGAATTCACTTCACCAGGTGGTTCTATATACAGGAAGCCCAAAGTAAATGACGGTGAAATTCCAGTCGAAGGAAAGGTATACGCTTCATTGGACGAAGGTATTTTTGCCTATGAAAATTATGCGGCTCAATGCGGGTTTGATACCCGAAAGTCAACACAAAAAAGAAACCGTGCCGGAGTGATAACATTGAGGGTGATAATATGTAATAAGTCCGGAGATAATAGCGTTGACAATGAATCTAGCTCCAACCAACGTTGCACCTCATCAACACGCACCAGATGTCCTGCATGCATTAGGTTCAGACTCATCGATGGTTCAAAGTATCAGGTGTATCGATTTACGCAGCATCACAACCACAATTTTGTGACTCCAGAGGATAGGCATTTATTGAAATCGGCCCGTAGGCTTGATTTTCAACAAAAATGCTTCATCCATAATGCTGCCAATGTCAATATTGGTCCATGCAAATCCCACAATATACTTAAAGAGGTGCACGGTGGGTTCAACAATGTCCATGCAACTCAGATGGATTTTAAGAATTTCAGGAGGGATATAAGGCTTTTTATCGGGAAAAATGATGCACAAATGCTTATTGACAAGCTAAGGAAGAAACACGATGATAACAGTGGTTTCTCGATGCAGTACACATGTGATAAAAACGGGATATTACAGGGTGTATTTTGGGCGGACTACATTGCAAAATGTAACTATGACGCATTTGGGGATGTAATCTCTTTTGATGCAACTTACCGAACAAACCAGTGAGCTTTGTTAACAATTTAGTGACATTAAAAACATGACACTTCACTCTCCGTTTGCTTTATGTTTTTTTAACTAGTTTTTTTTTCTTGAAAAAGGCACGATATGGTGTTCGTACCATTCACGGGTATAAACAACCACAAAAAGTGTGTCACGTTTGGTGCGGGGTTGATAGCAGGGGAGGACTGTGCATCATACAAGTGGCTCATGGATGCATTTCTCACAACATTTGGCAAGGAACCAACTTTTGTTTTTACTGACCAAGACCCGGCAATCATACAGGTTTTTGATGAAGTTTTTAAGACGGCCAAACATCGATTTTGCATGTGGCATATAACGAGTAAGCTTCAACAAAAGGTACCTTTTCAAAACTTTGTGCATAATCGTGTATTACTTTGTGAAGGAATCTATGCATACCAACGTGTTTGATAAACTGTGTTGAAATTGTATATGCAAACAGATTGGTTCACGTCCATGCAATGACGAGGAGTTTTTGGGGCGGTTCAATAGCATTGTTTGGAATAAGACATTGGGAGCTAAGGACTTCGAATTAAGTTGGACGTCGTTGATGAGGGACTATAACTTCGAAGAACATAAGTGGTTTTGCGACTTATGGGACATGCGAACAAAATGGATACCTTCCTTCTCATACGATCTTCCAATGTCCGGTTTGATGCGCACAACATCAAGGTCCGAGAGTGAAAACTCATTTTTTGGACGTTTCACGAATGGTGACTCAACCCTTATTGAGTTCTATGATCAATTTGAGACTGCAATGGACCACCAACGTGAGAAACAGCGCACAAAGGACTTAAAGTCTTGGAACACCTCACCGAAACTTAAAACAAAATTCAAAGCAGAGCGTCAAGTTGCACATATTTTCACCAAATCAATATTCTTGGATTATCAAGAAGAGATACACAATTCTGCAATGTCATGCATGGCGACTAATGGTCTTGAGGAAGACAACGATGGGAGGAAGGTATGCAAAGTAATTGACATAGAATCAAACACGGAGTCCGAGGTAACCAACCTTTCTTTTATTTTTATAATTAACAGTGTACAAAACAAGTGACGTTAAATATATTTTTTTTTCCAAACACTGCACTTATTTCTGTTAAAAACTGATACGTAGGTTTATGTGTCTCCGAATGAGCGCATTGGGACATGCACGTGCAAGATGTTTGAGCGACTTGGTGTTCTATGTCGACACGTGTTGTATGCATTTAGGCTATGCGGTATTGATGAAATCCCCGAGAGGTATGTTGTGAACCGATGGACGAAGGATGTGGTGCAGAAATTATTGTCTGCGTCAGTGAACATATCACCTAAATCAACTTCACCAAGAAAGAAGGTAAACGAAATGAGCTCGTTGTTCTCTGACATATTGAGTTATGTTGCAAACGATGACGACGCAACATGTGAGGTGATAGAGTCACTTAAAAAGATAAAGGAAGGTTTACATCAAATGCACAAAGACAAACCACCACCTACCAAGAACGATGCAATTGAGTTTCTGTTAGGCGTACCACAACCGATGGAGGTTTCAATACATGCCCCGACCGGGATAAGGAACAAAGGTTGTCGTAATAAAAAGAGACTCAAAAGCGAACGGGAAAAGGCAATATCAAAAAGTAAGCGTAAGAAACGTGTATGCAAGTTCTGCAAAGAACCCGCACTTCACGACTCACGAAACTGTCCAAAGAAGATCACAATTACTTGATGTACTCACCACTCACAAAAAGAACAACGTTCTGACGTGAATGTGATATGCTCGTTCAACGTATTCTTTCAAATCATGTTTACAATCCTTTTGAATGTTTTTTTGTATAACATTTTTCTTTATTCACGCATCTACTTCAATAAGGCCATTTTTTTATTGTTCGATCGCATACAACCTATTCATCATCTACGTGCGACCATATATAGCCTAAATGTGTTTGTTGTTCGACCTTCCCCTTTGTGTAACTCATACTACAAATAGCACAACAAAACCATCGGTGAAAAGCAACTTTGTAAACTTAAAATGCATCTGAAATTGCTCATTGGGAAAACAACTTTTCGTATGCACACACTCTGAAATTGCCGGGTGGGAAAGCAATTTTTTTGTATGCACACCATCTATGTTATCGGGGTTCATACTCTATAATATAAACACTCTATGTTATCCGGGTGCATGCTCATTGGGAAAACAACTTTCGTGAAGGTGATAATGTATTTATCCAATCAACCGTAAACACTCACGTAAACGCCATAAAGCTTTTTATTTATATACAATGATAATATACACTATATGAAATGATATTAAGAAAATTCTCCAAATTAGACAATGATAATAGTTGTCGATTAACCATCATGTCTACCAACTACTCATGATGCGTCCAAGTCATATACATCGGATATGCATGAAGTCCTTTTGGTCACATCAACACACACTTTCATTTATATTTTATATCATCAAGTATTACACAATTTCCATTGTGTAAAAATAATGTAAAATAAATGTGCATACAATGTACATGATTGCAAATTAGACAATGATAATAGTTGTCGATGCACCGTCATCTCTACCAACTACTCACGATGCGTCCAACTCATACACATCGGATACGCATGGAGTCCTTTTGGTCACATCAATTCACACTTTCAGATGCATTTTATATCATCAAGTATTACACAATTTCCATTGATTGAAAATAATCTAAAATAAATGTGCCACTCATGAACAACTTTACTAAAATAACATCCGTAATCCAAGTTATGTTCATAATAAACAAATACCATGACATAAACAAATACCAAAAAACAAATAACATAACCAAAATGCATAATAAAAGAACTACCATAATCCATAATGATGAGAAACAACGACCATCAACAAAATAAAATAACCAAAACGGAAAATCAACGAGCCCCTACAAATTTTTAAAACGATCTTCTTTCAACGCATCAGCGTTTGCTGACATTCTCGCCTTTTCGTAGTCCGACAAACCATCATAAACTGTGAACTCTTTTATAAGACTCACCCGCACTTTGTTTATTGGATGCATCAATATCTTCGTAATGTAACGTCTTCTCAATGTGTGCATCTGCCGGGCCTGTTTGTCCAAATTCATTGTTAAGCCGTGGTTCCACTCCCTATTGGCCTTTCCCATGTACGTTTCCATATGCCGCATTGCAAAGATACCACAATCTACGTACTCTTGTTGCACACCCCAAGGTAATATGGGCTTTGTAGGTGTAGCATTTGCCATACGAGCACACATAGGATGTGCCAATGAATCCAAATAGCGCGAAAACAACTTTTGCTGGGATGTACATTGGCAACAAACAAAAAATGTCAAATTTATGCAAATGAAACAATACAAAACATAAGATAGTATCCACCCAATACCAGTCTAGCGATTACACCATTGTACTTGTCGTTGATTGATACATCCGCATGAATGTTGTCCAGCACCGTGATTGACACTTTCTTCATATCGAAACATACAACATAATAATGATGGTGGTTGACTATCGGAAAAAATACCTGATGCATAAGTAACGCATAAGTGCTTAGTCAATAAAATAAATATAAATCGCGTTCTATATGTTTGTTTTAACTTACCAGGTCTGCATTCCTCACAGTGTTCAACGTCACATCACCAACAATCGTCATTTGGAGGTTGATTCTAAACATCTCATACATTGCATCTTCACTTAGCAGTCCATCCAAAATATTTTGAGTCTATATATCCAATACGACAAATGGGATGCATCAGATTCAAACACAGTACACAACGGGAATAAATAAGAGATTTGGTACTTACGAGACAAGTCGTCATGAAAAACAATCGAAGTGGAGAGCTGTCACTCCGGAACTGCTCCTCATGATTTAAGATTGCACACCAACAATCGATGACATTATTCATTACATGTGTCCCAGGCATCAGGGTCTCAAGTTAAGTTCTCATTGAGCTCACGTTCAAGTCGGTATCGAATACAACATCACTCGGAAATACATTAATGCATGAGACTAGTTTCAATGATGTTTTTTATTGTTTATATTAAAGACCTCAATTGTCATGTAACTAATACGATGTATAACCAATTGGAAATTTTTGAATAAATTCAACTTACTTTTCATCATGTTGCAATGAAAAGAATGCACCAGATACTTGTCTTTCAAGCTTTGTCAGTTTCGCATCGACATCAAGTACTCTTTTCATGAATGGAGACCTCATTGACGTACCAGGTTTGATTGTTCTCTTTGGTCGATCAACTGCAACGCCAATCAATCCTTCCTCATCCCCAAAGTCATTACCCACTTCAGCTATCACTTGTTGTGGTGCAACAACAGCAATTGGTGCAGGGTTATCTAGATCGTCATATCTAACGAGCGAAAGATTAACTGGCTCAATTTGCGTCAACCCCAAACTAAACGAAGGTGCATCCCCAGTAGGTCGTTCCAGCTGCTCCTTGTCCATAAGATAACGCATCACCGTCTTGTCAACCTCGTCAATAACAGTTTGTGAACACATCCACTGAGAGTCGCTAATTTCGTTGACCTGTTTCAATAATCGTGATGATTATCACACAACACTGGCACACGAATAAGTAATGCATACTTGCTGACAATACCAATCTTTAAACAGATTTTAAGGACTACCAACGATCATTCATATCGGATTCTTGTTTTACAAGAGTTAATTACCCGATTGACATCCATTGCATTCGTACCAACACGTGTATCATATCAAAAGGTTGGCTACTTAGTTGTTACACGATCAAGTATTTGGGTATATTGTTTACACATTACTACATATTCAAATGATGCAAAATAGTTTACTACAAATCATTCAGTTGATCAATTGTCATTGTCCCTTAACCTGCTTCGAGCCTGGTGACCCTAAACAGACACCCTCATTTGCATCGTCCGTTTGTTGTTTTGTCATTGGAGTAATGAAACCAAGATCGACACGTGGTGCACTTGAACTTGCTGCAAGCCTAAGCTTCATTTCTGTCTGATACACCAGCAGCTCATTCAGACGCACGTACTCATCAACAATCATCCTTTTCCATTCCTTACTCTTTATCCCTATATCGGCGCAATCAGGATAAGCAGACGATGCAATTGGCAACGACGTCTTCATGAAAGTCGTCAACCTCCCGAAAGTCTCGATGCAATGGTCAAAGGATCCCAGAAAGTCCTATAAATGTGCATCACAATTAATACGGGTGTGAAACCTTAAAGGAATGCATACTGGAAAGTCATACAAATATGCATCACATGCAATACGTGTTACTAAACATAAGATAAGTTGCACGTAAAAAAGGACCACTTTTTTATATGCTGATTATACATACATGCATATGTGTAAATCCTTAAAGGAATGCATGCTGGAAAGGAAATTTAATAAATTGGACACATTTAACAATCTGAAGTAACCTGATTCTGATACACTATTACATACAATGCATTAAAACACATTAAAAACAAACTGAAAGTGTCCACATATCCTAATCAGACTGGTATGAAACTGTCCACATATGACGATCTTCACAGCTATGCGTTTATGGAAAAGGTCAAACGCATTATGATTAACATGAGCCTATATTACGCATGAGTTTCAGGAATGCGACGACAATGAACTTCAGACATTCATTATAGAATTTTCAGAATTCATACAACATTGAATTTTACGAAACTTCATTTAAATTAACCTACAACATCTAAGCAACTACCAATATTTAACCCAAATGCACGTTGACAAACGAACATAATTATTACCTGCAGTGTCGCATCGTCCTTCAACTCGGCGTTCCCTGCATCTTTGACAGCCTCTGTACTCGTTTGCCTCGTCCGGTCGTCCTTACCGGACACGGTCTCATCTGCCAACCCTTTCCCTGCATATAAAACAACTCGTATTTTATCTATCTATACGCTACTGCAGCTTGATAAAAATAACTACATTTTACAAAAACATTGATTTCACATAACAATTTGACCTATATACTAAAAAAAAAAACCAATACATAATGTATAAACAACTGCATATAAGCATTGCATGCACAAAATTCAGAAAATACAACAGCAGATGTGTGCACAAAACAAAGCAGAATGCAATTCCTTATAATAAAATTATACTCATACATTACATGCATATAAATAGGACTTTCTGGGATCCTTAACTGACCTATGTTACTCTTACTACATAAATATAAGTGTACACAAACATTACATGCACAACACTACATTTTACATACAAAGACTATATCTAAAAATACCATGGATACAACTACAAATATCATATAGTAAAGACACATAACGACGCATCAGTTGAATCATAAGCATAAAAGTTATTTGTGTATGCATTATAATTAAGATCTGAGAATGGACGTTATGTTTGAACAATAAATAACCAAACAAGATAACTACCGATGCAATGCATACCTTCATCACTTGTTGGTAAGGGATCAACCCCCCCACCACTTTGAAGACCGGCATCTATAAGTTCAATGAGTTCATCGATCTTTTGCTCACTTTGAGTGTCAAGTTCCAACCCCATGTTCTCGACATCAACCTCCGTACCTACAATGTGGCAGTTAAATTAAAATGCTAAAACTACATCTAGCACGTATATAATATGTGTTACCTTCTTCTGCATCGCACCCCAGCGGCCTGATACTTTGACCTACAATTGATTTTCCTTTATTATCCCTCACACTTGCTTGTATATCTGCTAACAATACGTCCAACCCATCTCCATCATCAAATTCCTCCCTAACGGCATCATCAACATTATCGGACGCAACACCTACTGTATCCTTCATATCAGCCTCCTCTTTACGCACATACGTGTAAGCCTTCCCTAAACCAAACCCTCCATTCTCAATCTCCTTGGACTCGCGCATTTTCAATTTCTCTGTCGTCCACGAGCATAACACAATATCGGTTTTGTCAGAAGTGTCTTTCACCCCAGTACATGTTACTCTGTCCACGTATATTAGCTGCACATTGCAATCATCAAACACACGTTAATAAACTTAAAACATATACATAGAACAATGCATTGCATACACAGGGTTAGTATATTACCGTTAATATAGTCAACGGACCAGAGAAGAATGTACTACCGTCCGTTTTCCATCCGTTTTTGCATCTTCCCATGCATTCCAACACGTACTTGCACCAGTTCATTTTCCGTATATCATTAACACTATTAAAATACTGCAACACCTTATAACACACTAACCCAGATTTCACTCCTTCAACCATAAGTGTAGAAAAAAGCACTACGAAGTTCAGCTTGAACATATCACCACCATCCACACATTTTTTCTTGATTACATCAGCTACCGTCGACGGATATATCTTTTTTGATTCACCAAACTGGGACTTCCATTTTAACCAACGATTGGTTTGCAGCTGTTGAGTCTTGTCGCACCATCGTTATCTTTCCGGATGGTACCCCAACAGTGTCATATATGACATCCTCATCAATGTGCACTACCCATTTATCAGTTTTGATGCTGCATGTACCAGCATCAAAATGATCAACAACCCAGTAACCTAACTTCAAAGGAATCTCATCTATTTTAAGGTGCAACAAATTATGAAAACCAATTGCGGTCAGAGCAGCCTTCTGTGCATCATTTAGTGAATCGATGCACTGGTACAGAGTATTAGGAGAGCTTCTTGATCGGATCAGGGAGTACTTTGGACGATCCAATGTCAATTTCCGCTTCCTCCCATCATTTGCCTTTCCCACCATATCACTCTTAGCACACTTTTCCTTCAACGACCCCTTACTCACAATTTCTTGCTTCACCTTCACAAGTTTAGCAGGATGCATGCTCGATGTTTCTTTATTCATTTCTACTGGCCTCTTAGTACCTATATATAGGGATAACAAGATAAAAAAATTGCACATTAAACATTGCACATTAAACATTCTTAGTACCTATATATATCAATACTGGCCTCTTACTCTAAAAAATAGCACATTAATCATTCATTTTACAAGTACGGAAGTATGTTACAAAATATCTATTTTTATCTAGATTTACATTAACAAAATCTAATATATCCTAACAGTACCTGGAATTTAATACATAATGAATATACGTATAATATAAGTGAATGCAAAATATTATGAATTTATAACCTAACTTACTCTATATGCACATTAAACATTCATTTTACAAGTACGGAAGAATGTTACAAATATCTTTTTTTTATCTAGATTTACATTAACAAAATCCAATATAACCTTCAATGCATGTAAAAATTACATATATTCCTTATATGCATCACATTATAGATTCTACGTAACTCGATCTTTATACAAAACATTCCTTTCATAATTACGTCCTTATAGTACATAATAACTATAACCATCTACACTTAAATTAAAATACCCACTTACTCAAACTTGACTGTACACATAACATAAGCCACTTAACACGCCATATATACACCACAAAGCACCGTATGTTAATTTGAACATTTACATGCATACTGTATGCCAACACACCTACGGCTACTGCACATGTACAGGCATACATAAACATCCATAAACGCACAATAATTCACAGTTCATTCAACAAAGTAATACAACGCACACCTGGCTTAGATGTTGTGTCGCTGACAACGTCGTTCATTGTACTTGTCTCACTAGAATCGTCTTCACCCGATATAGTTAACGGAGTATCCCTAGTGTTTGTGAACAAGGATCGCAGGCCAATCCTACCACTCCTCCTCACCGGACCCTGTGGAGAAAATTTATAAAAATATCAACCACATTATGAAATTATTAACATCTTATAAAATTTAAACCTGGACAGTCAACATCTCACTGCTTATTATATCAGCACAGAGTATGCATGTTTCAATTTAACATAAAGACTTACAAATATATGCACACGTGAGGTACATTCACACAATGTGCACAATTTTCAGTTTCATGTATATGTTATATGCACATTAAAGGAACAACAAAAACATCAAATCTTGTCTTCCATAACCACAACCACTAATGTACATGATGAATTCAAGTGACATTATAAATAATGCAATCATACCAAATCAACAAATTATGAATATGTGAACCCCTAAAGTGCACACATGGACACGTTCAACAAACTGAAATCCCAAAAAACCAGAAACCAATTTCTAGTATGCACAGATTTATGTGCATAATAATGCAATTCTGTAGAAACAGAAGCTACTATGCACAACATTCAGATACATGTATATGTTACGTGCACACTAAAGGGTAAACCACAAACGCTAATCATAACCTCAACAACCATAACCACTAACACTGACAATATAAAAACTGAAAAATCTACTAAACTTCTCTTATATGAATATGTGCTTCACTGAACAACCCAAAAACCTTTACCCTCCACAAACAACAAATAATAGTTCAGACCAAAACTGCACTATAGTGTACACAAATCAAGATGCCCAAACTTAGTGTACACAAATCAAGTTGCACAAACATATAACAACCATCTGTATATACATTAGGTACTGTGCAACATTCATACAATGTCAAAACAATAATTGAAACCATACACTATATAACAAATATGCATCTATGCTGTACACAAAACAGGATGCCCAATTATTAAAACCAGCCTACGTAATGCATATGTCCGATGAACAATTCTTAGGGATGTGAATTGAAAAAAATCAACATTCCCAGTATTGTGCAACATACCTACACTATTTGAGCCAAACAATTTTAGCTTTTACTTGTGCTAATAGTGTATCCTATACCGCATAAAACTTTTGTTTTTAACTATTCTCATCTTGCATTCAGCAACATTGATACATTCAATCTAACAACGGAATGCACAAGGTTTAGGTTTTAAACATTTTCAGACTGCATTTTATAATGCCCAAATTTGCTATATAGTGTTCATAAAAGATAAAGCCAACTGCACGTAATCCCCCACTGTAAAAAAATCCCTAATGCATTGTTGTGCACCAGACAAACATCCTTCATCCTATATACACATATGCATCAATAAGACAGCATGAACAATACAACCGAACCCATATGAATTTCAGAGCACATTCATACACAAAGCCAAACATCTAGGTCAAGAAAAAAAACCCCAAATCCATTATACGAACTTCCATTGTAAAACAAACTCGTTTTTCATCATATACTATGCAACATTCTTTGCCATTTAACAAAATAAGCTTAAAGAAGTTTTTTTGATAAGCTCACGAACCTGTGCAGCCGTCTCTCGAATTTTCTTCGACATCCTTTGGCCCTTCTGCATCGTATTTATGTACTCGATGAAGAACACGCCGTCAATATGGATATGCACGAGGGATTATCGGTCGGAAGATACGAATCGCCTGTGAATATGGATATGCACGAAGAATCTTCAACGATATTAGGAGGATCTTGAGCAGGTATGGAATGTGCACGGGAATCGCGGGATGGAGGTTACTGGAATAGCGAACACTTTCAAAATATACATATGACAATTGTCTGTTATGCCCCTCCGCGTGGGATTTCAAATGCACGCTTTATCCAAAATTCAGTATATTTACCATTGTGCCACTTAAATCAGGAGCATTGAAAATCAAGATCCAAGGGTGTACATTGGTTCCTAAAGTACACAATGCATAGGGGTGCCCCATAGAACCTGACCCTATATATATATATATATATATATATATATATATATATATATATATATATATATGTGTGTATATGTATATATATATAGGGGTGGGTTCAATGGAGAACTGGCATGCATCGAAGAACCTCGAAGAAGCAACAAGAGCCGTCCGATCTGGTGCTTTTAAAAAAATCGCGCGGTGGCACGATGGTAAATATCACCAACTTTAGGTGCACTTGTTTTTTAATACAGCGGGAGGCGGAGGGGTATCTTCGTAATTGTGCATCTGGTGTCCCTTCATCTCCGAATCAGGCGGCCTCAATTAACAACTCTTCCATATCTCTCAACCGGTTTTTTTGGCAACATTGTGGAGGTGATTTCGCGAGATTCCCTTTCCAAAAATTTGAATTTCACCGGTTAGTTATTGATTATTCAGGTTAGGGTTTGTGCTCATGGGTAAAAAAATTTCAACTACGAAGAAGAAGGTGAAAACGGAACCGGAGGTATGCATGTGCATTTTTTTTTCAGTTTGTATAGGCTATCTTACAATGCATACTTGTAATGATGCATGAAACATAAACCCTAAGTTTATTGATGATTTTTTTTTCGAATGAAGCTTCCAACACGAAGGAGTAGCCGTATTCAGTTGAAATCAAGTTTTACGAACACCTCTGAGGATCCTTTGAATATTTCAGACGACGAGGGTTCATCTTCTTGGGAGACAATGACAATGTCTGATATGGAAAGGGAGATTGCACAACGAAAAGGTAAGTTTATGAACCAAAAAACAAATGCTTCGTTTTTGATTTTTTTTTTGGGGGGCGGGGGGCAGAAAAGGTAGCAAAATTTTAAGTTATGCATGATTAATGGTTTTGTATGATTGTTCTTAGTTATTTTCAGGAACAAAATTGATTATTTTAGTTATGTTATTTTTTTTAGTTTATGTGTGTTATTTGTTGTTTGGATGTAATTGTTGTCGATGCATCGATGTTTTGTTGTGTGCTGTTATTTGGAAACAAGATTTACGGTCTGTTGGGTGTTTGAAAACAAGTTTTATGATCAACTAGTTGGGTTTGTATTAAGTGTTGTATATATGAAATTGATGGCTTTTGATGCATTGTTTCTCATATGGATAGTCATTTGTGAGTTTTTAGAGGGAGAATGTGCTGTGATTGACCATTTGTGGTGTTTTGTTTTGATGCACCAAACATGCATCACATCTATCTGCTAGTTTTTTGGTCTAATGTTACTGTAGTTGCATTGTTTCTCATATGGATAGTCATTTGTGAGTTTTTATAGGGAGAATGTGCTGTGATAATGACCATTTGTGGTGTTTTGTTTTGATGCACCAAACAGAAATCACATCTATCTGTTAGGCTTTTGGTCTGATGGTGCAGTTGCTACTGCATCAACTTCAGCAACTGTGTTTTACTTTCTATTAAGGGTTAAAGTTATATGAGACTTTAAGTTTAAGTCATGCATTATGCCCATGTATATATGATTTTAGTGTAATGCATCAATGAAATACGAATGGTTTGAACTAATGGTTTGAACCAATCATTTGTGAATTATAGATGACCACTTGTTGCTGCATCCTAATATATATCCCATGATCTTGATTTGAATTGTGTGAAATTGATGGATTTTATGCACTATTTCTGGTATGGATAATATACCACTGATCATGACCATTTGTGGTGAAACTTTTATGGTCCATCATATATGATAGCATATGTTAGTGAAACGTTTTGTGGCTCACCATGATTGTTGCATGTGTTTAGTGTGTTTACAATGAAATTGTTGTGATGTATGCTTTGATGCATGGGTTATGAGACTTCAAGTTTTGTTTCCGGATCAAAAAATAAATCAATGGTTTTATTGTAATGCATCAATATAATACTAATAGCGGTTGTTATGATTCTATTGTGTTTTGATATTTCATTTGTGATTATACAAATTTTGAAAAAAATGATGGAAATAGGCATGCACCATAAACATGTATGCATAGATGTTGTTAATGACAAAATCAAGCATGGTGACAGTTGATTTTTTGGGATAACTATGTATTACTACATTTTTAGGAAAAAATGTCATGGAAGAAGATGACGATTTCACAAGCAGTTTTGACTATGAAAAGGGGGTAATGAATGAAGTAAAGGGAACAGTGAAATCAGCAGGTGATAAAGTCAATATCAACAAAGGTAAGGCGCGTGAACCCGGTAAGCAGAGGATGTGTGTGAAGAGTTTTTCGAGGGTGAAAGATGAGGTTGACAATGCTGTCGTAACCAAGAAAAGGAAGCGAAATACGGCAGTGGATGCGACCAAGTATAGTTTCATTCTTTCTCGAAGCTCACCCAAGACCCTAATGCAATGCAACAATATTCTTAAAGCTAACCAGATAAAGGAGTTGACTGATATTGGGTTTGGGTTAGCATTATCTCTTGCCATTGATGAGGTCCCAACTAGACTTGGATACTGGGTAGTCGACAATTTTCATCCCGAAGAATGTGTTATACGGACAGACCGTTGGTCCATACAAATAACACCAGAACTTGTGCATGAGATATTTGGTCTGCCTCTGGGACAAGTAGTGATGCAGCTGCTAGACGGGAAAAAGGAAAGGAAAAAAATTGTGAAGAAGTTTAAGTGATAATTTGATTCAAGTCTTAGGTTATACCCAAGTAAAATTAAGGATAAGATTGAGAATATGAAAGGTGAAGGTGGTGATTTGTTCAAACTACTTGGTTTTGTTTTCAACATTAATGCTTGAAGGCACGAAATCAGGTTTTGTAAACACGAGGGCACTACAATGCATTCCAAGCTTGGATGTAGTTAAGGATCTAGACTGGTGCACATATATGGTTGATGCGTTAAAGACGTGCAAAGATGGTTGGCGTCGGGATGGTAGCAGCTACTTCAGTGGTCCTTTAACACTGCTAACGGTATTAGTATATACATAAATGATGCATATTTACATTTACTTAGTCCATTATTTTGCTGCATGATAATCTGTCATATGTAATGCAACATATGCTTTTGCAGATAGCATATCTGGAACGCACAGTATGTGAAGGTTTCGAAAGGGTGGACAAAGGACTTGCTCCTTTAAGTGTGTGGGATAAGTCGATGATGAAGGAAAGAGAATACTTGGAAATACAGATGAGGGGTTTTGGAATGGTTGATTTGTGCGAGAAGGATGATGATGAAGCTGAAACTGAAAGTGGGGGAAAAGCAACAGATGACAAGGATGATGAAGATACAGACGACGACGACGATCAATCTGATGGTGGTCTTGACTTGTTGTTAAGTGAGTTGAGAGATGATGCTATGAAAAAGAAGCCTAAACGTCTTGGTGAGCAGAATGTGCATCGTGCTTCATCATCAAAAACATGTAATGTTTTTTATATGATTATTTATATATTATATTTGAATTCTGTTTTGTATAAGTTTAGAAACAATTTCTCCGTAGTATCCGAGAGGCTGGAATGCATCGAATACGTGGAGGACCGAGTGGATGCGATGGATGTTGTAAAGGAGATGGATACGCATACTGAAGCAGTTTTTGATGACTCGGTAGCATCGATCAACGAGCATGAGGGGTTGGAGGGTGGATCTGCTGATAAAACAAGTGTTTTGCCTGGTAAGCTTAATTTACATAATGTTACATGCTGTATGAATCGTTAGAAAAACCGTATTGTATTTTACATTATCATAACTAGTTATTGAGTAGTGTAAGCTATATTTATTACATTAAGCTTAAAATGCAACTGTATAAATGTGTTACTGGTATGGGTATTGTCTTCCAATCTGGTGCAGTTGCATCTTTGAAGCTGAAACCAGTTGATGCACCAGTTGCTGGGGTTGTACATGATACCATACTTGTGGAGGAACACGTTGATGCGACGGATGGAGTAAGGGAGTTGGATACGCAAACCGAAGCACTTATTGATGACTTGAATGTAACACATACTGGATGTTATAAATGTAACTTGTATTGCACCCCAATCAGAATAGAATGAATGCAATTCACTGCATCAGTATAGCACGTAAATTGGATTTTATGATTTTGTTGTTAATATGATTGTTATGTAACCCATGCTTCTTTGATACAACAATGTAGGAGTATGTTCAAATGTATGGGAAATGTGTGGATAATTTGAAATCGATCCAACAGTTGATGGCATCGAAATTGCCACCGCAACTTCATCGTTTCACAGATGCACCAGAAATTCAGGAGTTGCATTCTTCGTGGGTTGCTTGTATAAAGGAAGAATATGTCCGTCTAGGAGTTCATGTTGAGTCAGCGATGGGATTCACAACACCAACAACTAAGGAAAGAACAATGAATGTTGTGGTGGAAGGTCGTGATAGTGTAGTTGAGGCAGGCAGGACATTCGAAAACCTAACTAAACGTGTTGATGAACTGCATCATTTTTTGTAAAAACTAATATCGGTCTGTAATGATAACTAAAACATATGTCTGCATGTCGGTAATGCTAATTGTCATGTTGAATTGAATGGTTTATGTGAAAAACTATCAGTCTGTAATGAAAACCCACACCTATGTCGGTATCTTATGCTGAAAATGCTATAAAATGCCATGTATATGTGATGTGTATGTCGTTTAATTGTGTCGTACAATTCAGATGCACAAATATTTTATTCAATAAATCTTTTGTTTCGTGAAACTTGTATGTGTCAAACACGATGCGATTGTTGCCGATTGGCAATGGATGTGTTCACAAACTGTATTTGACCACGTAGACAGGACTGTGATGCAGCACAACGAAGCGAAGATGAGGAAGGTGAAGGAGCTTTCAGATATACCATCGTTCAGTTTGGGGTTGACGCAAGATGAACCAGATAATGTTGGAGATGTGGAGATTGGAATAACTGCGCATCAACCGTTGTCCGTTGTTCATCAACAACTGTGCACGAAATTAAGGATATTGTTAAGACGGAAACAGATAGACGACCAAAACGGAACACTAAACCTGCAACGTATATGAAGTCACCGTTCCACAAGAGAATATTGGATGTTGATCAGAAACCGACGAAGCTCGAAAGACAAGTTTCATGCGCATTTTTTTCATTACAAAAGAATCCGGTGTAAGAATACTTTGCAGTCCTTATATATTTGTTCAGAGCATCTAATAGCAACCTTTTGGTTCTTTTCAGGGAGATCATGTTCGAAACGTCTGGACAGATGGTGTCATATCGTTACCTACTAGAGAGTTTGATACCAGGAGCGTATGTTGTAAACAGCGTAATTGACTGTTGTGTTACTATTTTGAATCATGAAGAACAATTCCGAAGTGAAAACTCACCGCACCGGCTTTTCTTTACTGCACAATGTCTAGTAAGTATTATTCTTTGCTTTTGTTATCGTACATTCACGACCGTCTCCTAGGACAAATGTAAACGTTTTCTGTTGTGCAATGCGTAGACACAGGAGATTATGGATGAGAAGTTGTTGATAGACGATGCATATGACATATTTAAGCTGAAGTACAAAATACATTTGTTGGTGACATGTCAGTAAGGACCTTGCGGGAAGCTAATCTGGTTCAAATTCACTCTAAAAACTTGTGGTGATTTCATGCATATGGTTTGGTATATGTGCATGATTTGTGTAATATATTTGTTATGGTGCATCAGATATTCTTTCCCATTATAAATCATTTTCATTTTTACGTCGTTTGCTTCAATATGAAGAAGGTGTCCGTCACAATCCTAGACAACATTTATGCAAACGTAACCATCGAGGACAAATATGGTGCTGTAATTAGAATTCTGGTAATTTGCTCTTTGTATTGCTACATTGTTGATGAAACCCTGCCACTTGATGCACCTAACATAACAATGTGTATCTAATTGTGCAGCAAAAGCTTTTTTCAAGATATTTGGGATCAGTTGGACATCCTGCTTGCATGCGTATATTGCATGCTACACCAACAAACCCATGTTTACCATGGGGTAGACAGATTGAAAACATCGATTGAGGTGTTTTCGTCATGCGGCACATGGAGACGTACATGAC
Organism: Centrapalus pauciflorus; assembly: GCA_020465985.1. Classification (NCBI taxonomy): domain Eukaryota; kingdom Viridiplantae; phylum Streptophyta; class Magnoliopsida; order Asterales; family Asteraceae; genus Centrapalus; species Centrapalus pauciflorus. The sequence goes on along the minus strand of JAANYP010001462.1, from coordinate 429,309 downwards.
AAAACCTCTTAAACAACGGGATCATGGGTTGACACTAAACATCACCAAACAGAGGATTCAATTATAAAAATTGAGGAGGCGATACCTTACGAAGATACTGATGCATCCACTGAACATCCATCGAGAGAAACTACTCAATTAGTTTTTAGAGTTTGACAGACTCCTGAATGATACCAAGAAGAATATAGCTGAACAGGCGGAAATAAATAAAGAGGTTAGGTTTGATAGGTATTTGTGAAAGTTGATTTTGTTGTCGGGGTTCTGAATTGTTTTTTGGTGTTTTCGTGAGCATTTTCATTTAGTTGTTTTTTAGACTATTCTCTGCGAATTCTAACAATTTACGGTTGCTAAGTTATTGGTGTATTTGATGATATTTTTTGTCTAGATATATTGGTGCATACTTATGAGATAATGACAATTGAAAGCTACTCTAAAAGTTTGATACATTTTAATTACCTTCTCGACTCCCGTTCGGTTTCAATATAATTATATTGGTGCATACCTATCAGATAATGAGAATTGAATGCTAATTTGAAAGTTTGATACATTTTGATTACCATATGATGCCCGTTTGTTTATCGTCATATTGGAGCATGTTTCACGTTTTTTTGACTCATGCAGTCACATGGACCGGCCGGGCGTGAAATGTTGAATAATTAAGCAAAGAGAATATTTGCTTGTTCGTTTTTCTTGCATTTGTCGTTAAAAAAAATAAAAGTTATCTAAAAACAATGCAATACAACCCCTGTTTTATTGCATAACCCGGATTGTAGTTTACCCACAAGAAGTGTATTTTACCCATGACTTACCCACAAAAAGGTTATCATGCACCGAATCACACGAAGTGTATTTTACCCACAAGAAATGTATTTCATTGAAAATAATGAAGTTATCATGCACCGAATCATGCTGATGGACTCATTGTTTTTAAAAAAGCAAATCGTTGCTTTTTATCTAGTAGTTTAAATATTTATAGTGATAAACAATATTTTATAAATTGCGCTATAATATTATGAATTCAAAAACTACGTAGTGATGCGAAATCAAAAAAAGATTATAAACTTGGTTCAAACAATATATTACGAAATTGAGATAAAAATATTCAAATGAAAACATAATAGTTCATCACACCTAATACATAAGTTGATTAAAAAAGGCCAACAACTAAAAATGTGCGTTTAGTCTTCTGCAAACTTCTTTGGGCAGTTGCGTGAATAATGTAAGGCTTGCTCCTTGCATATCTTGCATTTTCGTTTTTTTCGGTTACCAACTGTAACTGTCCTCTCGAATGCACCAATCATTCTTTTCCTCTTCCGACACCCTTTGTTCCTTATGCCTCTTGGTGCGCTTATAGAAATTTCTGTTGGCAACGGTGCATCTAACAGGTGTTGTATTGTATCGGTTTTGGATCTTATGCCTTTACCTTTATAAACACGTTCAACCTCAGATTTCATCTCTTTTAGCTTGTCCAACACAGAACATAGTGCATCATTTTCGTTGACAACATAGCTAAGAATATCATTGTAAAGATGGTGCACCTCACGGATGACTTGATCATTTGTCTTTTGTTCAACTGAATCTTCATTCCCCATAGTAAGTTGACGTTTTAGCGCATTACGTGTCCAACGTTTAACAACATAACGCTCCGGGATGTCATTCGTTCCGATCAGACGCAAAGCATATAGTATATGACGACATAATATACCACGTCGCTCAAATAACTTACAACAACATGATGCAACTGATCCAGAACTCATTAACGAAACCTGTAAAAGAACTGGTGAAGACAACCGATATGGAATTTCAAACCATATGTGATGAATCATAATTTACACAACTACACCATTAATATTTAAATTACCTTGCGTTTTACGTTAGTCTCCATGTCAATAATAGTACAAACCTTCAAACCATTGTCATCCTCTTCAGACATGTCTGTTGACATGCATTTCATTGCAGAGTCAAACATCTCAGTTTGGTATTCTTTGAATATCGCCCGTGTAAACAACTGTGCAGCTACTTTTTCAGACTTAAACATTGTTGTGAATGATGGTGTCGTATCCAATGTATTCAAGTCAAGTATACGTTGGTTCTCACGTTGCATATCCATTTCCGATTCAAATTGATCGTATAACTCGATAAGCGTTGATTCACTGTTTGTAAACAACTTAAAAAATGAGTTTGCACTTTCAGATTGTGATGTCGTACGCATCAATCCATTCAGAGGCATGTCAATCGAGAACGAAGGAATCCAGTGCTCCCGAAATTTAAATAGATCGGCAAACCAATCTATTTAATCCAAATTGTAGTCATTAATCAATTATGTCCATTTCTCCTCAAATATATCAGGACCATTTGTTTTGCTCCACACAATACTACTCCACCGTCCAAGAAATATTTCATCGTTGCATAATTTGGACCCAACCTAAATTTAAACATGTGCTCTCATTTAAAATATGACATTTTATATTAATAAATTAGTTTGACAATTAATATACCTTTTGTTGCAGCTTTGTAGCAATGTGCCACATGCAGAAACGATGTTTCACATTTTCAAATACAGTTGGGAACGCTTTGATAACCGAAGGGTCTTGATCAGTGAACACAAATGTAGGCTCTTTTCCAAAGGTATTAAGGAATGCTTTCATTAGCCACGCATATGATTCTTCATCCTCGTGAGCAATCAAACCTGAACCAAATGAAATACACTTCTTGTGGTTGTTTATTCCTGTGAATGGTACAAATACCATACTCTACCTGCACAAAATAAGCACAGTTCAGATTTATATGCATCAGTTAAAATATACTACACGTAATTAGCTAAAACAAAAATTAAAACCCAACTTGTTGGTACGAAAAGTTGCATCGAACGATATAACATCCCCAAATGCATTATAATTACGTTTTGCAAGACCATCTGCCCAAAAAACACAAGACAATGCCCCCTCATTGTCACATGTATATTGCATCGAGAAATTTGAACCATCATCGCACTTTCTTTTCAGCTTGTCGACGAACATTTGAACATCGTTGTCACCGATGAAAAGTCTAATATCCCTTCTAAGGTTTTTGAAATCATTTTTTGTTGTGCCAACTTTATCAAATGTACCATGAACTTCCTTTAAAAGCTTGTGAACTTTTGTAGGACCAATATTGATATTTCCAGCCCTATGTATAAGTGCTTGTTGAGCAAAATCTAACCTACGTGTAGATGTTAGTAGGTGCCTATCTTCCTTATCCACGAATTCATGGTTATGAAACTTGGTGTAACGATAAACTTCATACTTTAATCCATCCGATGACCTCAATCTCACTGATGCAGGACAATCAGTGCGTGACGAAGCAGTGCAACGCTTCTTCTTGGTGCATCCATCTTTAGTATCATCGACAGAACCCGGTGCACCCGCTTTGCTACATACTATTAGTTTAAGCTTAATTATTCCATCACGGGTGGTTTTTTGTGTTGACCTACGAGTGTTAAATCCAGCGGCTTTAGCATATTTTTCATAACATTGAATAGCTTCTTCCATTGTATCATGCATCATACCTTCATACGGGATCACAACACCTAGTGCAAACGGTATGCGATACATTGTACTTCTAGGAGATGTAAAGTCATTGCTAGCACAACACTCGCTACGATACCCAGATGCTACATATTGAAACTAACGGTTAGCTTATGATGTTCATGCAAAAATATATGACAAAAGGATCAAAGAACAACAATGATTTATCAATAAACAATGAAACGTTTTAAAAATATGGAAAAACGTTATAAAAAACAAAGGACGCACTGTTTTGGTTTTCTGACGACTCTTTATCCTCGGCTATGTGTGTTTGATTAAAATCCATCATCGTTCTGTGAGTATTAAGATGATGAACAGCAATGGTGCATGAATGTTCGTCCAATGTGTTGATGAAGGAAGAAGAAGTCGTCCAGTGTGTTGATGAAGGAAGAAGAAGTCCGGTTGTTGTTGTTGTTGTTGGAGATATTTAAATGAATTTTTTGTTAATTTTGTATAATATGCATTAAAATTCGGTTGTTGTTGGAGATAATTAAGGGATGTTCTAAATTTAAATTATATCCATAATTAAGATATTACCATATTAAATTATATGAATTCCATATCCACATTCTGATGCATCGGCGCTCCTTTTTGATGCATGCTGTGAAACACCCTCACAACTAGATAGAGTATTTCACACACATTTATACAATAATTGATATATAATGCATTGCGGAATTTGCGTCAAATTTAAATTTTTCATTAATCAGAGTTATCAACATGAATCACCCCACTTTGCTTCTCATAATGAGCAAAGTGTGATAATTCACGGATTAAAGTATACCGGGTTAGAATCTATCGTTAATTACATGCCACATGATTAGTTAGGTACATCCAATCGCATGAAAGTCAAAACGGGAGTCCACTATTCCCCAAACCCGAGCCATCCAAAATTATACCCAAAAAGTGGAGTGCTTCAAGCTATCTCCAACCGAACCTAACAAGACGGACCGGCCGTACCCTTACCCTTGACAGAGCCTGAAAAGATTAACATCTAAGAGGGTCAACATAAAGTTGAGTGAATTACTAGATTAGATATAACACAAGGTATATAGATGCAACAATGATCAACATAATGATTCCAAACGGCATAAGTCAAGTGCACAAGATGAGTGATCAAATACCACATGCCCCTTCATAATTCGGGGTTCCCTAGCAAGTACGGGTGTGGTGATGCCTCTAGCAAGTACGAGGCTGTCCCTAGCAAGTACGGGACTGTCCCTAGCAAGTACGGGACTTCCGACAGTGCAAGTACGTCGGCATCCGACCTCGAAAGGCCAGGAATGATCCATGGATATCCAGGTGAGTCCAAACGAAAGGTATAATCAGCGAATGAGGTCCAAGATGCCTCGAGAATACAAATAGGTCATGCATCGATGAAATGGATGAATAAACAACAATCATATAGTGCCACAGTATGAATCAACATCGAATGATCAAATATAAAGCAACAAGTACATCGTATATGACTTTATGAAAATCTAATGCTAGAACTCACAGTGATTGGTTAACAAGGTTCCCAAGGCCTTCCAAAATAATCACAGTAGTCCCGAGAATGGCTAAGACTCGCGACCAAGCCTTTTTCGATTCGATTCGCCTATAAGCATTCATCAGGCGAGCACATGAGTTCCCGAACACAATATAAGACCCTAATAAAGGTCTAAAGATGGTGGGACACCAAACCGAAGGCACTAAGTCCAATAGAGGCCCTAGGAGTTCCGGAATGGTTTAAAGACATTCAAACCCTTTAAACACTTAATTTAGACGTGCATTGAACATACCGGACCCGAGCATCGACCCCCAACCTTGGAAAATGAAATTTGGAGGCAGTAGGGTGGTCATGGCGCGACCCAGGGGGGGTAGCGCCGCGACCAAGGGCCTGCCCACCCTCTGACTGCACATTAAATCCCTTAAATGCACCAAACCTACCCAAAACTCCCATAAATGCTTCTAACACTTGAAATGGGCTTGACAACCCACATAACCAACATATTAAGGTCATTCAAACCCCTCTAAACATAATAAAATCATTTCATAACATTTCATGATTCCGAGGAGCTCATACGGACTCCGAACGAGTCCGAAAACGACCGAAAACTCCAACCGGCAACACCGAGCTCCATTTGAGCTCGAATCCAATTCTAACCAATTCCATAGCATTATTAACTATACATGGACCATGATTAGACACTCAACTAACATTTAGACATTAAAACCCAACCCCGAAATGTTTTGGAACTCGTTGCGGCATTTCACCGAACACTTGGCGTGCGGTTTGGACCCAAAACGCCGAATTGAGTTCTTGCTCGTGATTTGAGTTACCCAACATATGAAAACACTTTATTATCATAAATAAACACTTTCTAGACATATTGGCACCATTACAACTCATTCCATGATTCCATGGAATTCATATGGACTCAAACCGAGTCCCTAAATGACTAATACACAATTGAGTCTTCAAAACCCCAAATGAGTTCATACTAACTTCCATTCAACTTCATGGCCTCAACAAACACATTTGACCCATAATTTAACATACGAAATGTACAAAACACGTAAACCCATTTCCATCCACCATTGGAGCTCAAAAAGGAGCTCCAACTAGGGTTTTCATTCCATGACACTAACTCACCCAACCATTTACATAAATATGACCCAAATGACTCAATAACCCATAAATATTAGTCCATACAAGATTTTAGGGTCATAAACTAACCCAATCATAAAAACCCACTTAGGGTTATGTTCTCTCAAAATGAGGAACAACCAAGAAAATGAAGGGAAAATGAAAGGGAGTGTGATATACCTTCAAAGGGGGTACCAAATATCAAAGAATGATCTTCAATCTTGAATCTTTGATCCACCAAGCAAGAACCCTAATCTCTATTCTCTCTTTTCTCCATAATTTCAAGAAAATAAAGTGTTGGTGTGTGTGGGTGGTGTGTTGGACGGCCAACATAAAGAAAGGGGGGGTGGCAAGTTTGGCTTTTTGGCCAATTTGCCCCCTCTACAATATCCCACATACACTTAACCCCCTAACCAATAATTCTTTCAATTAAATTTCCAACCAACCAAACTATAATACTTTAAATTCGTATTTATGTCAATTAACCGAGTATTTCATTTAGCAACTTCAAATATTATAATTAGCTCTTATTTAATTGTTTTACAAATTTTGGGGTGTTACAACTCCTTCCCACTTAAAAGGATTCCGACCACGGAATCAATTCGACTCAAACAATGTCGGATATTTGGCCTTCATCTTGGCCTTCGTCTCCCATGTCAACATGGCTCCACGATGATGTTTCCAACGAACTAACACCATTTCAATCTCTTTGTTTCTCAAATTGGTAGATTTCTCGCTCAAGATGGCTTCCGGCTCTTCAATATACCGAAGCTTCTCATTTATGTGCACATCGCTCAACGGAATAGTCACATCAGGATTTATCGGACTCCTCTTCAGATAACTCACATGAAAGGTATCATGGATACCCGCAAGCTCCTCCGGCAAATCTAATTTATAAGCTTGGGCACCAATCCGTTCAACGACCTTAAAAGGTCCAACATATCGCGGACTCAACTTTCCACGCTTTCCAAATCTCATAACACCCTTCCACGGAGATACTTTCAACATTACAGCATCTCCGACGCTGAACTCCACATTCTTGTGGCGCTTATCCGAATAAGACTTCTGACGATCTTGAGCGGCTTTAATTCGCTCCCGGATTATTTGGATCTTTTGATTTGTTTCTTGAAGTAACTCGGGTCCTGCCAACGGTTTCTCACCCGCTTCGCGCCAACAAGTTGGGGTTCTACACTTGCGGCCATACAACGACTCGTAAGGTGCCATCTTTATCGAAGAGTGATAACTGTTGTTATAAGCAAACTCTACGAGGGGTAAATGTGCATCCCAATTTCCTCCCAATTCGATCACACATGCTCGGAGCATGTCTTCCATGGTTTGATTGGTTCGCTCCGTTTGGCCGTCGGTCTGAGGACGGAAGGCAGTACTCAAATTTACACGAGTCCCTAATTGCTCTTGCATACTTTGCCAAAACCGCGAAGTGAATCGCGAATCACGATCAGAGACAATGGACTTTGGGATTCCATGACGCACGATGATCTCATCAATATACATCTTGGCTAGACGCTCTAACGGATAATTCTCCCGGATAGGCAGAAAATGCGCAGACTTTGTCAACCGATCAACAATAACCCAAATTGCATCATGCTGACGCTGGGTCTTCGGTAGCTTCACAACAAAATCCATCGTAATGTGATCCCATTTCCATTCCGGTATCTCAAGCGGTTGCATATTACCGGATGGTTTTTGATGTTCTGCCTTAACTTGCAAACACGTCAAGCACCGCTCCACATGGTTTCCCACGTCTCTTTTCATTCCGGGCCACCAATATTCCATCTTTAGGTCTTGATACATCTTTGCACTTCCTGGATGGATTGAGAATTTCGAATTGTGAGCCTCTTCAAGAATCACACCACGAACGCCACCAAGCTTCGGTACCCAAATACGGTCCTTAAACAGTTTCAAACCATTGCTCCCTTCTGTCAATAATGCTAATTGGCCGACCATTCTCTCGGCTTTTACATTTTCTTCTTTGATAGCTTCTTCTTGCCACTTCCGAATGTCGTCAATAATGGTAGAAGTTACCACTACATGAGTGAGCGCATAGCAAGCAGCTTCCGGGTAGCGCTTTCGGCTCAAAGCATCGGTTACAACATTAGCCTTTCCCGGGTGATAAAGAATCTCACAATCATAATCTTTTATCAACTCCATAGCCCGCCCCTGCCGCATATTTAGCTCCTTTTGATCAAAGAGGTGCTTCAAACTTTTATGATCCGTAAAGAGCTGACACCTAGTGCCATATAAGTAATGACGCCAGATTTTTAGTGCAAACGTGACAGCATCGAGGTCGAGATCGTGAGTCGGACGACTCTTCTCATAGTCTTTCAACTGCCTTGATGCATATGCTATCACTTTTCCTCTTTGCATTAGCACACAACCCAACCCATTAATAGAAGCGTCACTATACACGGCGAAATCTTCATTTCCATCAGGCAATGCTAGCACAGGGGCCTTAGTTAGGCGAGCTTTCAAGGTTAAGAACGCCTCTTCTTGCGGCTCCTTCCACACAAACTTTGCGTTTTTACGCGTCAAAGATGTAAGTGGGACCGCGATTTTAGAAAAGTCTTGGGTAAACCGACGATAATACCCAGCTAACCCCAGAAAACTTCGAATCTCCGAGGCATTCCTAGGTGCTTGCCAATTCTCTATGGCTTCAATCTTGGAGGGATCGACAGAAACACCCTCACAAGAAATAACATGCCCCAAAAATTGCACCTGATTGAGTCACAACTCAAGGTGTTAAGCAATGAAATTCAACTTTTACACTATAATAAAATTGTATTATAGCTAAAGCTTAGAATTTTATACCTGCCGCAACCAAAATTCACACTTGGAAAACTTGGCGAATAGCTGCTCCTTGCGAAGGAGTTCTAATAATTCACGAAGGTGAATGGCATGATCAGCTTCTGACTTAGAATAAATCAAAATGTCGTCAATAAAGACGATAACGGACTTGTCGAGCATAGGGCGGCATACGCGATTCATCAGATCCATAAAGGCAGCAGGCGCATTGGTGAGCCCAAATGGCATCACCAAGAACTCATAGTGACCATAGCGAGTTCGGAAAGCGGTCTTCGGCACATCATCCTCTTGCACCTTCAACTGATGGTAACCCGATCGGAGGTCGATCTTTGAGAAATAAGATGCCCCTTGCAATTGGTCAAACAGGTCATCAATGCGAGGCAAAGGGTATTTATTCTTAACGGTCACCTTATTTAACTCTCTATAATCAATACACATCCTCAACGACCCATCTTTCTTTCGCACAAACAAAACCGGCGCACCCCATGGCGAGGTGCTCGGTCGGATAAAGCCTTTATCCAACAACTCTTGCAATTGCGCCATCATCTCCTTCATCTCCGAAGGTGCTAAACGATATGGAGCGCGTGCAATGGGCGTGGCTCCAGACACTAAGTCTATCCGAAATTCAATCGATCTATCGGGAGGCAAACCTGGCAAGTCATCCGGGAAAACATCCGGATACTCATTTACGACCGGCACATCCATTAAATTCCTCTCATCCTTCTTGACATTCGACACATACGCCAAGAAATTTTTACATCCCTTACTGATACTCCTACGGGCTTTAGCCACAGAGATGATTGCAATATCTCTCTTTCGCTTATCGCCATAGACGAAAAGCTCATTGCCGTCCGGAGTCACCAAATGGACAACTCTTTTGGCACAAACAATACTGGCACGGTTGGTAGCCAACCAATCCATACCTACTATAATATCAAATTCCTTTACATCGATGGCTACAAGGTCTATAGAGAAATGATACCCATCTAACGAAAGCACACAATCATAATAAATTTGGGTAGCTACAACTGATTTGCCGCTAGCGACATCGATGGATAAAGGGAAATTCATCAACGAGGGAAATTTATTCAACTTTCGGGCAAATGATTTAGAAACAAAAGATACATTTGCACCCGAATCAAATAACACAATAGCAGGTAAGGAGTCGAGAAGAAATGTACCAGTTACAACATCCGGCACGTCTTGGGCTTCGGCGGCAGAAATCTGGAATACTCTTGCATGAGCCTTCGGCGCATTCCCCTTTGATTGGGTGGAACCGCCACCCATCATTGGCTTAGCAGCCGAAGCTTTACTCTCCACCGGTGTAGCTTGACGATTTGGACAACCCCACGATTTATGTCCCGTCTTGCCACATTCAAAACACGTGTCCGCCAACTTCGGACACCATGGTCGGGCGTGACCCGCCTCCCCACAATTATGGCACACAAGGTTCTTTTGGAGGCACTCACCCTTGTGGGATTTCCCACACTTCCCACATGACTTGGCAGAATTTGACCACTGCCGCTTTGATTTTCCTTGAGAATGAGATTTCTGCTTCGAGAAAGATTGCGATTGTGGGTTTGCACCCTTGCTACCGGAATAAGAAGATCGGGGTGGTTTCGCCGATTCCTGAGGGGTCTCGGATTTTGCCTTCTTAGGCACTGGGACATCAAAGTCGTCCCTAGAAATTTCATACTCCCTTCGGCGGGCACACTCCACCGCCTTTTGCAAACGAAGTAATCTCTCGAATTGTCACAAACTCCCGAATTTCTCTACGAAGCCCCTCAATGAAGTACTCCGTCTTTTGCTCCTCGTCAGCCACCAAGGCACCCACAAACTGTGCCTTGGAGTTAAACTCCAAGAGGTATTCATCCACACTCAAATCTCCCTGCCGGAAAGAGAGGAATTCGCGCTTTATCTTTTGGATAGAGACGGTAGGACAGAAATGCTTTTCAAATCGGAGCCTGAACTGCTCCCATGACATAGTTCCCACCATATCTTGACCCAGAATGGCGACTTCAGAGTCCCACCATGTTAGAGCTGGGCCAACTAGAAGGGCAGCACCGTATTGGACCATCTTATCAGCCCTTACTTCCGTCACACGAAATAGCTTCTCGATCTCTTTCAATCAGTCAAGAGATTCTGCTGCGGTAGCTCGGCCATTGAATTCGCGGGGTCGGCACCCAATGAAATTTTTGAAAGACATCCCCTTCTTGGATTTGGACGAAGACTTGTCTTTCTTAGCCTTGTCCTTCCTCTTCTTGTCCTCATCTCCCTCAGTATGGTCGCCACCGACCTTTCTTCCACCCTCACCATCGTTTCCGGTGGACTTACGGTCGTCATTGGCTCGCTTGCCCCAGGCTTCCTGAAATGCCGTCATCTGGGCTTGCATCATCTCATTTTGTTGGCGGTTTTGATTCAACATTTCCGCCACCATTTGAAGGACTCTATCATCCCTCGAACCCTCTTCAGAACGATAACTGGTCTCATACTCGGACCCATCGGAGGGGACCGGCTCAATTACCGGACTAACATTTCGATTGGATGCGTTGTCCGACATTGAACTGAAATAAGCAAATTTATATATCGATCATTTAGTTGTTTATATATATGAGTATTCGCATACTAACACAATATAAACTTAATGTCTACTCTTTATTTTCCCAACCTAGGCCAAGTAAGTTTTTGCCACTGTTTTACTATTGTCGCCCAGGTGGGTCAATGGTAGCATCTGAAACTCCGTTCAGCGTTGAGTATCGTCGACTATACTCAGTCGATGAACACAGTCTCTGATACCAAATTGAAACACCCTCACAACTAGATAGAGTATTTCACACACATTTATACAATAATTGATATATAATGCATTGCGGAATTTGCGTCAAATTTAAATTTTTCATTAATCAGAGTTATCAACATGAATCACCCCACTTTGCTTCTCATAATGAGCAAAGTGTGATAATTCACGGATTAAAGTATACCGGGTTAGAATCTATCGTTAATTACATGCCACATGATTAGTTAGGTACATCCAATCGCATGAAAGTCAAAACGGGAGTCCACTATTCCCCAAACCCGAGCCATCCAAAATTATACCCAAAAAGTGGAGTGCTTCAAGCTATCTCCAACCGAACCTAGCAAGACGGACCGACCGTACCCTTACCCTTGACAGAGCCTGAAAATATTAACATCTAAGAGGGTCAACATAAAGTTGAGTGAATTACTAGATTAGATATAACACAAGGTATATAGATACAGCAATGATCAACATAATGATTCCAAACGGCATAAGTCAAGTGCACAAGATGAGTGATCAAATACCACATGCCCCTTCATAATTCGAGGTTCCCTAGCAAGTACGGGTGTGGTGATGCCTCTAGCAAGTACGAGGCTGTCCCTAGCAAGTACGGGACTGTCCCTAGCAAGTACGGGACTTCCGACATTGCAAGTACGTCGGCATCCGACCTCGAAAGGCCAGGAATGATCCATGGATATCCAGGTGAGTCCAAACGAAAGGTATAATCAGCGAATGAGGTCCAAGATGCCTCGAGAATACAAATAGGTCATGCATCGATGAAATGGATGAATAAACAACAATCATATAGTGCCACAGTATGAATCAACATCGAATGATCAAATATAAAGCAACAAGTACATGGTATATGACTTTATAAAAATCTAATGCTAGAACTCACAGTGATTGGTTAACAAGGTTCCCAAGGCCTTCCAAAATAATCACAGTAGTCCCGAGAATGGCTAAGACTCGCGACCAAGCCTTTTTCGATTCGATTCGCCTATAAGCATTCATCAGGCGAGCACATGAGTTCCCGAACACAATATAAGACCCTAATAAAGGTCTAAAGATGGTGGGACACCAAACCGAAGGCACTAAGTCCAATAGAGGCCCTAGGAGTTCCGGAATGGTTTAAAGACATTCAAACCCTTTAAACACTTAATTTAGACGTGCATTGAACATACCGGACCCGAGCATCGACCCCCAACCTTGGAAAATGAAATTTGGAGGCAGTAGGGTGGTCATGGCGCGACCCAGGGGGGGTAGCGCCGCGACCAAGGGCCTGCCCAGCCTCTGACTGCACATTAAATCCCTTAAATGCACCAAACCTACCCAAAACTCCCATAAATGCTTCTAACACTTGAAATGGACTTGACAACCCACATAACCAACATATTAAGGTCATTCAAACCCCTCTAAACATAATAAAATCATTTCATAACATTTCATGATTCCGAGGAGCTCATACGGACTCCGAACGAGTCCGAAAACGACCGAAAACTCCAACCGGCAACACCGAGCTCCATTTGAGCTCGAATCCAATTCTAACCAATTCCATAGCATTATTAACTATACATGGACCATGATTAGACACTCAACTAACATTTAGACATTAAAACCCAACCCCGAAATGTTTTGGAACTCGTTGCGGCATTTCACCGAACACTTGGCGTGCGGTTTGGACCCAAAACGCCGAATTGAGTTCTTGCTCGTGATTTGAGTTACCCAACATATGAAAACACTTTATTATCATAAATAAACACTTTCTAGACATATTGGCACCATTACAACTCATTCCATGATTCCATGGAATTCATATGGACTTAAACCGAGTCCCTAAATGACCAATACACAATTGAGTCTTCAAAACCCCAAATGAGTTCATACTAACTTCCATTCAACTTCATGGCCTCAACAAACACATTTGACCCATAATTTAACATACGAAATGTACAAAACACGTAAACCCATTTCCATCCACCATTGGAGCTCAAAAAGGAGCTCCAACTAGGGTTTTCATTCCATGACACTAACTCACCCAACCATTTACATAAATATGACCCAAATGACTCAATAACCCATAAATATTACTCCATACAAGATTTTAGGGTCATAAACTAACCCAATCATAAAAACCCACTTAGGGTTATGTTCTCTCAAAATGAGGAACAACCAAGAAAATGAAGGGAAAATGAAAGGGAGTGTGATATACCTTCAAAGGGGGTACCAAATATCAAAGAATGATCTTCAATCTTGAATCTTTGATCCACCAAGCAAGAACCCTAATCTCTATTCTCTCTTTTCTCCATAATTTCAAGAAAATAAAGTGTTGGTGTGTGTGGGTGGTGTGTTGGACGGCCAACATAAAGAAAGGGGGGGTGGTGTCACATCCTTGCTTTAAAACACGCTTGCTTATCCCAGGAATAACAATAAATGCATAAAGCTAAATAAAACATTACAATAAGTCTTGCACTACACATGCTTCAAGGTTACAGTACTAAGTTGCTAAAAACATCATAACATAAATAAAAGCAGCTACCCAAAACCCAAGGCATCATAAGCTATACCACAAGCTGAAAATGAGCTAAGTCCTCTGGGCAGATCAGATAATAGACCTAAGCAGAAGGTCCAGCTTGTTCTTTACCTTTTCCTGTAAAAATTGTAAATAGCAACTGTAAGCTAATGCTTAGTGAGTAAACAGATATTCATGAATGCATGTAAAATATGAGGCGAAAGTGCCTAAAAAGGTTGTTATGCTTGTTTGCTTGCTTGCTTGCTTGCTCATTTGCTTAATACCCAGAAAGAACGCTGCACAATTGAGACATTTCACGCAGAACGGAGATGCCACCACTATGGGTTTACCGCTGACAGATGATCAATCTGTGATACGGGGCTAGCTACCCGTATAATGCTCAAGGGATAGTGGTGAACATCAGAATTGCTTGCTCGCTAAATATAATGCTTATGAGATGCACAAAGAAACGCTAACACAAGGTTTGCTGTATAGTATGCAGAACAATAAACAGATAGCAGATAAATATGCATATTAATAGATCAAATGTAAGATCCGACTAAGCTGGGCATCATCTGTACCACAGTGTTCGCCTTCACTCACAAAAGTCTATTGAATTCCAAAGAAGTCACATAGAAGCAATTTATGTCTCAATTTCATATAAAACATGTAAACAAGAATAACTGTTACTCACTGTACTGAAAATGCTTTGAAATGCTCTGTAATGCTTGCTCAGGCTTATTTACGCTTTAAATTGCTTTATAATGCTTGCACTTGCTTATCTAGGCTCAATATAGACTGGCACTGGCTTTGACTCGCAGCTGGGCTAAACAGCTTATGTATAATATCTGAAGTTCAATATTACAGAACATGTGCTAAATTAATATTGCTAGCTCAATATTCCAACATCTCTAAGCCATAACTTCTAGCTAAATATTTTGCTATTTATTTTGCTAATTTATGCGTTGTTCGTAAATTTTATCAATTAGATTCGAAATTTAGGGGCTAGATTCGAATCTGAGCATCAGACTCGAAGCCAGACTCGAATCTGAGTATCAAACTCGAAGCCAGACTCGAACAGGGGATTAGATTCGAAACCTCATTCGAATCTGATGTTAGATTCGAAGGCAATCTCGAATCTGGTGATTAGATTCGAATCTATGATTCGAATCTAGCCCTATTCGAGCCTGTTCTATCTATTTTCGAGTCTGTTCTTGGCATTTCGAGTCTGTTCTATACATACTCGAGTTTGTTCATAAACTACAGCTTTAAACATGCATTTTCAAGCCTCAAATCCACAAATAATCTAAGTAACAAGCCTCGGTTTGATTATATTATACATAATCTATCATATTCTAGTAAAACCCATGCGAAATTAGCTTTAAATCACCTGTAAATGATAAACTCGAATTTTGTACTTCAAACCGAAAATGCAGAAGTCGAAAATGACATTTCTTACCTCAAATCCGTATGAAATCGTACATGCAATAGGAGATTCACGTAGTACTCTTCGAGATCTTTCCGTTAACGTATAGAACACGAGATTTGGCCGGTCGGTTTGGGAGAAAAGCTAGAGAGAAGTTCAATTCTAGAGAGAGGAGCTCTGGAAATGCTAGACGGTTTTGCAAAAGTGAGAAAATGGAGCCCCCAACTCCTATTTATACTAAATCTCGAAATTACATCTTTTTACGCAAATTGCTCAAAAACTCTTAAAATAAAAATGCTAATAAAAGCAAGGTGTTATAGTATGAGCCCACCACGCTAGCACTTCGTCCTCGAAGTACCTAAGACTCAAATAGATGCGGATATCGAATTCTCATGTCTTTCTCAGATTCCCAGGTCTGAGAAATTCCGTGAGAAGTTCTCCATTGCACCAACACCATTGCTACCTCTCGATTTCTCAACTTCTTCATCTTTGTCTCTATAATGACTTCAGGCTCGTCACATTGCAGCTTCTCATTAATCTTATAAGTCGGATGATCGGCCCACTTTTCTCTGTCATCTTCTTTGCACTTCCTTAGTTGCGAAACGTGAAACACGGGGTGTATGTTGGACAGTTCGCTTGGCAAGTCCAACAGATAAGATTGAGTTCCAACACACTCGGTGATCTTGAAAGGACCAACGAATCGTGGTGCTAACTTGCCACGCTTGCCGAATCTGAACACACCTTTCATCGGCGAGACTTTTAATACAACATAGTCGTCCTTCTGGAATTCTAAAGGTTTATGGCGTCGGTCGTGATACGATTTCTGTCGAGATTGAGCAGTTTCCAATCGTTGACGTATAATTCGGATCTTTTCATTTGTCTGCTGAAGTAGCTCGGGACCGGCGATTGGTGCTTCACCGGCTTCATGCCAACACGTAGGAGTTCGGCACTTGCGTCCGTATAAGGCTTCGAAAGGTGCGGCTTTGATGGATGAGTGGTAACTATTGTTATAAGAAAACTCTGCTAACGGCAAGTGATCGTCCCAATTACCGCTAAACTCTAAAACACAAGCCCGCAGCATGTCTTCGAGTGTAAGGATCGTACGTTCACTTTGGCCATCAGGCTGCGGATGATACACTGTGCTCATTCTGATTTTAGTGCCTAATCCATCTTGTAATGCACTCCAGAACCTCGAAGTGAATCGGCTGTCGCGGTCGGAAACAATTGACAAAGGCACACCGTGTCGTGTAACGATCTCGTCTATGTACAACTTGGCTAGTTTCTCAAGTGAATAGTTTTCGCGAATCGGAATGAAATGTGCGACTTTGGTTAGGCGATCCACGATAACCCATATTGCGTCGTGCTGTCTTCGTGTGGTCGGCAACTTCGTCACAAAGTCCATAGTTATGTGATCGAACTTCCACTCGGGGATCGGTAAGGGCTGAAGACTGCCGTAAGGCTGCTGATGCTCCGCTTTGACTAATCGGCATGTAACACAATTATCAACATATTGGCCTACGTCTCTTTTCATACCGGGCCACCAATACTCGACTTTTAGATCGTTGTACATCTTGGTGCTGCCGGGATGTACAGAAAAGTTTGAGCAATGCGCTTCTGAGAGTATCTTCTGTCGTATACCTCCAAATTTCGGAACCCAAACACGATTCTTGAAGAGCTTTAAGCCACGAGGGCTATCGATTAAGAATTGAAGTTGCCCTTTCATGTCCTCAGAGTTGAGGTTTTCTTCTTTTAGGGCTTCGGCTTGAGAAATGAGAATTTCATCAATCAGAGTAGATGAAAACGAAGTATGAGTCAAGGTATAGAGACATTTAGCAGAGTAGGATTTACGACTCAATGCGTCGGCCACCACATTCGCTTTGCCAGGGTGATAAAGAATATCACAGTCATAGTCTTTGATGAGTTCCATGGAGCGTCGCTGGCGCATGTTGAGCTCCTTATGGCTGAATATATACTTAAGGCTCTTGTGATCCGTATACAGCTGACATTTGGTGCCGTAGAGATAATGCCGCCATGTTTTCAACGCAAAAGTCACAGCAGCAAGTTCAAGGTCATGAGTCGGATGACTCTTTTCATGATCCTTAAGTTGGCGAGAAGCATATGCTATGACTCTGCCTCTTTGCATCAAAACACACCCAAGCCCTTGATATGAAGCATCGCTGAAGACCACAAAGTCTTCATTGCCTTCGGGTAAGGCCAGAATAGGTGCTTCGGTGAGTTTCTGCTTTAAAGTTTGGAAGGCGGTCTCTTGAGCTTCTTCCCAAATAAAGGGAACATTCTTGCGAGTAAGAGATGTAAGAGGCATGGCTAGTTTTGAGAAGTCCTTAATGAATCGACGGTAGTAACCCGCCAATCCCAAGAAACTTCGGATCTCAGTAGCTGATTTGGGAGCTTCCCAATTTTGAATGGCTTCTATCTTAGAAGGATCCACAGAGATTCCTTCACCAGATATCACATGACCAAGGAATTGTATCTGATAAGATACAAGATTTGCAAGTTAACGCTGAGCATGAAATTTAAGAAAAAATAAGCTTAAAAATAAATAAATCGAGATTGCAAGCACCTGTCGCAACCAAAATTCGCATTTAGAGAACTTGGCGTAAAGTCGCTCCTTGCGCAGCAACTCTAGCAGCTCTCTAAGATGCACAGCATGCTCAGCTTCAGTTTTCGAGTAGATGAGAATATCGTCTATAAAGACGATAACAGACTTATCGAGCATTGGTCTACAAACGCGGTTCATCAGATCCATGAACGCCGCAGGAGCGTTTGTAAGGCCAAAGGGCATAACAAGAAACTCGTAATGCCCATATCTAGTACGGAAAGCCGTTTTAGGGACGTCTTCTTCATGAACTTTGAGCTGATGATACCCAGATCTAAGATCGATCTTTGAGAAGTAACTGGCTCCCTGAAGCTGGTCGAAAAGATCGTCTATTCTGGGCAATGGATATTTGTTCTTTATTGTTACCTTGTTCAACTCCCTATAATCAATGCACATCCGGAGAGTCCCATCTTTCTTCTTAACGAATAAAACAGGAGCTCCCCAGGGAGATGAACTTGGTCGTATGAGTCCCTTGTCAAGCAATTCTTGCAATTGCTTCATCATTTCTTGCATCTCAGCAGGTGCAAGTCTATACGGGGCTCGAGCAATTGGTGCCGCGCCGGGCACTAAATCAATTCTGAACTCCACCTGACGGTCTGGTGGGAGTCCAGAGATGTCCTCGGGAAAGACATCTGGAAATTCAGAGGCTATCGGTACCTCGGCTAAAGTTTTCTTTTCAGACTTAGCATCTATTGCATATGCTAAGTATGACACGCAACCCTTAGCTATATGTTTCCTAGCTTTGACTACAAAAATTAAACATAATTCACCTTTCTTTCTATCACCATAGATGCAGATACTGCGGCCATCCGGTGTAATGAGCTTTATCAACTTCTTCTTGCAGACAATGTTGGCGTCATGATGATCAAGCCAATCCATACCGACGATGACGTCGAATTCGTGAAAGTCCATAGGAATGAGGTCAAGTTAGAACGTGCAATTATCTAACAGAATTATGCAGTCGCGGTAAATTTTATCGGTGGACACGCACACGTTACTGGCCGTTTCGATATCAAATATAACAGGCAAAGTTGTCGGAGTAATTCCAAGCTTAGATGCAAATGCACTTGACATAAAAGAGCGATTGGCTCCTGAATCGAAAATAACTCTAGCAGGGATAGAGTTAACAAGAAACGTACCAGATACCACATCTGGTATTTCCTTCGCTTGCTCGGCTGTTATTTGGAATGCGCGATTCTGACTCCTAGTTGGCTCGTTACGGCGACTGGAACCTCCACGCGATGCGCTATGTCGGGCTGGTTGATTCTGTCTTTGTTGATGATATTGTTGTTGGGGTCGGTGCTGCTGCTGCTGCAATCGTGGATGATGTTCTGCACTTGGGTAAACTATGTTGAACGGATGCGTGCATGCATGCTCATTATGTCCAGGGCGTAAACAGTTGTTGCAAACTTTAACTCTATTAGGACATTCTTCACTGCTATGTCCTATTTCGTTGCACACATAGCACCTCACATCATTGGGGTTACAACGCCCAATGTGTGACTTCTGGCAGCGGCGACACTGCCTCGGCTCAGAATGTACCGCATAAGATCGAGTTTGCTGTGCTGTAGGCGAGTTGAACTGTCGGTACTGAAACTGCTGTGGCTGAGAATATCTGGATGAAGATCCAGAATAGCTTCCGGTGCGCGATTTCTTGGGCGGTGATGGACATGTCGGGTTAACAGAGGAAGTAGGAACTCCTCCAGCTCGAATAAAATCCTGCTCGAGAATTCGAGCAGCTTCAACACAGTCAGCATAGTTGGTATATCCCCGGTGCTTCAAGAACTTCTGATATTCAGGATGCAGACCCATCAGAAAACAGTCGATCTTTCGCTCTTCAGTAGCGACTTGATAGTCAGACAGCAAGCTTAGTCGGGTGAATTCAATCTCATACTCAGTCACCGATTTGGTTCCCTGAGTAAGAGACATCAGCTTCTCTTCCAAACGCTTCTTTTCATCAGCTGGGCAGTACTGACGAAAGAAAATAACTTTGAATTCATCCCAAGATAGGGACTTAATCCAGTTGGCTCCGTGCATGTTTTCCTGAGACCTCCACCACATAACAGCGCCACCCTCGAACAGTGTTGTAGCGAAGCTGACCTTTGATTCTTCAGCACAGTCACTAATAAGAAAAATCCGCTCAATGCCAGTGATCCACTCAAGTGCTTCGATCGAATTTGCAGCACCCTTAAAAGGTTGAGCTCCGCAAGCCTTAAAGTAACGGAAGTTGCAGCCCTTAGGAGGGACTACAGGGGCTTCCTCCTCGTCGGTGTCGTCGTTGTGGCGTCCAGTGTCACCATGCTGTTGTTTCCTACGTTCTTCTCTACGGTTAGTTTCGGCTTCATCACGAGCACGAAACTGATCTTGTAAGAACTTAGCTTGACGCTCGTTGTTCTCATTAAGCATTGTTTGCATTATTTGCATGATCTGTTCAGGAGTGAGTCCACCTCCAGCTCCTTCACCAGATCCAGACATGTTCTGAAATTATATAAATAATACTTGCGTAAGAATAGGCATAACTCCTATTCTACCCCATTTCCCAATTCCTAAAGCAAAGTCAAAGCCTATCTCAGGTCAAGTTAAAGCCTAGATATTCGAAGCTAATATCTTTGCTTAAAAGTTTGAGTCCAAGTGTTATTGCTAACACTTGAATCCCTCAAACTAATGCTCTGATACCATCCTGTCACATCCTTGCTTTAAAACACGCTTGCTTATCCCAGGAATAACAATAAATGCATAAAGCTAAATAAAACATTACAATAAGTCTTGCACTACACATGCTTCAAGGTTACAGTACTAAGTTGCTAAAAACATCATAACATAAATAAAAGCAGCTACCCAAAACCCAAGGCATCATAAGCTATACCACAAGCTGAAAATGAGCTAAGTCCTCTGGGCAGATCAGATAATAGACCTAAGCAGAAGGTCCAGCTTGTTCTTTACCTTTTCCTGTAAAAATTGTGAATAGCAACTGTAAGCTAATGCTTAGTGAGTAAACAGATATTCATGAATGCATGTAAAATATGAGGCGGAAGTGCCTATAAAGGCTGTTATGCTTGCTTGCTTGCTTGCTTGTTTGCTTAATACCCAGAAAGAATGCTGCACAATTGAGACATTTCACGCAGAACGGAGATGCCACCACTAGGGGTTTACCGCTGACAGATGATTAATCTGTGATGCGGGGCTAGCTACCCGCATAATGCTCAAGGGATAGTGGTGAACATCAGAATTGCTTGCTCGCTAAATTTAATGCTTATGAGATGCACAAAGAAACGCTAACACAAAGTTTGCTGTATAGTATGCAGAACAATAAACAGATAGCAGATAAATATGCATATTAATAGATCAAATGTAAGATCCGGCTAAGCTGGGCATCACCTGTACCACAGTGTTCGCCTTCACTCACAAAAGTCTATTGAATTCCAAAGAAATCATATAGAAGCAATTTATGTCTCAATTTCATATAAAACATGTAAACAAGAATAACTGTTACTCACTGTACTGAAAATGCTTTGAAACGCTCTGAAATACTTGCTCGGGCTTATTTATGCTTTAAATTGCTTTATAACGCTTGCTCTTGCTTATCTAGGCTTTTAATATATTCTGGCACTGGCTTTGACTCGCAACTGGGCTAAACGGCTTATGTATAATATCTGAAGTTCAATATTACAGAACATGTGCTAAATTAATATTGCTAGCTCAATATTCCAACATCTCTAAGCCATAACTTCTAGCTAAATATTTTGCTAATTTATGCGTTGTTCGTAAATTTTATTAATTAAATTCGAAATTTAGGGGCTAGATTCGAATCTGAGCATCAGACTCGAAGCCAGATTCGAATCTGAGCATCAGATTCGAAGACAGATTCGAACCAGGGGTTAGGTTCGAAGACAGATTCGAATTATGGGGGTTAGATTCGAATCTCATTCGAATCTGAGGATAGATTCGAAACCCATATCTCGAATCTAGCTCTACTCGAGTCTGTTCTTGGCATTTCGAGTCTGTTCTATACATACTCGAGTTTGTTCATAAACTACAGCTTTAAACATGCATTTTCAAGCCTCAAATCCACAAATAAGCTAAGTAATAAGCCTCGGTTTAGTTATATTATACATAATCTACCATATTTTAGCTAAAACTCATATGAAATCAGCTTTTAAATCGCCTAAAATGATAAACTCGAAATTGTAGCTTCAAAACCGAAAGTGCAGAAAACGAAAAGGACGATTCTTACCTCAAAACCGTATGAAATCTCACATGCAATATAGATTCGAGTAGTACACTTCGAGACCTTTCCGATGACGTATAGAACTCGAGATTTGGCCGGTCGGTTTGAGAGAAAAGTTAGAGAGAAGTTTCGGGCTAGAGAGAGAAGCTCTGGAATTTGCTAGAAGGATTTTGCAAAAGTGAGAAAATGTAACTCCCGACTCCTATTTATACTAAATCTCGAAATTACATCATTTTACGCAAATTGCTCAAAATTACTAAAATATAAAAATGCAAATAAAAAGCAAGGTGTTATACACATTACTTTTGCCCAGGCTATGGAGCTTCTTTCGAAAATACCCTCTCCCTCTACAGCACATCCACATACACCAGCCTCATCCTCTTCATCTCCATCTACCCACTCCAAACAATCCACCCATACACCTCCATCCCCTAAAGACCTGCCTTTGAAGGATCAGCTCTCTTTGCTGACCAACAAAGTTGGCTCTTTAGAAACATCCATGTCTTCTCTACCCTCTCTCATTTCAAACTCTGTGTCTGAACAGCTTAAGGGATTCTTTGATCTGTTCAAGGATTCCTTCCCAGCCACTCCACAAACTGACAACTCCTCACAGCTGCTTGCACTCACTGCACAGCTGCACAATATCTCCACCTCCCTATCTTCCATTCTTTCACTCCAACAGGACTCTGTGTCCTCTATGACAGCCATCTCTAATCAGCTGTCATCTCTCCTCACCACTTGCAATTCTACACTTCCTACTACTTTGGCCAGCTTAAACACTTTAATAGGCTCTCTATCAAATTCTGTGTCATCAAATCTTGCTGATGTGCAGGACTCTCTTGAGTTACATCTTTCACAGCTCCAAACTTTGCTGTTCACAGCTTCTGATAGGGAAAAAATTCTTAAGCTGACCTCCCTTGCTGATACTCAATCCTCCTCTCTTCAGAACTGTCTTTCCCAACTTGCAGAGGTGAAGGACAACCTGGCTTTCTTAGTGCATAGCCTGGTTGGTCCCAAGCCTGCTGCCAAAACTGCTGGAAAGCCTGCTGACTTCGTTTCTTCAGGCAGACCAGGTGTTGAAGGTGCTGATCCATCTCATTCAAAGGGGGAGAAGTCATCTGCCTCGAAGACCAAGTCTAAGGGGGAGAAAACTTCTTCTCCTAAGGAGAAATTAGTTCCTACTGGTAAACCAGCAGGAGCATCTATGGAAGGTGCCTCTGAAGCTGCTCAGCCTACTCAGGCTGAATCTCAAACCCTGCTCAGTCTAAGGGGGAGGAATTCATTTCTGAGGGCAGGCCAAGCAGCAGGAGGAGGCATCTCATTCTAGAGGAAGAAGAAGAAGAGGAAGATTCTCCTGAGGCTGTTATCACTACAACAGCTAAAGGGAAAGAAAAAGCAGCATCTGATCCTGAACAGCAGAAAGCAGCAGAATTAAAGTTTCACAAAGCCAGGGCAAAGGAAATGGGTCTTCCCATGGATAAATACTATGAGTTCAGAAATGAACAGCTTCAAGCCCTGGAAGCACTAAGAAAAGATGAAGCCTCTGCCAAAGCTGCCAAATCTTTTGCACTCCAAGAAGCAAGCAAAGTCAAAATGTCCTCTTTGGATGTGCAGAAGAAACTGATGGAAGCTGCTAGGGAATCAGCGGGTGAAAAGGAAGGTGAACAGGTTAAGGGTGCTCTGGTCTCTGTGACCAAACCAAAACAAGCATCCTCTGCAAGGGCCCAGTTCCATTTTGACAATTTGGCATGGAAAAATTTTTAAGGATGTTGCTGACAGAAGGCTTGCCAAAGAAGCAATTGTCAAAGCTGTCCCCATAGCAAGAAAAGGCAAACAGTGGAAACTGCAGATAACCAGAATGGGTGCAACAGGCCCAGAGCTGGAAACTTATGACTACACTGATGTTGCACAGATGGGGTACATGGAATGGGTTGAGCTGGCAGTTGCCCTGAGCCAGTCTAAGTCAGAAACGGCTAAGACTATCAGGGCATATATTAAGAAGCTGATGGAAAGAGTGCAGGGTCTTGGCCTAATTTCAAAAGAAGTCAGTGAGGGTGTCTCTGTGACATACCCCAAAATAAAGGCCAGGAGGACAAGGAAGGATACTGAGCTTGAACAACTCCTCATCTTAATTGAACAGGGTGACTATGCTGTTGAGATGAAAGGAGTTGACTACAGCCTGCCTAGTGGAGTAGAGTTTGAAGAAGGCAAGATAATCGAAGAGCCTGAGTTGGGGGCATTTTTTGTAGATCCCTTAACACAGAAGAAATGCTTTCAGAGAGCATCAGATCTATACAAGGTGGATCTGAGACAGCTTGCAGCCTTCAGACTTGCAGCTTCATTTAGGCAATCAAGCATGTGGAGAGCAGCCGTCTGGGATCAGCTCAGAGGCTTTTATGAAAGAGGTGAACTTCAAGATCCCAAGTTTATGATCCTCAGAGTTGAAATCCAAGACTTGGAGGAAACAAGGGAGGAGCTTGAAAAATTGTTTGAAGGACCACCTCCACTGGAATGAAGTCCATTTACCATCAGGGTAAGTGAAGAATGGAAGCTGTCCATCTGTTGGACAGGCTTGCCATTATCTGCTCCCAAAATCAACAGTCCAAAGTGTTGAACTTTTTGTACATTTGTTGTATTTTGTTACATATGTTGTAACTTTACTTATTTACATCAGTTGTAATATACATTAGTACATTAGTTGTACTCTTGTAAAAACATGTGTTGTTTTTATGTAATCAAAATCAGTATATATAAACTGATCTTTTACTTTACTTAATTGTTGTAATTCCTTTCAGCAAGATGTATTGTAAAAATGTATAGTGATTATTGATTAAATCAGCTTAGACTGATTATTGCAAACAGGGGGAGATTGTTAGGCACAAAAAGCCCTCAATCAAACCTGCTGTACATCTGAGGGGGAGATTTTTAATCAAACCTGTTGATGCATTTGAAGGATGAATGTAAGGCCTGTTATATGCCTTATTGAAACCTGAAAGTGATTTGCAATATCAGCCCAAAGCTGTTTACCATGTTGCATTCGTTGCAACAAAGACAGTTTTGTCCAAACTGTTCTGTCTGCTGAACAGGCTGGGCATAAACTGTCTACGCTGCTCTATTCTCTTGAGCAGCTTGGGCAGTTTTCAAGTGTTCAGTTCTTTGTGAACAGAACCTGTTCTTTGTGAACAGGTTAAAAACTTTATGGAATATGTTTCTAAGTCCTCATGTATTGTTTTTGGCTACAAGATCAGTTTACAAGTCGAAGACAAACTGGAATACAGAACTGCACAGCCTGCCTACGCTGTTCTGTTACATGAATACAAAACAGATATTTGAAAATGGTGACAGACTTTTTCTTATATCAAAATGGCATTAACAAAAGAAGAAAGATCCAAAGTTGACATTCCTCTTTTGGTTAAAGCCGCATTCAACAGTGACAAAAGGAAAAGACAAAGATTCTGCCATGTGAAGACAAAGATACTTTATCAGAACATGCTGAAAGGCGTTTTGTCTTTTTGGAAAGACTCTCCACTATCTCATTTGCCCAATGAGGAAGCTTCACTGAGATTCTCCTTTTGGGTATAAAAAGGAAGCTTCTAAGGATAATGTGATAATCAAGAGTGTGACAATCAGTACGTGCATTGAAGTGTGTTATTCCATGCATGCAAGTCTGCTTATATAAAACAGTAGAGTGTGTCTAAGCTATTCGTGTATAAGCTGTCCATTTGAGTCTTGTAAAAACAGTGAGTGCTTCTAAGTGAGAGTAATCATCGTAACTAGTCTGAATGTGTTTTAGATTAGTTAACAAACTGTTGTATCTGTCATCTCAGCTTGAACCTTTCCGCATTCAAGCTTGTTTGTAATTAACTTTTGTTGATAATATGTAAGGTCTACCACTGACAGATCTATCTAGACGCGGATCCGTTAACGAGTGCGGAATCCTCGTTGACGGTCAGACGGACAACTCTCAACCAACGGAAACACGGAGACTATTAGACGCTGAACGAACGACACACGAACGATCCTACGTACTAATTCTCTCCGAAACGGGACTCACCTAGCTGATAAACTCGAGATCGCCTATTGCTTAATTCCTCACGAATTCTGCCAAAGGTCTGCTAATGATTCGAGTCTATCCCTAGTTATAGGCCCTGATTCGAGTCTGTTGTGGGCCAACCTCGAATCTGGCCTAAGGCCCATTCGAATCTGTCCATCTGACAGATTCGAATCTAGCCTATTCGAATCTAAGGACTCATTCGAATCTATCACAGATTCGAATGTATCCTTTTATGCAATTCGAATCTAACCTATACACTTAAACACTTACGTGATGAAACTTATGTTTTAACTTATGCTTGACATACTCTTTGACTTTTATGTTTGAACTTCTTGTAATATGTACATCAAGTTCAAACACACAATCAATAACCGACAAACACATATTAAACATATATATCAATAACACTTGTTAATATTCAGAATATTACTTAAATCATAACGCAGATCGTTTAGACTGCTATCGTCACACAGGGTGTACCAACAGACTCCCCCTTGACGATAGCTTCTAATTATTTACATTATATCAAATTTAAGTACTAGAGCTATAGACGCTACTACCTGCATATAACCCTGCATCTATACAAACTTTAACTACCTTTTGGAACTTCCTGGCTTCAGATCTCCATGGTTCAGTGAAGAATATAGGCTGATCGTGAAGCTTCTTCAGGTCGTCCTTAGATAGGTTTATCAAATGTAGTGGGTCGTATACCTTCAAAATTACCTGCTCGTCTTGATCCTCCATTATAGCTTCAGCAGTATCAATCTCCAGGTACCACCACTTCATGTTGCTCAAAACATTTTGTGGCATTGGCTTTATTGGCACTCTTTTCAAGCATTTGACCGGCTTATAGATCATTCTAGCCCAAGGTCTTCCAGTATGAGGATCTATTCTTGATCCATCCTCGACCCTCTTGCCTGATCTCGGCTTAAGCCTCTCAAATCTGCCTGATCGCCCTTCTTTCCTTATAATTCTTTCAATAACGCTCGCGTAGGGATCATTTCCAATATTGATCAGTTCTTTCCAGGCTAACTCTTTAACTTCAATCTTGGGCAAAGAATTAAACGCTTTCAATGTCCGCCTCAAGTATTGAAGTCCATCCCTTCTCTTCAGAATAAACAGCTGCAGTTCTCTGTCAAAGAACCAGCTAATAATCCCTCCTGAGAAGTTTCCGGCACTTGGAATTCTCATCGTCTTCTTCATCTTCAGCTGTTCCTTCTTTTCTTCCTTCTTGAACCAAAGATTTAACAGATCAGCTCTAGATGGCTCTTTTTCAGCTTCCTCAAGTTCTTTATCCTCGACTGAGGCTACCTTGATGTAATCAATATCAATCACATTATGATTTGAGCTCTCATAAAATTCAGTGACTGGTTGTGAATTGATTATTACTTCGTTAACATTATCGTCCTCGTCCTCTATCACTTCATCATCTGATTTCCAGTCAGCGACATCATCTGGAATAAATTCCCCTTCCTCCAACTCTTCCATTTCATCTTCAAAATCAAACTCCATCAGCTCTTCTTCAATATCTTTTAGCGCATCGATCATGTCGCTATCTAAATTCCTTGAAGAACTAGCTTCTCCTCTTTCACCTTCTGCTTGACTTGGCTCCCCCTGAGATTGAACAGCCTGAGCAGTAGAAAAATCTACTGGCTCATCCTGTCTTTGAGAGCTGGGATCATTGCCTTGGTTATCATCTTCATCATCGTCCCTCCGCCTCTGTACTTCTTGATCTCGACACGACGTCTCCCCCTGAGCCTGAAGGTTTTTCATTAACTGCTCAATGAGGGAGCGCATCGATCTTAACTCGGCGGCCTGGTCACAGACGAATGTTTTCAGCTCAATATTCTCCTCTTGGATTGTTTCAACTGTCTTCTTCAATTCAGCATTTTCTTTATCTAAATTTGCATTATGTGCCTGAATTTCACCTATTGCCTTTGTTAGGCTCAGGATTTGAACATGTTGGAAATCCACTCGAGATTTGAGTTGAAGAAACCGCTGATTTTCAGCATAGGCGGTAGATGTGGATGGAATGGACTGAATGGGAGAAGGGTTGTATGATGGTGGAATATATGGCTCATGAGGTTGAGGTGGTGGTGATGGTGGAGCTGTGGTTTGAGGTTGGGTTTGGGGAACGTCTGACTGACTGGCGGATGCAGAGGAAGACCCTTGCATGAACCGATGACGTTTGGCCCTTTGCCTCGTCATTAGTGGAGCATCATCTTCTTCTTCAAAATCCGAATCTTCAGATTCCCTGGCCTCTCGCCTTCGCGAACCACCTTCATTGATGATCAAGCGTGAACCGTAAGTTCCAATTTGAACAGATTCTGGAGCTTCAACTTCAATCTCCTCCATCTCTTCTGATTCTGTAGCAGATGATGACTCATCATTGGCAGTCTGCTCAGGCTCATATTCGTCAACATCTCTGAAGACATCTTCTTCTCCCTCTGGAGGCTCAAGCAATTCTCCCACTAACGCAGCCGCTATATCTTCATTTGCATGTGGTCCCGCCTCCCAAATTTCATTTAATGTTTGGCATAATTGATCAGCTTCATTTGGGACAGATGACGGCCCGGCTTCCTGCATTTCTGGTTGCTGACTCGAAGAAGGCCTAGACGCCTGAGACTGACTTGCAGTATCTCTTTGTCTTCGCCTTGGATCACGGGGACGAACACGAGTCTGATGCGGTTGCTGATGCGGTTGCTGTTGCTGTTGCTGTTGCTGTTGCTGTTGAACTTCTATTTCACATGCCCAGTTGGCATTATCAGGTGCCACAAAGTTCCTGTCTAAGATAGCTCCAAACAACGGACGAGCAGTAGG
The DNA here is from genome assembly GCA_020465985.1 of Centrapalus pauciflorus. Taxonomy (NCBI): domain Eukaryota; kingdom Viridiplantae; phylum Streptophyta; class Magnoliopsida; order Asterales; family Asteraceae; genus Centrapalus; species Centrapalus pauciflorus. Next base: position 399,843 of record JAANYP010001462.1, on the reverse strand, counting down.
AACAGCCAATCTTCCTCGGTGTGAGGAACAATCAGCGAATATGCGTTTCTCCATTACATTCACGCTCAAAGAATCATTTGATTGTGGCAGACTTGGCAAAAAGTGACGTATCAACATCATCACGAACCTCGGATACAACAGGAACCTTTCTCTCTCAGGAGCCGTGATTTGATGAATAAATTCTGAGAAAATCAGCTGCGAGAAACTAAACTTCTTATTGTACACCATCGCGATCATTGCTGATTGGATTTTTGATACAATGTAATCAAATCCAGCTTTCTTCGGTGCAAAACAGACCATGAAGACATGCACCAAGAATCTCCATTGCCCAATCAGGCCGCTCTTCATGTAAGACGACTTTGTTACATCCAGACTGTAACCCATTCGTTGAAAAGCCGCTTGCCTAATACTTAGTGGAAAGTCAATAGGCCCAGACTCCTCTTCCTCATATCCTAGCTGCAACACTTGACGCAGCATATCGGCAGAGAATACCAGCGGTTGCCCTGCGATCCTAGTTCTCAGCACTGTCGGGGTGACAGAGCAGTCAACTTGTAAATGATCATAGAATTGCCGCACATATGAGATTACAATTGGAATGTTCTGAAACAAAGCGTAGCTAATTCTGGATTCAGCTAAGAAGTCCAACACTTCACGAAAACCCTGCGCCTCAGGGATATGATTATCTGGATTAAGAACCATATTGTGCTTAGGAACAAAAGCACGAAGCGCCATATCTGCACAATACATAAAATTGTTAGATTATTATTAAAAATCAATAAACTTGTTTAAATTCAAATTTGTTTTATCTTGTATTTGATTAAATACAAAATCTAACACAATTAAATTTTCACAAGTTTAATAAAATTTAAATTCAACAAAATAAATGAAGTACAGAATCGAGAGTAACAGATTCGAAGTGCCCATATTCGAATGTAATGGACAGATTCGAATATACCCTATTCGAGTCTGATGGACAGATTCGAATATCTGGTCATCTCGAATCTATTGATAGATTCGAGAAACCCATGATCAGATTCGAAACCATTATCAGATTCGAAAGGCCGACACCCCTTTTTCAACAAAAATCCAAGATTTTAACCATTTTGAACGTAGCAAATCACATACATTAGTTCAACTAGGTTCTAATCATAGATTTATGCTTTTAATTTGATCTTTTATTAGTCCAAACTTGGTAATTTTGCAAAAACCCTATTTTGACCTATAAAACATCAAAATGTGATGTTTAAGTCCAAATTTGTGTATTAAACCACCAAAATCTTGTACAATCATGTTGCTTATACCTAGATTTGAAGGTAGAATCGAACACAAAAGCTTTAGAATCGACGAAATGTCGTTTAGTGGTAATACGATAGACTCGAGATTAGATTCGAGATCGCCAGAACAGATTCGAGATATCAGATTCGAGAACAGTGAGAAGTAAATGCTTTCACTGTGGACCTTTATATACTAACTACCTTCGAGTCTATGCAATTTCGAGTCTACTGACAGATTCGAAGTATCTCACATTCGAGTCTGTCTTAGATTCGAAATCTCCAACACTTAGAAAAATTTCGGAAATTTTGAAATAATTTCAACTTTTTCCAACTATTTTCTACGGTATTGTGTAACCAGATCATCTATGCCAAATCTTTTACCCTAAGCTCAGATATTTCACGCATTGTATATTTTATTCAACTTTGAATGCACCCTCAGTAATTTTTGACCTTTTACCTAAGTAAAAATTAAACTAAACTAAAGTAAAATAAAATAAGCTAAGGTAAAAACAAAATAAAATAAAATAAAATAAAATTTTGACTAAAAAATTTAATCTAGACTTAAGTTATAAAAATAAATTTACAGGCTACGCTAAATACCAAACAACATATTTTTGATGAGTATAGTCTAAGAAAGGTTCAATCAGATAGCGATGTCCGATACTAACTTTCAGTACTTAAACTTTCACACTTAGGAATTTTTGATTCCTTTGATTGTTTGTCGTGACATACCCATTTAGCCGATTGTTGGTATTTTACCCTGTTAAACACTCTACATTTCGGAATATCCCTTGGCCTTTTTATTTATCAGGAAATTATCTTACGTGACTCAGACATAGACATACTTTTATGATCAAGGCACACAGACAAAATTCTAACTTGTTGGTATTTGCAAACTTTCTTTAAAAGACAAACATCGGACACAGGTCTGTATTCTCATACAACAAAGTGTCTTAGTTCGACTTAAGGTTTAACTTTAAAGTTAGCAGATAGCGGTGACAGGTCTGTACTGACGTACAACAAAGCGACATGTCTGCTAACCCGAATCTAAACAGAGACAACAGGTCTGTACTTACGTACAACAGAGTTGCATGTTTTCGACTCTCAGTTTTTCATGATATTTCTATTCTTTCCATTTTCAGACGTATTTGATGTTGCTATACATCCCCAGAAAGTTTGCATACCTCATTTAGACTCAATGTTTGTATGTCTTGTACATAAAAATTAAGACCGATTGGTCATACATCTAAGCTAGTGACACGTTTGACTTTTTCTAGAATATTTTATTAGCCTTTAGATACCCTATATGTATTATGCCTACCAACACATCAAACTAAATAAAGTATAACACTTAGGATTTAGTTGCATTATGTGTGAAAGCCTAAACACTTAGAGTCTGTAACGACGGTGCTAATTTTCGTCACTTTGAACCTATGTATCTAAGACTTAACTCCTTTTCTGATATTCTCTTTTTTTTTGTATTTTTGTAATTTTCTCTCTTTTTTCTTTTGTTTTTCATAGCAAAACGCATTAAACTAAGCTAATCTACTAACTTACTAAAAATAGAAACTTACTAAAAATAGAAACTTTCCTAAATTAGAAACTTTCCTAAATTAGCAGACTACTGAAAAAGAAAGAAATATAACAACTATAAACGGAAATAAAATACTACTAAGGTCAATTTACTCTGGGTTGCGCATTCCATTAAGTTGAATTAAATACTCAAATCGTGACTTATCAAATGCTTTGGTAAATAAATCAGCATTATTATCTTCAGTCGCCACCTTTACCAGTTTGATTAAATTCTTTTCAGCACAATCACGAATAAAATGATGCCTTATGTCTATGTGCTTTGTTTTACTATGTTTAACTGGATTATTTGTTATAGCAATTGTTGATTGATTGTCTATCCTAATTGGAGTTTGAGTATAAGCCAAACCGTAATCCCGCAATTGTTGTTGTATCCACAAAACCTGTGAACAGCAACTACCAGCAGCAACATACTCGGCCTCGCACGTTGACACGGCTACCGAAGTTTGTTTCTTGCATTGCCAGGACACCAATCTCCCTCCGAGGAACTGACAACCTCCAGTCGTTGATTTGCGCGTCAAGCTGCATCCTCCGTAGTCAGAATCTGTGAATGCTTCCAACTCTAGATCTCCCTCCGCGTGATACCAAAGTCCCAGCTTCGGTTTCGACTTGAGGTATCGTAGAATCCGCTTCACAGCTTTCATATGCATCTCCTTCGGATTCGCTTGAAACCTAGCACAAATACACACAGCAAACATAATATCAGGTCTTGAAGCAGTTAAATACATAAGTGACCCAATCATGGCCCGATATAAAGTCGGATCCACATCGGTATCACCATCAGTACCCGGCCCGAGATTGTGATTCACTTGAATCGGCGTGCTGAAGTGGGCAGTCAACTTTGTTCCTTCCATCCCAAACCGTTCCAATATGTCATAGACATACTTGGTCTGATGGATAAACATGCCTTCCTTCTTCTGGTCAACTTGTAACCCCAAAAAGAAATTCAACTCCCCCATAGCACTCATCTCGAACTTCGACTTCATCACCTTCTCGAAATCTTTGCACATCTGTTCGTCTGATGATCCAAAAATGATATCATCTACGTACACTTGTACCAAGATAAAATGATCTCCCTTTCTCTTCACAAATAGAGTACTATCTATCCTACCCCTCTCAAAGCCATTTTCTAAAAGATGGTTGGATAGAGTCTCATACCATGCCCTGGGTGCCTGATGTAATCCATAAAGAGCCTTATCTAATCGATATACTCTATCAGGATATTTAGGATCTGTAAACCCGGGCGGTTGTTCTACATACACCAACTCCTTCACTTTCCCATACAGGAAAGCACTCTTAACGTCCAGTTGATATACTTTAAATCCTTTGAAGGAGGCAAAAGCTAAAAACAACCTAATTGCTTCTAACCTTGCTACTGGTGCAAACACTTCGTTGTAATCGATTCCCTCCTCTTGGTTGAAACCCTTTACAACTAATCTCGCCTTGTTGCGCGTGACTATACCCCGATCGTCTCTTTTGCACTTAAAAACCCATTTGGTTCCTATTGCAATCTCCCCTCGAGGTAACGGAACTAACTCCCACACTTCTAGTTTCCTAAATTGTGACAGTTCTTCCTGCATCGCTTCAACCCAGGAGTTGTCCTTAAGTGCCATTTGCACATTTTTGGGCTCTACTTGCGATATGAAACACGAATATAGACATGTATGATATGCCTCGGAGTCGTTTATCATCGACAACAACACAGTGTTGTTATTTACACTACTCCGAGTCCTCACACCCTCGTTAGGATTTCCTATGATGCTATCTATAGGATGGTTCTTGTTAATCCTAGAGGTCTCTATTTCGTCTACCCTTAGATTATCTCCTAAGTTGGATCCTATTTCACCTAAAGGGGGAACAGGCTCAGCTTCCACATTCTCTTCCTCACGGACGTTTTCCTCAGAGGCAGAACTTGATGCTTGAGTCTGATTCTCAGTGTTAGGTTCTTCTGGATTAGCAACTTCTGGAGACCCATCTACAGTCGCAGTAGGCTCGGACGTAGATTCGAACGTGGTCCTTGGAAAAATATGGCCATCGTCATTTAGGTGCAACGTCGCCATGTCTTTATCGATTGTACCTGCAGTATCATCCAAAGGAATGTTAAATGACTCAAATAACTTATCATAGTCAAATATCCATTCCGGACCAGTTTGGGGTTCATGTGTATAACTTGTGACTTCAATATTATACACAATCTCCACAGTACCAGTTGTTTTGTTAAACACCCGTTTGTTTGGTGAGTTTGGCACATAACCTAGGAAGTATCCTTCGTCAGCCTTTTCACCAAACTTCGGTTGATGTTTTGTTCTTAAAAGTGTACATGGTACTCCAAACGGTTCGAATCCAGTTAAGTTAGGTGGCCGTTTATTCAAAATTTCATAACATGTTTTGTTCAATGATTTAACTGTAAGGACTCTATTTAAAATGTGGCACGCGGTATTCACTGCCTCCCCCCAAAACATGGTAGGAAGCTTTGAATCCGAAAGCATAGTCCTTGCAGCCTCAATCAATGTTCTGTTTTTACGTTCGGCCACCCCATTCTGTTGAGGTTCATATGGTGCACTGAATTGATGCACGATGCCCTTTGATAGGCAATATACACCAATTACAGAGTTTTTAAATTCAGTCCCATTATCACTACGTATATTTTTAACCCTTGTTCCGTAGGAATTCTCCACTTGGTCTAAGAACCCGATGAGCTTTGTAGCCGTCTCGTCCTTCGTACCTAAAAAGAAAACCCATGAAAACCGTGAGTAATCGTCAGTGATAACTAAGCAAAACCAACTACCTCCAATACTCCTTTTGTTGATTGGGCCGAAAAGGTCCATATGCAACAAATCGAATGTCGAGGTTATGGAATTCAGCTTCTTGGACTTGTGTGTCTTTTTATGTTGCTTGCCCTTCATGCACGGTAGACACTTGTCTTCAAATTGAAAGCTCTTCAGAGGCACACCTTGCACCAAACCATTCTTCGTTATGTAGTTCATTTTCCTTAGGTGCAAGTGAGCCATGCGTCTGTGCCACAAAACCGATTCCGTCTCCGAAGCTTTTGATAGTAAGCAGATCGGACCCATCGAATTATCTGGCTTGTTCATGTCGAGCATGTACAAGTCATTCTTCCTTGGAGCCCGCATCAATATCCAATCTTCAGGTATCTTGAATCCCGGCTTTAGCACTAACGCCTCAGTGTCAGTAAATAACACCGAGTTCTTCTTATCACAGATTTGAGATACACTAATGAGATTATGAACCAGTTTATCAACGTGATAAACTTGATCCAATGTAATCGTCCCATTAGTGACTTCTCCAGTTCCAGTGATATTTCCTCCTTTGTTGCCCGCGAATGATACAAATCCCCTATTACCCCCCTTGAAGTCTGTGAGAAGACTTCTTTCCCCCGTCATATGCCTGGAGCAACCACTGTCGACGAACCACTTGTTGTTTGGACCGGTAGTTATCTCCTGCACATGAAAGAAAAATAGGTTAGTTATCACGGGGAACCCAAGCCATGACTGACTTGGTAATACCATTCTCGTCCACATACTTGAACTCTTTCAAGTACCCATCTCGCCTTTCAGGTGACTTGGGCCTTTGAACTGAATTCTGTTGTGGTGCCGAGTGATTTAGATTCACTCTTTGCCTTTGAGTAGGCATTTGTTGTGATGCTCTAGAATAAGTCTTATTATAATGCATTTCAGACTGTGATCCCTGAGCTTTTACCGGAACATATTGTCTAACAGGAGTATGTGACCTAACTGGAGTGTGTGACCTGCTAGGTGTGGTGCTCCTATAGACTTGTTGAGGTGCTGACCTAGATTGATTAATGACACGATTCGGTGAATTTGTCCTAACCACTTCTTTTGGTCCAACCTTAACCGGTGTTTGTTTCACAACAGGTTTTGGTGCGGCCTGCACAGTTTTCTCGGTACTCTGAGAACTACTCGTGCTCGCCACACTTGGTGAGGGCTTAACAGGTGTTGGATTCACTGTCTTAGGTGTAACATCAGCTTTCCTATTTGGACAGTGAGAAGCAACATGCCCTTTCTCGTGACATCTAAAGCAAGACATCTTATCCATGGACTTTTTGGTTGGTCCCTTAGATCTAGGTGTCTCACTAGTGTCTATTGCCTTTGGTACATCTACAGTGTCTGTCTCTTCGACCTGGTCAGCCCATGAAATCTTCTGTTTTCCTGCAGGTGTTTCACTGGAGGAAGACACAAATTTCACTTTCTTGACCTTGACGTTGAGTCAGTCACCTTAGGTGTATTTTCAACTTTAGGCTCAGGTGTCGGTTCAGGTAGGTCCTCTAAGTCTACTGAGTTGTCAGTTTTCTCCTGAGGCTGAGGCACATAGTTTGCATTGAACGGTGGAGGAATTTCGTGAAAACCTAGACCTACAGGCTTCTTAGACTGTCTTTGGGCATCTAAGACTTTCCCTAGGTTTAGGCTCGAATTCCTAAACTTTTCCAGCTTGCTATTTGCCTCTGCTACCTTAACCTTGGTCTCGGCTAGCTCTATGTCCTTGTCTTTCAGACTTTTGGTCAAGGCTTCTACGTGCTCATACATAAGTTCTATCCTAACACACTGCTCACTCAGTTTGTCTTTTAGAACGATTACGTCTTGAGCATCAGCCTTAAGCTTTTCTTTTAAATCTTGTTTTATATCATTTAGGCTAGCATTTTCAATTTTTAAATTTTCAATTTGAGCAGCTATGGTCTTATGTGAGTCTAAGACTAGATTTAACCTATCGTTAGAACTAACACATAAAGCACATAAATCACGAAATAGAGAATAAGAAAGACTAACCTTAGAGTTATCAGATTCCACGTTGGCCATCTGAGCAGCAAACTCCAGCACGGTCTGATCATTCGCTTTCTCTACCCACATCGGACTGCTGTCCCTTGTGGTCTGCTCATCCTCTTCACAACCATTCTCCGTAACTTCAGCCATGAAAGCTCTAGCATTGGACTCCGGATGTGAACTCCAGTCATAAGAACCATCTAGCTGTCTGTCAGAAGTGACATTGGATATCAGACCCGCTAGATTGGCTTGACCAGATGAAGAACTCGGAAGATATCTTTGTTGGGACTGACTTTGGTACTGTCCTTGATGCTGACTCTGCCCCTGGTATGTTTCTACCTTCGGTCTTTGACACTCCCTGGCGAAGTGTCCCAATCCCTGACAGTTGTAGCATTTGACCTTGGACTTATCAAATCCTATCCCCTTGTTATTCATCTGTAGGTTCCTTCCAGTTCTCTTAATGAATCTCTTAACCCTCTGGGTTACCATGGCCAGTTGCCATTTCAGATCCATTTCCTCTAAGTCATCAGGGTCGACCTGATCGTAGTCTTCATCCCAAAGAGCCGGATCATTAATCTTCCCTTGAACGCAATTTCCGTATGCGGCCACAAACGAAGCAAGCAGATTCAGATGTTCTTCCGCCGACTTTGCGCTCATTGGCATCTTCGAATAGCTCTGACTGGTCGATGCCTGTTGGACTTGAGGTTGCGGTTCTTCCGATCTTCCTAACCCTAAGAACGCGCGATTTAGTGAGTCTTCGGACTCTGGTGGCGATGACGTTTCTCCGGTGAAAAACGCTGTAGCACTCTTCTGATCAGCTGTCACTGATGATTTGGATGTCTTTCCAAAATACATAGCCGGATTTTGGACTTGCTCGTAATCAGTCTCAGCTTTTATCATTTCGAAGTGATATGCCCTCAACGTTCCCACGATGTCATCCAGTGATTGAGCATAGTATTTATCTTCATTCAGCTTAATCATTGCCACGTACATAGCCCATTTGGCTGGTAGGGCATCAAGAAGCTTATTGTTCTTGTCACTGTCAGAATACTCAATGCCATGACTTTCAAGCTCTGTTATCAGATGATAGAATCGTGTGATAATATCATCTAACTGTTCATCCTTAAGAGCCTTGAAAATTGCAAACTGTTGGGTCAACAGCTCTGTACGCTTTCGACGTACCCGTGGATTACCCTCACACCTTTTCTGGAGAGACTCCCAAAGTTCTTTCGACGTCCTCTGAGTCCGAAATGTGTGCAAGATATCTTGAGGTAACGCCATTCGGATAATGGAGAAAGCTTTGTTTTCAGCTTCAAATAGTTTCTTGTCATCCTCTTTCATCATTTGGTATGACAGAACCTTTTGACGGCCTTCAACCTCAGAACTGGTGGAATGTACCCTTCATCAATGCACACCCACATGCGCATATCGTTGAATCGTACAAAATCCGTAAATCTATCCTTCCACCAGTAGTAATCCTCAACTTTCATCAGCTTAGGTGGTGCATTGGCCTTCCCAACTTCGTGATCCATCTCAAGGAATTTCTGAAGGTTTGACATCTTTTCTGAAAGAATTTGAATTTGAACTTAATTAATTTAATTAGAAACTGATTTAAATTAACTTATTCGAATCTAGATAAATTCGAATCTAATTAATATTTAATCTTTTGAAATTAAATTCGATTAAGTCTTAAAAGTCAAGAAGATTCGAAATAATGTCAGATTCGAGGAAGTCCCTAGATTCGAAGTGATGACAGATTCGAAGGACTCTATAGATTCGAAGACCCTTAGAGTCGAAGGCACAATAGAATCGAATTTCAGCAGAATCGAAGCACAGACTCGAAACAGTAACAACTCGAAACAAACTCGAAACATATAGACTCGAGATCCAATTCGAATGTAGTAACAGATTCGAAACACCACAGACTCGAAACTGACTGAAATTGACTCGAAAGGAGCGTATTTTGGTTAGACTCGAAAATAAAGTAAAACCCTAATTACCCCTATAGATTCGAGCGCCGCAAACTCGAAAAACGGCTAACACTTTGATTTTTTGACGTTTTATGGATTAAATCACTAATTTTCAAATGAAAAACAATGATTTCGACCAAAAACGTGAAAAACGACAAAATGTTTCCCGAATATGAATTTGCTAAGCTCAAAAACACGTTTTTGAGAGAAAAACCGTCCAACTAGCGTCAAGAAACCTAGAATGTATCTGATGAACACGAAGAACACCACGAACACTCCGTAGGCTCTGATACCACTTGTAAGGTCTACCAATGCAAGATCTATCTAGACGCGGATCCGTTAACGAGTGCGGAATCCTCGTTGACGGTTAGACGGACAACTCTCAACCAACGGAAACACGGAGACTATTAGACGCTGAACGAACGACACACGAACGATCCTACGTACTAATTCTCTCCGAAACGGGACTCACCTAGCTGATAAACTCGAGATCGCCTATTGCTTAATTCCTCACGAATTCTGCCAAAGGTCTGCTAATGATTCGAGTCTATCCCTAATTATAGACCCTGATTCGAGTCTGTTGTGGGCCAACCTCGAATCTGGCCTAAGGCCCATTCGAATCTGTCTATCTGACAGATTCGAATCTAACCTATATTCGAATCTATGGATACTTTCGAATCTATCACAGATTCGAATGCCATCTTTAACCTATTCGAATCTAGCCAATACACTTAAACACTTAAGTGATGAAACTTATGTTTTAACTTATGCTTGACATAATCTTTGACCTTTATGTTTGAACTTCTTGTAATATGTTACATCAAGTTCAAACACACAATCAATAACAGACAAACACATATTAAACATATATATCAAAATACTGGTTAATATTCAGAATATTACTTAAATCATAATGCAGATCGATTAGACTGCTATCGTCACACAGGGTGTACCAACACTTTGCGGCGCGGTTGAATTTGAAGGATCACCTACATTATTGACAACATTAGACACACTAGCGTTAGGACCGAAAAATTCAACATAAAAAGGATCAAATAAATTAACCAAATCAGAAGAAGAAAAAGAAATGGGGTTATTGGAAGAGTCTCCAGGCATTTGTGTAATGCGTGGTCCTGATTGATCAACTTCGGGTGCCAGTTCAGCCAACTCATCGAATGTGACGTGCACACTTTCATTGACTGTTCTGGTTCGGGTATTGAATGCGCGATACGCCTTCGAGTTGGATGAGTATCCAATGAAGATCGCTTCATCCGCCTTTTCGTTAAATTTCCCGAGGTTGTCTTTGTCATTCAGCACATAGCACCTGCAACCAAATACACGTAAGTACTTGATAAATGGTACTTTATTCAAAAAGAGTTGGTAAGGAGTTTTGTTAAAGCGCTTATGGATGATGGAGCGATTTTGTGTATAGCATGCTGTTGATACGGCTTCGACCCACAAGAACGGAGGTAGCTTTGAGTATGTGAGCATTGTACGAGCGGCTTCCACTAGCGTACGGTTACGCCTTTCCACGACCCCATTTTGTTGAGGTGTTCGAGCAGCAGAATATTGATGTTGAACACCTTTGGATCGAAGGAAGCCCTCAACTACTGAGTTCTTGAACTCCGTGCCGTTATCTGATCTGATTGATTGCACTGACAGCTGCTGTTGGGTCTCGACACTCTTGATAAAATCAATGATTTCTTGAGCTGTCTCGTCCTTGGAACGCAAGAACCTGACCCAGGTTTATCGAGAATAACCATCAACGATAACCAACACATATCGTTTTCCATTTATGCTTTGAGTTCTCATCGGTCCGCATAAATCCATATGAAGTAACTCCAATACTCTTTTTGTTGATGGTTCGGGCTTTGGTTTGTGAGATGATCGTTTAATTTTTCCTTTCTCACATGCTCCACACAGATGGTCTTTTTCGTAGCGCAATTCAGGAAGTCCTTTGACCAATTGTTTCGCAGCCAGCTTGTTGATGTTATCAAAATTCAAATGGGATAATCTTCGATGCCACAACCAAGAGTCTTTTGAAGAGGCTTTTGATAGTAGGCAAATGTTATCCTTCACTATTAGCTTAGCTACGTCAATGGTGTAAAGGTTAGAGTTTCGGGAACCAGTTAAGATTTCTTTTCCATCCACGCTCTTAACACTGCAGTTCTTAGCCCTAAACGTTACTTCTAGTCCTTTGTCACAGAGCTGTCCTATGCAAAAAAAATTATGAGATAACCCCTCAACATAGTCAACGTCCTTGATGACCAGATTATTTAGAACTAAGTCCCCGTATCCTTTTATGTGAGCCTGATGGTTGTTCCCGAATTTCACGGTTCCGCAATACTGTTCAACAACGTTGGACAGCAATTCTCTTCTTCCAGTCATGTGCTTGGAGCAACCCGAATCCATATACCAAATGGACTTAGCCTGAAAAACACATAAATTCATATAATGAAAAAAATATGCATTCAAACACATCCATTTTTAATTCACAATCAAACCGTGTTCTGAACCGAGATGTTCAGAAAACATGATGAGTTAAGACCGGGTCCTGGGCTGTGTGCACAGAAGCCAAACGTGTCGGTTTAAGCACAACCGACAAGCAAAAGAACGGGTCCTAGTCTAAGGTAACTAGAAGCCATTTCTTTGAAGCAAGGGTCTTGATCAGAAGTAACCAAGAACCATCTTCATTAAGATCACACAACCTTGGGTACCCACCTCAATATGGGTCCCTTTTTGTTAGGGTTTCCAGATTTATATGGCACGTGTACAGTTTTAGAATCCCAACTAGCATTTGTGTGTGGACCGGATGCACAACCCTTTGGAATCCATTGAAGATTGGATTTATTGGGTTTTGGTACCTTAGGCGCTGAAATTGCCTTCGGTTCTTGTCTTTTTGAGACCTGTTTGACCGTTGCTTTGGTTTTGGGCCTTGGCAACGGACACATCTCAATTTTGTTTGTGGCCGATGATGCACTATTTTTAGTTTTCTTTTTCCGAATACGTTTAGCAGGATATGGCACGAAAGCATTCATTTCAGGAACCTGTCGTCTATATTTAGTTGGACATAGATTAAACAAATCACTGAAAGAGTACTTTAACGGAATAGCAGAATTCGGTTCAACATTACAGACATTGTCACACACATTGTTACATAAATTGTCTTTAGAGATTACAGACATCCTATCTCTAGTAACAAATTCACTTGGCATTAAAGCCTTCTTCACAAAAAAACTTGTAAAATCCTGCATGGTGGTTTTTGGGACTCTCCTTATATGATCTGTAGGAACAAAACGATTAGAGTCAGTATACATGGAAGATTTAGACTTGACAGACTTTTCTTTTTGGTGGTGAGTGGGTTTCTTAAAAGACTTGGATTTAATCTGAGTCTTTTGAGGAACCTCACTTTTGAACACTTTTGAGCACTCACCTTTGACAATGATAGAAGAAGATTCAGCTTTAGCCTTACCTTTATCAGATGACACACATGGATTTTTTATGGAATGAGAAAGTGTTCGTTCTTTTGAAAGATCTTTTAATTTTTGTGAAACTATTTCAAAATTTTCTCTGTAGACAGTAACTTCCACAGATTGTTGAAAAGATTGATTTACCAATTCTTCTTCTCTCTTAAGAAGAGCATCTTGAAGATCAAGTGCTTTCTCTTGAGATGCCTTCAATTCCTTTTCTAAAACAATGATTTGTTGTTGAAGAACTTTTGCAGGAATATAAAGTTGAGGAGTTGATTTTACGGTTTCATTTTTCAATTCAGCTTCTGAATAAGTTGACAAATGATCTTCCTCTAAAGTGGGTACTCTAGAAGAATAACTCTCGTTAAGTTCTTCATATTGAAAAGAAATTTCTTTATCTTTACGAGCAACACGTTTCTCATTTTCTTGGTTTAAAACTTCTTTTGATGACTCAAAAAAGAAAGATTTAAGACCGGCTCCCATATAATTCATGTCATAAAATACTGGTAAAACATTTTTTGCTTTTTCCAAATATTTAGGATTTTTAAAACCAATTCCTTGTTTAGAATGGTAAAACCTAGTTTCTTTGGGCTGATTTAAATGGATAGTTTGTTCTGTTTGACCCCTTTTCAAAAATGCATCGTCAAGGGTCTTTATTCTTGAGTACAAACTTATCCTTTCTTCTTCAATCATTTTGTATTTTTCTAAACTGTCTATATTTTCCATATTTATCGCATCTAATTGTTTTGTAAGAACAGAAATTTCTTCTTTTAAAGAGAGTTTATCTTTTGAAAGCGTTTCCATGCAAGATTCAAGGTATATATTCCTATCCTGAACATCTACTTTTTCTATTAACATCTGTTTTATAACATTATGATTAGTTAACCACTTTGAATGATATAATTCAGAAGATTCTTTCAGAGTATGAGCTTGATGTTCAGCATGTACACACCTTGCAGTTTCAGCATTTAATCTAGCTTGTAGATCAAGTATTTGTGTGTGCAGTGTACATTCATTATCTACAAATAATTTATTTACATGTGCAGGAATGTAACAGGAATATACCTCATTGGACTCAGAACCGGATGTGGAGCATTCGGGATCGTTGGTTGTAGCCATCAGACATGCTGGTGGATTTTTCATTTTCTCCCCCTCAGCAGCATGATCTGGATGATCAGCAGTGAAATCAGCACATGTCTCCAACCCCATACGATCAACCATGTAGCAATTCTTGCCCTTGTCATCCTCGTCTTCAAAATCTTCAGCATCCCAGTAGTCTTCCTGGGCGACGAGGGCTAATGCATCCGTTCTCTTCTTGGCTGCCTCGAGCTTTCTCTCGTAGTACGCGACGTCTCTGTCAAAGTTGTTCTTGCATTCCCTAGCAAAGTGGCCCGGTTTGCCACATTTGTAACAGAGACGTTCATCCGCAGCCTTCGGCTCATCTGCTCTCAGCCTGTCCTCTCTCCTTTCCGCCGGCCTCTTGTCTGCCCGGCGATGCTCGCGGCTGTCATCGCGCCTCCTGTCCCTTCTTTCGGGCTCTCTTCGCTCTTCCCTGCGGTCATCCAGATGATCATCCCTCCGATCGTCCCGCCTGTCATCCCTGCGATCATCGCGCCTATCATCTCGCCTTTCATAACGGCGATCATCTCGATAGTCGCGTCTATCGTCATATCGGCGATCATCCCTATCATCCCTTCGGTAGTCATCCCTGCGATAGTCATCGCGGCGGTCATCCCTTCTATCATCTGAGTACCTCCGTGGACCGGTGTCATAACGGAGTTGGTTGTTAGTCTTGTTTGAGAACCGTCGCTGTTGGAGACGGTTGGTCCACAAGGCTATCTGTTCTTGTATCGAGGCTTCCTCCTCATCATAGACCTCACGCGGAGGAGAAGCATACCTGTACTGAGACGATGAAGAACCAGGAGCAAAGGATGGTGTCGGAATCTGCGTGTTGGTGATCAAGGCTAGCGAATCATTCGGTTTCAACCCTGTGTTGGCTGATAGCAGTAGAGAGGCCAATTGATTTGCCATCAGCTTCTGCTGATCCACATCCCCTTGATATTTCTTGAGCTCCTTAAAGACGACATTAATTGACACCTCAGGAATGTTCAGGACTCTTTTCGTGGCCCGACATGCAAGCTGCCACTTGGGGGCTAAGGCGGCAAAGAATTGGATGTTGATATCATCCCTATCCTTATTGATGTGCAGTTTGTTCAACTCGTTAAGGACTGCACAGAACCTGGTGAATGTGGCTTGCAGAGATTCCCCGTCTTTGGCGCGGAATTCCGTAAACTTAGCCTTCGCCTCCTCGATTTTGGCACGATCATCGAGATCCGTCCCCAGCATTTGGACTTCTAGCTCATCCCACATTTCTTTGGCAGACATTTTACTGTCTACACCAACCAAAATATCAGTGGGGAGGGCTTGATAAATCAGATATTCTGCCCTCTTATCAGCGTGCTGGCGGTCTCTCTCGGCGTCATTTGCCGGTTCTCTTTCAACCTTTGAGGCTTGGACAGGGGGGTCAGCCTCAGGTCTGGCAGCTATCTCTCGATAGTAGATTACGGGTCCTTCGGATATAGACTGAAGCATCAGATTCCCGAGAGGTTGCATTCCAACGAACTTAAGGAACCGGGATTTCCATTGTTCGCACTCATCGGGATAGAGAACTGGTGGTCTGTTCTTAGATCCGAGTACTAGAGCTTCGCGAGACATTATGATGATGGGTGCTGATTAAGAATATGAAGATCTTAGAGGTGGAAACTGGACACGGATGGGTTGGACTGAAAACAGAAGGTTCTGAATTCGGATGGTGTGACTTCGGATGAACAGTGTTTCGGATGAGGGAACCGAATTCGGATGGGTGAATTCGGATGGGGTGACTTCGGATGGATTGATTTCGGATGAGGTTGAAGTTCGGAAGGGGTCCTAATTCAGATGAACAGTAATACGGTTGGGGACCAAGTTCGGTTGAACCTAATTTCGGATGGACCTAAGGGGGGCCGCATTCGGATGAATCGAATTCGGATGAACAGTGGAAGGACCGAATTCGGATGGACCGAAATGGGTATGGTCCGAATTTGGAAAAATTTAAGCACAAGTCCCAACAGTGAAAATGGATAGCCTGATCTGAACTTCGGATGGTCCGAAGTTCGGATGGGACCGAATTGTGGTCCGAAATAGGCTTATGGGGGAGTCCGAAATTCACCTAAGTATGGTCCGAAGTTAGGTCCGAATTAGGATTATGAGTGGTCCGAAATTGGTGCCTAGGGGGTCCGAAATGCTACAGTAAGGATCCGAAATACAGCAGGTTTTTACGATTTCTAAGGCAGAACTGAGCAGAATTCGAGTTTTATCAGTTTTAAAGCCTAAAAACAGTTCTAAATGATTTATAAAACACTCTGGTGATTTAAAATAACCTAAAAAACACTTAAAAACAGCATGAACAAGTTAAAAACCCACTTAAACAACCCATATTTTCAAACTTAAAAATGGTCGATTCTTGATGATTTTAACAAAGATATGGAACTAAATGAGCTTAAAATCAGTAGAGAATGATAATGTGGAGTTTATATGACCATTATAACACAAGAAACACGGAAAAACAAAGGAAAATGAAGATCTAACCGAATGGAATGGAAGAACACGAAGAACACACAATAAAACCCAGCAGAATCTGTATGAATCAGTTGAAATCCACCCCTCTGAGCTCTGATACCAATTGTAATGATGTATTCTCGTATATTTTCAGCACCTTGACGATTTTCTTATCATACACATGAAGAAACAAGCTCAATAAATGTGAATGAAGAAGAAGACAATATGAATGTTGAGAGTAAATGAACAGTGGCGGCTGAGTTTTCTATTCAAAATGTCAACCGTGTATTTCAAAAAGCAAACCCTAGGAGCTATAATAGCTCCATTTAATTAACTTTTACAACTTGGCACATTTGGCCCCTAGACTTTTGCATAAACATAAATTACATAGAAATTAAATACAAGACAAATTACAAAGACAATAAATATTACAAAACAACTCCTATGATCGAAATAATAAATCTAACAGCTATTATTGAAAGAGAAGATCATTCAAAAGGGGAGATTATTCATCAGAAGATCAAGCTTATTTTGAAGAAACCAGACTTGATCCCAAAGGGGGAGATTGTTAGGGTTAATTAATTGTAATCAAGTCTAGGGGTTTATTTGTACTTATTTAATAGTTCATATGTTATTTATGTACGGGCTTTAATAGTTTAACCCACGGGCTTAGGAATCATTAGGTTTATTATTTAAAGGTTTATTTAGTGTTTATAGAGAACACACAAGTGAATTATTGAAGGTGTTTTGGAGTGTAGCCGTTCGGGATTAGAGAGAAAATAACCTTTGTTCTTCGTGTTCTTCGTTCAAGGTTTAATATAGTCGAATTTTATTATTATTCTTGTTCGTAATCATTATTTTATATTGCGTGATTGTTTGTTTGCTTGATTAATTCGGGACCTACAGAGAGGATGACCTTTAAGAATTCCAACAATCACCGGATGGCTGAGTTTTATAGTATTCGGCTCAAACCTGTGATTATTGTCCAGAAGGTTCATACAATATTTGGATTTGAGTAGCTTGGTGTCTGGGATGGGAGATGATGGTGATGGTCTAGAAACAGAGGCTGATTTGATGGGTTTGGAAACAAGCATATGATTGGATGATGAATGGGAGTTAGATGAGTTTGAATTATGGGTGGGGGTTTGGGAAGCCATTTGTCACCTGTTAAAAATAACAAACATTTTAGATACATCAGATAAACAAAATGATTCCTACATATAGAGAAATATGACATTTAACAAGAAATTAGAAAAATCTATGTTGCATTGTTTAAAGCATCGGGATTCCAAACAATAATACTAAAATATTACGGTTAGGACTCAAAAGTCAATCATTAAGAGATCAATGTTAATGTAAAACAGATTTTAAAAATTTAACTCGAAAAATGTGAAATTTCTATGAAAAATTAAATTTTCCACACATAGAAAAAATTTTGAACTTTTGAACTCAAACTCGATTGACACATGGACAAACTCGAATGAAACAGAAACTTCCTCGGGTAAAGCTATGACAAACTCGGTTAAGCTTGAGAGTGAACTCGGGTGAAACTACATAAAACTCGAATAACTCACATACTAACTCGGGTGAACTGTTATCAAACTCATATGAGCCTAGAATTAACTCGGATAACATATGGTAAAACTAGAATGACTCTTAAAAGTCCTTGAATGATAGGTTATCAAACTCGATTAAGACTTAGGTTTTCTCGGATGAATTGTATTCAAACTCGATGAAAGTTGAAAGTTTCTCGAATAACACTTTGATCGAGTTTCACATACTTAAAATGTTCTAAGTCCTAAACATTTCAAACTCGTATGAAACTTAGGTTTTTCTCGGGTGACCTTTCATCAAACTCGATTAAAATGAAGATTTTCTCGAGTACAAGTTTATCAAACTCGGTCAACATTAAAATATTCTCGAATACCACTTTCACCGAGTTTGAACAACTTAAAAAGTTCCAAGTCCTAACACTTCTGAAATTTCAAAAATTCATTCTAAGGACTTTAAAACCTAAACTTTGAACTTTTCCTACTCGAAATTGAAATTTAAACATTTTTGCTTAACTAAAGTTGCTTCAAAAACAACTTTAAAACCCTCAAAAGTCAGATTTTCAGATTCTTAAAAAACTCAAAAAATTTGAACCTTAAAACTCAAATTAATCGATGTATGATACATCATAGACCATGAAAATTGAAATGGAAGCTTAGTTTACTATGATGCAAACATACACACAAATTTAAACATGTAAAGTCATAATCAAGGTTTCAAAATTTTCACACACCAACACACACTCAAACACACAGTGGCACAAAAATACACAAAAATCGATCTAAAAACTAAGAAAATACAAAAACAGTAAACGAAAAAAACTTGAAACATACAAATTTTCACTTAAAACTTGAATCTAACAGAACTTGAGTGAATGTTTGATGAAAATCCGAGAGAAATCTTGAAAGCCGGTGTACAGTGGTTTGAGAATCGAAAAATTGAAATTGAATTTTGAAATTCAAATTTATAGCAATTTCAACCCGACCCATTTCTCTCTTTTAAACATTGAGTCCCATTTTTTTCAAAAATACACACACACTAAAAATGAAAAACAATACAAAAAATATATATATAACAACTAAAAAAAATTGAACTATACCAAAAAAAAATGAACTAAAAAATAATATAAAAAACTATAACTAACTAAAAAAATAAATTGATCAAAACTTTAAAACTTTGCTCCTCCTTGAATTTTCCATTGTTGCTCCCCCTCAGATGAATATCATCTTTTAAGCATGCTCCCCTGCAATTATGCATATAAAAAATTATTAGATATATAATATCAGATAAAATTTTCAGTTTGCTCCCCCTGCACAGGACAATCCGATTCATTTAAATCTTAGAAATATTAAAACTTTGAAATCACAAGATGTTTCGCAAAAAATTAAATCAAGTAAAAATTTATAAAATTAAAAATTATATTTTGTAACACCTGAATTTTAAATCTACCGATTCAGCATACCCAATTTGTATACCAAAAAATTAAAATGTTTTTCATCTAACGCTTTGGTAAACAAATCAGCTAGCTGATATTCAATCGGTACAAAACATAATTCAACATTACTGTTTTCTACATGATCTTTAATAAAATGGTACCGAATGTCGATGTGCTTTATTTTGGAATGTTGCACCGGATTGGAAGCAATAGCAATCGCGCTATGTGAATCACAATAAATCGGGATCTACTGTGGTGTAAACCCATAGTCTCGCAGTTGGCTTTTCATCCACAGCACTTGTGAACAGCATGAGGATACAACGACATATTCAGCTTCAGCTGTTAACAGTGACACACAATGTTGTTTCTTGGATGACCAACATACGAGTTTATCGCCAAGGAATTGAACTGCTCATGATGTACTCTTTCTGTCCATTCTATCTCCTGCATGATCAGCATCAGAAAAAGCAGTCAATGTAAATGTTGATTCCCGAGGATACCACAAACCTAAGTTAGGAGTACCATTTAGATATCTCAGAATCCTTTTGGCGGCAGCCAAATGAGATTCTTTTGGATTTGTCTGATATCTATCATAGACATATGTAGCAAACCTAATATCAGGTCTACTTGCGGTTAAGTACATTAATGACCCAATCATTCCTTGATAATGAGTAACATTAACAGGATTTCCTGAAATGTCCTCATCGACTTTTGATTTTGAATCCGGAGCCATTGGTGATTTCATTGGGGTACTGTTAACCATGTTAAACTTTTTCAACATGTCTTGAATATAAATTTTGATTGATTTATGAAAATTCCATCACTTGGTTGTTTTACTTGTCACCCCAAGAAAAAATTAATATCACCCATCATCCTCATCTCAAATTTCTAGGACATTAAAAACCCGAACTTTTTACAAAATTCAATATTTGTAGCCCAAAAATTATATCTCCTACATATATCTGTATCGCTGTGATATCTGGACCTTGACGCTAAATGAATAGGGTAGTGGTTACTGCACCTTTGTTAAAACCACATTTTAAGAGATAATTTGATAAAGCATCATACCATGCTCGCGGTGCTTGTTTAAGGCCGTACAGTGACTTATCCAAAATACATACATGATCAGGCTTTGAAGGACCTGTAATCCTTCTGGCTGATATGTATATACTTCATATTTTAATTCCCCATTCAAAAACGATGTTTTCACATCCATTTGATAAACAGTAAAATTTTTGTGAGCAGCAAAAGCTAAAAACATCCTAATATCTTCGATTCGGGCAATGCGGGCAAATGTCTCGTCGTAGTCAATTCCCTCCTGTTGACTATATCCTTTGGTCATGAGTCTTGCTTTGTTGCGAATGATGACACCATGTTCATCCTTCTTGTTCTTGAATATCCACTTCGTGCCAATAATAGATTTGTCTTTCCGTCTTTCCACCAATTGCGAGACTCTCAACCTCTAAAATTGATTCAGCTCCTCTTGCATCGCTACTATCTATTCTGCATCCAGATGAGCTTCCTTCACCGTTTTGGGTTCTATCTTACTCAAAAAATTTGAGAAGAGGCCTTCATTAATAGTAGCTCTCCGGGTTTGAACATATGCAGAGGGATCTCCAATGATATTTTCAGGTGGGTGATCCCTTGTCCATTTGTATGAATGAGGATAAGGTTGGAGTAGGTCTTGATTGGGATTCAAATCCAGGTACGGTTGACGGTGGATAGATTCTGATGTTGTTGGAATATCAACTGTTTTCTTCTTGTTCTTTGCCATAACGCCCATTATGGTCAACCTTCTAGAAGCTTCGCTAGAAGCAACTTGTAACAACTGGCCTAAAAGTAAGGTATGAATTCAAAAGTTAAACAACAAACTCGAATGATATTACATGAAACTCGAATCGTGTAAGTGTAAACTCGAATAATGTTGTATGAAACTCGATTAAGTAAGTGATAAACTCGAATGATGATGTAATAAACTCGAATAAAACTACACAAAACTCGAATAGTTAAGCAATAAACTCGATTGATGAAGCAAGAAACTCGATTGATGAAGCAAGAAACTCGATTGATGAAGAAAGAAACTCGAATGATGAAGCCTAAAAACTCGATCAAAACTGAACCAAACTCGAATTAAACTACATAAAACTCGATTCACACTTGAATCGAGTTTAACCTTCCAGAAATTTTTCTAAGTATGTATGTATAAATACGGTGATAATAAATGCTGCCACCTCTTTTGCACGCCTTTTTGTACTTTTATTAATATAAAAATTGAAAAGCCATACTACTTATCACTCTAAAAAGTAAGTTGTCCTTTAAAGGACAACTAGCTTGTACTTTTGTATTATTATATTAATAAATAACATACAACATACAATCATAACAATCGGCCACACCTTTTTGATAAACACTCAACCGGTTTTACCTTTTCACTTTTCATCATCATAATTATTTTAAATTTCTTTATCATTAATTTAAATAACCGATTTTTCTTCTATAAGTAGAAGCCAACACCCATTTTCAAAAATCACACCAACACACATATTCTCTCAAGAAAAAAAATCGGCCAACCATATTTAAGGATTTCAAGTGTTCTTCAAACCTTTGTAAGTTTTCTTATTTAGCTTATTTTCTACCTTAAAAATTTATCAAACAGACAGAGTCTTATGTATATTTACCAACCACAAACACTTAAATAAATTTTATACTTTTTCACTAGCACACTGTTCTCTTATAACCACTCGTAAATCATCATGCCAAAATTTTATATATATTCTCTATTTTCATGCACATGCACATGCTCATAGATACATGTATAATTATGAATATATGTATATATATATGTATACATATATACGAGAGTATGCATGCATGCAGCAAATTATTTTTAGAAATAAATATCTATAAATCGATATTCACATATAAAATCCTACGAAATTATTTATACATCACCCCCAAGTACATAAAATATTCAAACACGTATTATGATGATATTGACCCGAACTCGTAAAAATATTAGGACGAGTGTCAACCATTCAAACAAGTGTTCAACTCAGATCCAAAAACATCATCAAAAATCAACAAGGTGAGTCTTCATAGTCCCATTTTTCACATTATTATGTTTTGGGATGAAATACATGCTTCGTTTTTATATGGACACAATAACTTCTCGATTCTATTATGTATTACATATGTGATTTCCGCCCTTATATCATGAAATCGTTAGTTGCATTTGTTTGCAAGCGCGGATATATTGTGGATAGATCTATTGGGAGTCATGTCCCCCACTCGGGTTAGTGGTTTAGCTAACTACGGGTGCATATATATTCAACACACGGTATTACGTATGGGAATACTGCTCGGGGCAAACTCATTCTAATTAAGCTTCGGTGACATGATGGTTTATGTAATACATCTCATGGAATTTATGATCTTATAAATTCAACTCATCTGATAATGTCCATACAACTGGTCTTTTTGCGTAAACCTATGAACTCACCAACAATTTTCGTTGACGTATTTTAGTATGTATTTTCAGGTAATTAAGGCAAGTGTGCCTTCGGATACACCAACTTTCAAGCTTCCGCATTTCATGGAGTCGCATGCATATTTCGAAATTAACGGAGATTTAACTGCATTATTTTTGGACGCATTAATTATGTATCAGAATCTCTGTATTACGCGAACTTCATTCCTTTCATTTTGTAAAACATTAATACATCTTTAAATTTTAATGATGTAATATTTCGAAAACGTCCATATAGTGGTCGTTCGTTATAATTATGGTTACGCTTCCGCACTCGTCACGTCTCGCTGCCAACCAAGGTAGCAGGGTGTGACACAACTAATTGCTTCCCGAATGCCCCTTTCCTTGCCGCCTAACCCAAACAAGAAAAGATGTACATCGGGATGGAAATCAATAGTGCTCTACATTCTCCTTAACTTTCTCTATTTGGGGATTTGGGGGTTTGATTATTCAAGATAGTTTCTTGGGATTCTGAAGCTTGAGATTGTTGTACACTATCAGACGGAAATAGGTACATCAGTTGACAAAATATCTCCAGAATCTCCAGAAAGAGGTGGATGCGAATGATCTGAGACTACTACAGGATCTTCAATAACCCTGTCGAAAACCAAAATAGGTAGATCAGTTATGGTCTTATTAAAGTAGTCATCACAAAAATTTTCAATTAATGTATTAAGATCATTCATATCATCTTTCAGCTCTGTTGACTTCATAAAAGTTTTCTGTTGAGACTCGGGTCCTGAACTAGCATGTCCAGGAGCCATTATGATGCCCTGGTCAAATATTACGTTGATGCTTTCATTGACAGTCTTTGTGCGCTTGTTGTAAACTCGGAAAGCCACTAGATTTTTGAGTATCTGATAAAATTTCCTTCATCCGCTTTTTGATTGAATTTCCCCAAGTTGTCTTTATCGTTTAGAATAAAGCATCTGCAACCAAAGACATGGAAAATTTTGATATTAGGAATTCGTTTATCAATCAACTCATATGGCGTTTTTCCGAATCGTTTATTTACAATCGATCTATTTTCGGTTAAACACGCTGTAGCCACAGCTTCATCCAAGAGGAATAACGGCAGATTCGAATATGCTAGCATCGTGCTTGCAGATTCAACCAGTGTATGGTTTTGTCGTTCAACTACACCATTTTGTTAAGGAGTACGAGTAGTCGAAAATTGATGTGTTATTCCTACGGAACTCAGAAATGTCTCTAAGGACTTGTTGTTAAATTCTGTACCATTATCAGATCTAACGATCTGGACAGAAAGCTGCAACTTGACTTGTATCTTGCGTATGAAGTCAATTATCATCTCTGTAGCTTCAGATTTGGATCTCAGGAAGAACACTAACATATATCTTGAGTAATCATTGACGATCACTAGAACATACTTCTTCTTATTTATCCTTTGTACTCTCATTGGCCCGCAGAGATCCATACGAAGTAGCTCTAAAGGCCTAATAGAAGACTATTCAACTTTCGTTTTGTGCGTAGCCCTCACCATCTTCCCTTTCTCACAGGCCACACACAACTGCTTCTTTTGAAATTTAAGAGTTGGGAGACCTTTTACTAAACCTCCTTTTGCAAGGTTATTCAGCTTTTTGAAGTTCAGATGGGAAAGACAGTGATGCCACAACCAAGACTCCTTTGAAGATGCATTGGACAGTAGACAAACATCCTTTTTCAGATTTATGTTGGCTAAGTCAATGGAGTACAAATTCGTCTTCCTAGTTCCAGCTAGAATCTCCTTCCCTTCCCCAGATCTGATGCTACATCTGTTTGCCTTATAGTTGAATTCTAACCCTTTATCAGACAGTTGACCAACACTGAACAAGTTATTGCCAAGACCATCGACATAAAATACTTTCTGTATTGTGATCTTCTCATATTCTAGACTTCCATAGCCTCTGATCGGAGAGAACTGATCATTGCCGAATCTAACCGACCCTCAGAATTTATCCACAATATTCGTTAGTGTCTCTCGTTGTCCGTTCATGTGCTTGGAACATCCAGAATCAAGATACTACACATGATTTACCTACAAGACGAATTAAACAGTGAGGTACCCACTTATAGTTGGGTACTTTTGATTTAGGTAAATCATGTGGTGTTACATCAGGTAGAGAAGTAGATATTTTCTTTGTTTTAGGAACCTACTTTTTGATAGTTTTCTTGGGTATCCATTTTTGTAAAGTTCTTTTAGGAATTGGTTTTGGAATTGGTTTCTTTGGAACCCGTTTCTGTCTAAAATTGGGAACCTTGTTTTTTTTTTCTACCCATACAATCACATTAGAATTATACAATGATTTAGCCTTCAAACCATGCCAATTAACAATATTAAAAGACAACAGTTCAGCACGAGAATATTTGGAACAATGTTTAGCATTTGAGTTATTACAGACAGATTTCCCTATGAAACTAGTCCTATCTCTAATACTTTTGTCTTTTATTCTCCAATCCTTTTACAATCTTGTCTTTTTCTTTTCAAGTTGCTTCTTTCTCCACACTTGCTTCGAAGATCTTTTCACAATATTATCTGACTAGAAAAGAAGAATAAGAATTAGCCAAATTAGAATTAGCATTATTCTGTGCAACTTTCTTACCATGAGAAGCATTTGAACTTTTTCCAACTGTTACCTTCAAAGACGACGATTCACCTTTTTCAAATATAGGAGTAACAAAAGAAACTTTTTCTTTCTCCATTCGTTTCAAAACAGGTGATGAATCTGATTCAACCTTAGGAGTTGTAGGTAATCTTTTCAAAATATTTACTGGTCCTTCAATTTTATCTGTTTGTCATGAAGAGATTTTACAAATTTATCAATCTTGGCAAACATTTTATCTAAAGAATTGAAATCAGAGTTCATGAACAGATCAAACTCCTTTTCAGAATCAATGGAATCAGGTTTAACTGAAGTTTTATTATCAGGTTGCGATTTTATTTCAGGCTGTGCTTTAAGCTTTAATTCTAAATCTTGAATAACAGCCTGAAGCTTTACTTTTTCTTTCTCAAAAAAAAAAATTTCAATTCAATATCAGAATTAATCTTCTCAAGAATTGAATTTGTAATGTATAGGTTTTGACTGAAAGCTGTATTTTCAGACAAATCTTTAACATAATATGTCTGAGTATACTCTTATGGTTTTGGTGGATTTTATAACATCCTAAGAATTTAAAATGATGTATCTGAGGTTGATTAGTTTGAATTTTTGAATTTAATATAATTAAGTTGGATTATGGAAGATAATTATGAATTTGGATTAATTATGAAAGATGGTTGCTTTATTTATAAATTTAGAATTTCAATATTTTATTTAAGTATGATGAATTAAAAATTTATTAGTGTTGATAAAATAAAGAGGGAATCTTTATTTAAAGAAATCAGATAAGTTGAGGGGTTAAAGGTGTTAATAGCCGAAAGTTGGAAATAAAAGACTTCAAAGTCTTTCATTTCAACCATTTACTTCTCTCACTAACTCTCAAACTCTCTCTCGGCTCTCTCTCTCTCTCTCGCTCTCTCTCTAAACAATTAAAGGTCTTCAAAAGTTGGAATTAAAGGCTGAAAATTGGATTCAGATTTGCTAGGGAGAAACTAAATCATCTACAACCAACGATTTAAGGTAAATATTACTTAAACTCTTCGAATTTAAGAGTTTTGGGTCGGTTTTGATGAAAACCGAATCATAGATTTGGAGTTTCAAATGTTATTGCATGTAATATACTGTTATGGATTCATCTAAATCGAGTATTGTGGAAACTATGTACAAAAGTTCAGCATCAGATTCAAACTATAAAGTATGATTTTGGAAAATTAGTGTGTGTGAGTGTTTGACGATGGTACAAAAATGGTCAAAAAGGGTTTGATTTGGTACATAAAAGTGTTAATATTAGTGTTAAAAGAGTTGGAATTAAGTGTATTTAAGTTGGAATAAATTATTTTAAATATTGGATAAGTACAGAAATGATGGATATAAATATGGAAAAATGACAAACTGCACAAGTATGAACACGGACGGTCCAAATTCGGATCTTACATGAACTCGGATCTGGTCCGAACTCGGATGAGATCCAGACTTCAGATATTCAAAACTAGAAAATGTTTCCAAGTGTTGAATTTCGGCCGGAGTCCGAATTCAGATGGGTCCGAAACAGTGGGATCCGAACTTACATATGGACCGAACTATGATGTAGTCCGAATTTGGGTTAGGGTCCGAATTCGGCTCTGGATCCAAACTTTGGGGCATCTATTATAAAACTTATAAAATTTAGTTTTATGAAATTAAACAACTATTGACATGATGTTGTGGTACAACTGACTTAATAGGTCCCTTGTGGTGTTGTTTAACCCACAATGGGGTACTTTGTGGATCCCGTTGAAAGCCCGAGGAGAAATAAAATTAACTGAAAATAACTAACACACCCACAGTGAGTACATACGATTTCGCATGTCTAGATCTGTTTTATGTTAGCTATTTCCTGCTGAGACATGTTGTTTCACAATTCATTTGGAATTCCCTAACTTGCGTAGACTTAGATGCACATTGTTGCTTGTTGCATGTCCGTTCCTTTGTTGTGCATCTTTCGATGGACTGGCGGGTCGCATCTGTATTCCGATGTTACTACGCTATATGACCCGGAGCTGATCCCTCCAAGGTTCTGGTAGGTAGTAAGTCATCCCTGATGTTATGTCTGTCTCGGATGGTTGGTTTAATGCCGAGCTTTGGGCTCGAAGGAGCTGCGGCTCTTGTTCCGTACTTGGTGTACGAAGAGAGTGTATGACGTTCTTCGTCGGTGTTACTATTGGTGGCTTCATAAAGATTTATAGATTGCGTAAATTTGTGTATTCACTAAGCTTTGCTTACCCCTCAGTTGTTCAATTTTTACAGGAAAATGAAATTCTGCTGCGGGACGTTCTAGCAAGGTCATCTATTGAAGTTTTTGAAGATATCTACTACTCATTTTGGTAACTGAATCATGGGATTATTGTTGTAATATACATTTGGGATGTTGTAATAACTTTTGAGTATGTAGACTTAGTTTTGAAACCTTGTAGCACCGTAGGGTGTTTAATACATTTGTATTATTTTTATTTATGTACTTTAATGCTTCCGCAATTTAATTAAGTATTTAGATCATTATGTAATCATGTCTTTGGTAATTAATCCTGGGTGTATTGTAATGGTGGTTATTATGGCAAGGGTGTCACAGCGAATGGTATCAAAGCAGTAGTTTGAGATTTAAGTGTCCGTGAGGTCTTGGTCTCAAACATTAAGTGATGATATGTAGTGGTTTAAGTAATGATCTGAACTAAGATAGGCTACGATCTAGTAATCAAAGGATATTGACTTTCATATGGGACAATGGGTGGTGTCTTTTAATAAATGACATGTTACTAAACAAGTTGTGTGTTTTATATTTCAGAACATGTCTGGAGGAATGACACCCGAAGAAACAAGAGAAATGATGCTAGCCATGATGGCTGAGCAAAATAAGATGATTCAAGACCAGTTTCGGGCTCGAGATGAGGCAGAAGCTAAGAGAAGGGAAGACAAGAGAAAGAACAATGAAAAAGAGGACAAATATGATAAACAAGATGCCAACACTGGGTCATCTAACAAGCCCAAAGGTTGTTGGTTCAAGATTTCAACGGAAATGGGGTCGTGGAGTTTAATGGACTAGGAGATGCTATTGCTGCACTTGAATGGATAACGGTAACCGAGTGGACACTCCGAATCAACGATTGTGCTGAGAAGGACATGATCCGGTTTGTTACAGCTATGTTCACCAAAAACGCGGTTATGTGGTGGAATTCCATTATTAACGCCTTAACCTTGGAGAAATTTTATCTAATGACTTGGGCTAAGTTCGTGACATTGATGCAGTGGACTAAGACTGTGTCCCAATATGCTATGGAATTCACGAGGCTGAGTTTGTTTGCGCCTCATCAAGTTGATACTGAAGAGAGGAAAGTGACAAGATTCGAGGTTGGTTTGGACATGGAAATTAGAAGGGTTATGAGTAATGTCCGCTACCCCACTTTTGCTGGCCTGTTGGAAGCTGCCAGAAATGTGGAACAGATTCTGCTTATGACGGGATACACCATTGGATCTACCGCCGCTGCTACTAACCCAACATAGCCATCACCGCCTAAGCGCCAACGTGAAGGGGGATATTCTGGTTCTGCTCGTTCATCGCAGTATTCACCACAGGAATCTTATCGTCGATCATCTCGGTCTTTTGGTCGTGCTCGTGCGTACTCCATCAACACAGAACCGCGGTATTGTAATAAGTGTCACTTGGAACACTTCAGCAAGTGCACTAATGGACACGCCTGTTTTTGCTGTTGGGAATTCGGTCTTTTTCAGAATGAGTGCCCAAGGAAAGCTGACGCCTGCCATAAGTGTCGTGTATGGCGGCATTACAGTAGGAATTGCAGAGACAATGATACAGCTGCTGCTACTCCAACAACAACACGATCGTCTGGAGGATCAAGTGGTGGTTCAGTCAACCGCCGGAGCCAGCCACAAAGGGCACCAGCTCGTGCTTTTCAGATAACCGCGGAGGAGGCCAAGGAAAACCCGGAGGTGGTTATGGATATGTTTATTGTTAATTCTATTCCAGCACGAGTTCTATTTGATTCAGGTGCCAACCGGTCTTTTGTATCTACTGTTTTTGCACAACAACTATAAATTCCACTGTCTAAACTATCTGCTGTACTAGATATTGAAACTGATAGTAACACTCTAGTCAAAGTAGACCACATATACCGTAACTGCACTTTAGTGATTGAAGATGTAGTCTTCAATTTAGACCTGATTCCGATAGAGTTCAGTGAGTTTGACGTGATTGTTGGAATGGACTGGTTGATTGAAAATGAAGCTCATATAGTCTACAAGAAGCATATGTTAAAGATAACTACTCCGGAGGGGCGTGAGATCTGTATATATGGGGATAGGAGAACTAGGGATCTGTGTGAATTCAGATTCCATGCAATTCAATCAACATTTAACACAAACATATGAACAATTAACATAATCACAATCAGTCGAATGCTTAGATTGAGTAGAAGAGAATTTTATATTGATAGTTTCTTGCTTGACAATCTAATGTTCCTCATGCAAGCATCCGTATCCAATTTCTATATTACGATGTATTATGACAACTTACTATTTATACTCAAATACAACAATTGAGTATTTACAAAACACACCCTTAAACTATTACAATATATTGTTTTCAACTCTATATATAATTGTACCCAACAATCTCCCCCTTAGAGATGAAAATAATTTTCAATTAAATACCTGTTAAGGTTGATTCTTTTCTTGAATCTTATTCTTTTCTTGATCTCTTCTGAGTCATTAAATCTCTATCTCTATTCTCTTCAATCTGTGAATCTTTAGATAAAATATTCTTTATTTGTCTCTCTCTGATTTTCACATCTCTTCTTCTCTGATCTTCTTTTTTCTTGAAAGCACACTCGCCCTTGAATCATGAACGGCCTTTTGAATTTCTTCCTTTATCAACTGTCTTTGAAATGTTGTTGTAATTGTCTTTATATCTTCAATCTACTCAAACACTGTCTCTGAAATTCAGCTTTTCTTTTCTTTTCTCCCCCTCATGATGATCATAAGAATTATGAACATCATGCATAGTCTTCAGAGACATTAATGCAATGAATATACAGTAGATGAAATACAACAACAATTACAATTCATAAAAATTACACATTGATTTTCTAACCCTCAAACTGATATCCTTTCCCCATATACTAAACAAATCTATATCACTCCCCCTCAAAAATTTCACTCCCCCTTGAATTGATACTATAACTTTTCTAAACAAAAACAAAGCTTTTCAACTTTGGGGAAAATGAAACACAATCATTTTGTGAGATAACGAGTCCAGGACCACATAGGATTCCTGTTTGCACATTAGACAATATCTATGTGACCTACTTTCAGTGCTGGCGTGATGTTAACACTGGTAGGATTTCCAAATAGTCATCGTGAAATCCTTTATCATGAAAGAATCACTCTTATTTGTTCCGGCTTAGTCACTTTGGACTAGCAGTTTATAGTCACGCAGACTGTCAGACTCGATGTGTCCTAAAAGTGTATATAATCAGCTCTAGACACAATGTGCATCAAATGAAATTGGAGACCGGAGCAACTGTCTGCCTTGTTTCAATATCAATAATATCCAAATGATATATCGATAGAAATGTGCTATATCTCCATGATTATTGAAACAGAAATCTTTGAGAGATAACTGAGTAGTTGGTGGGGTTAATTGCATGCGTCACTGGGTCCATGACGTCTTTTTCAATATCAAGTCACCTAGGGCTTGATAGATTATGTGGATTACCTAGCTGACACAGTGTAGGTAGGATTATCTTTTCTTCAAATCCTTTCTCAACCCTCAGATCTCAGTAGTTTTCAACTAAGCTCCCTCCGGCTCACTGTTGAGAAATAAATTCAGTCAGCTTAATAACAAAGGCATGATCTGATGCACCACCATCTCCTTTCAATATATCCCTCTCATTTACATTTTACCTCTGCACGACCCTGTTAGTATCCCATGATAACTGACACTTCTCAACTAATAGACCTAAAGAACCCTCACCCACACAAACTATAGATGGTTTGCTTCTTGGGTAGGTTTTCCGGTTCTGTTTAGACCATAGAAGCGATATTTATGCCTATCACTCAGATTGGTGCATAATCGGAGTCAGCAGAAATAACCTTAAGCGTTTCAGCTCATGGGATACCAAGAAATTCAGCTCATTTGATATTGGAGATGATAATCAGAATAAATTTTGTGAATGATAATTTGGGAGATAGCAGAATGAAATGGAAAATCTGATAGATGATATGAAAAGAATCAGATTTTCTTGAATGAATTAGCACAAGGGAGATAACGGGAGAATCAACTATGAATTGGAAGATTTACAACAAAGAGAATCTCTGAAGAAATAAGAATAAGAAAATCAAAGAAATTAGATCAGTTAATCTCAATGATAGATTCAGAAATTCATAAAAATTTTCTTTTCAGCTCAAAAACTCTTTTTATGTTTGTATCAAATATTTTTGTGAAAAATCACACACAGTTTTGAAGAATGTCATCGTCAAAGTGCGTCTGAAACTCCCCCTGGAAATAAGTACAAACAGTTAGTCAACATATAGAAATTAATCAGGAGCAAAAAATTGTAAAAATAAAACTCCCTCTATTACAATTCAGCATCGGAGTTGAATTCAGGGCAGGAATTCCAATAAGATTTGTCTTTCAGATTGGGGTTCTAATTTGAAGTGATTAGAAGCCATTTGTCGCAGAAGCTCGGGTTTCTGTTTGAAGTAACTGAAAGCCTGTATATTTGGTTCTGTACTGAGAAGCACAAATGAAGATAGGGTTTTAGTCTGAAATAACTAAAAACCTTTACCTTTGAAGTCCGGGTTCTAGTCTGAATTAACTAGAAACCAATTTGAGTTGAACGACGGATCTTGATCTGAATTAATCAAGAGCCTATTTTGAATTGAAGAACGGGTTCTTATCTTAAATGATAAGAAACCTACAACCTGCAAAATTCAAGATGTCTTTAGTATCCAAACAGATTTGGATCCAGACTTGTTAGCGCTCTTGGGTACCTATTTCAAAATGGGTTTTGGTACCCATTGGTACTTTGGTTTAGGTACCCATTGCAGATTATAACTATTAGCTTCTCTTTCAAAAGCAGAAAACAAATTTCTTTGAGTATGAGAAAATTGGATATCTGAATTTCTAAAGAAACTTGAATTTGAATGATCAGACTTTTGCGAACTCTTCTTTTTGAAAAACTGTCCGGTTCTTGCCTGTTTCTGATAATACTTGGTATTTTTCTGTGAAAATGTTTTCTGATTAGAATGACCAGTATTTTCAGAAACTTTAAGAAAATTTGACTTCGAAGATTCACCAGTGTGAATCTTGACCGGAAGTTGTTCAACAATTTTATCTTTGCCTCTGTGTATCTTTAACAGATACTTAAGTTTAAGATCTGAAGAAGAATCAAATTTAGAAAATTCAGCTGGATTATTTTCACTTTCTGTAGATAAATCAGATTGATCAACTTTAGATTTTGAACAAACTGAAGGATCTTTAACCTCTGATTCTTTTGAAGAAAGAAATTCATTGAATTGTTTAGAAATATGAAGCATCTGTTCTTCTAATCCTTTGATAATGACCAAATAAGAATTTCTGTCATTATCAAATGATTGGTAATCAGTTTTAAAAGATTGTTCTTTGATTAAAAACATCTTTCTTTCATCTTCAAACAATTTAGACTTACCTTTAAAATCTTGTTCTTCCAGTAAGAACTCATGTCTTTCCTTCACAATTGAATCCTTAGTTAAAGACAAGTCGTTTTCAAGAGTAAAAATTATTCACATTTGTTTAAAACACAACTTTGATCAGTATGATTTGTCTTGGAAAGTAATTCTTCAAGATCTTTAACTTTCTTGTAAACATCAGATCTTTCAGGCAAAAGATATTTTAGTTAAGTTGCATTCTGAAAATTTGCTCGTTTCGAATCGTCATGTTCTTTTGATAACTCAGATATTTTCAATTTAAGAGCAGTACTCTCAGAATTTTATTTGACTTTAAGCTCTGAATTTCTTCTTTCAGAATTGATACATCACGTAAAGCTAAAGCTTTATCTGTATTTTTCTGAACAAGAATGTCGTAATTGTTCTTACGAATCTTTTCAGATTCAGTAAGTTTTTCAATTAGCTCAGACTAAGAGAATATTTTATATTCCATTATGAATTGTAGAAAAATGAACTTCCAAGATCTTTTATGGACTTATGAAAATTTGAATGAATCTTGATTGAAGAAAAATGAATCTTGAATGATTAATTTGTTAAAAATCAGCTCTGATTTGACTTTTTGACGTTGAAAATTTAGATATTCTTTAGAAAAATGCCCGTAACTATTTTCTGGAGTGGAATTGGGCCTCGAAAATTTACCCCCACTTCTAGAAATCGTAGATCTAGGTTCAAGCTTCAATTTGACGTATGGTAGGCCTTCTAACGATGTTCCAGTCAAAAGTTATGGCCAATTTAAGCAGCTAAGGTCAAACAGTCAAAAGTATGATGACACTTGAATGAATAAGACCTAAAACTCGATTAATATACAAAGAAACTCGATTGATTAAGCATGAAACTCGATCAAATAAGCATGAAACTCGAGCAATTAAGCATGAAACTCGAATAACAAGGGTTCAAACTCGATCAAAGCATTGATAAAACTCGGTCAAAGCACTAATCAAACTCGAATGAACTTGAATGGACTTTGATGAAACTCGGTTGAAGTGTTATAAAACTCGGTTAAAGCTTCATAAAACTCGAATAAAGCTTCATAAAACTCGAATAAAGCTTTCATAAAACTCGAATAAAGTTTTCATAAAACACGAATAAAGCTTTAATAAAACTCGAATAAAGCATTAATAAAACTTGATTAAAGCCTTCATAAAACTCGAATAACACTAAGAATGCAGTTTTGCCCGAGATTCAACCGTTTTTGATAGATTCAAGTTAAAATCCATAAAATTTTTCAAAAAATTTCACAAATTGATATACAAATCACAACGAAGGCTCGTTTTGATAGCAGAAACAACTTTTGTGAAACAACTTTATCCAATTTTCGATTAAAAACCAAAAATCGATCAAAATACCTCAAGAACACACGCTTTTTCAAAAAATCTGAAATTTCTCAATTAAATTCTGGGTGTTTAGAGATAATATTTGATGCTTATATCATCAGATTCGCCTTTAAATTTCACACCTTCGATCCATATTCATTCCATTTCATCCACAAAATAAAAATCCACAAATGATTTTCTGAAATTTTAAAATTTCAAATGTAACAGTGTTCAAATATTTTTCAACATTCAGATTCAAATTCACTCAAATTCAGCCATATTTGGCTCTGATACCAATTGTGAATTCAGATTTCATGCAATTCAATCAACATTCAACACAAACATATGAACAATTAACACAATCACAATCAGTCGAATGCTTAGATTGAGTAGAAGAGAATTTTACATTGAGAGTTTCTTGCTTGACAATCTATTGTTCCTCATGCAAGCATCCGTATCCAATTTCTATATTACACTGTATTATGACAACTTACTATTTATACTCAAATACAACAATTGACTATTTACAAAACACACCCTTAAACTATTATAATATATTGTTTTCAACTCTATATATAATTGTACCCAACAATCTGTGCTTGTTGACCATTGCAAAAGCTCGAAAGCTTGTTGCAAAGGGATGTGACGCCTATTTGGCATATGCTATTGATGCCAAGGCTGAAAAGAAGGCCGATGTGCCTGTTGTATCACAATTCCCGGATGTGAATCCGGAAGACTTGCCTGGCGTGCCGCTTGAGAGACAAGTAGAATTTCGTATTGATCTGGTCCCTGGAGCTGCACCGGTAGCTCGTTCTCCGTATCGCCTTGCTCCTACCGAAATGCAATATATGATGGAGCAACTTAAGTGTATTTAAGTTCGCATAAATTATTTTAAATATTGGATAAGTACAGAAATGATGGATATAAATATGGAAAAATGACAAACTGCACAAGTATGAACACGGACGGTCCGAATTCGGATCTTACATGAACTCGGATCTGGTCCGAACTCGGATGAGATCCAGACTTCAGATATTCAAAACAGAAAATGTTTCCAAGTGTTGAATGTAAGGTCTACGACTGCAAGATCTATCTAGACGCGGATCCGTTAACGAGTGCGGAATCCTCGTTGACGGTTAGACGGACAACTCTCAACCAACGGAAACACGGAGACTATTAGACGCTGAACGAATGACACACGA
Source organism: Centrapalus pauciflorus (assembly GCA_020465985.1). Lineage (NCBI taxonomy): Eukaryota > Viridiplantae > Streptophyta > Magnoliopsida > Asterales > Asteraceae > Centrapalus > Centrapalus pauciflorus. The sequence goes on along the minus strand of JAANYP010001462.1, from coordinate 363,761 downwards.
ACGATCCTACGTACTAATTCTCTCCGAAACGGGACTCACCTAGCTGATAAACTCGAGATCGCCTATTGCTTAATTCCTCACGAATTCTGCAAAAAGTCTGCTAATCATTCGAGTCTATCCCTAATTATAGACCCTGATTCGAGTTTGTTGTGGGCCAACCTCGAATCTGGCCTAAGGCCCATTCGAATCTGTCCATCTGACAGATTCGAATCTAACCTATATTCGAATCTATGGACTCATTCGAATCTATCTCAGATTCGAATGTATCCCCTTAAGAAATTCGAATCTAGCCTTTTACACTTAAACACTTAAGTGATGAAACTTATAATATTACCTTATGATTGATTTTACCTTTGAGTTTTATGTTTGAACTTCTTGTAATACGTTACATCAAGTTCAAACATACAAACACTGATAAACATCAATCATATATAATATATATATACCAAACATATGCAAAATCACAATGTAAGACAACTTAGACTGCTATCGTCACACGGGATGTACCAACAGACTCCCCCTTGACGATAGCTTCTAATAATTCACACATTTGATTTAAGAACATGGTTTATTATTGATTCAAAATACTACCAGCATACAGACCTTTTTCAACACATACCTTGACTACATTTTCATACTTACTCGCTTCAGCATCCATATGTGCGTCACTGGAAATCTTACAGTTATACAAGATTTGCAGATCTTCTTTAGATAGGTTCACCAGGTGAAGCGGGTCATAGACTCTAAGAATAACTTTTTCTTCTAAGTCTTCCATAACCGCTTCCCCAGTTTCCGTGTCAGCATACCACCACTTCAGATTCTTCAGAATGTTTTGTGGCATTGGCTTAAGAGGTACCTTCCTAAGACATCTGGCTGGCTTATAATGAATCCTCATCCAAGGACGACCAGTTAGAGGGTCGATACGTGATGGATCCTCTACTCTTTTCCCAACTCTTGGACTCAGACGCTCAAATTTCCTCGATCTTCCCTCCTTTCTTATGATTCTTGCGATAACGTCCGCATAGGGATCATTGCCAATGTTTATCAGATCTTTCCATGCTAGATCTGCAATTTCGATCTTTGGCAGGGAGTTGAACGCTTTTAAGGTTCGCCTCATGTACTGAAGCCCGTCTTTTCTCTTTATTATAAATAGCTGCAGTTCTCTGTCAAAGAACCAGCTTAAAATTCGCTCAGACAGCTTCCCCGTACCTGGCACTCTCATTGTCCTTTTAATTGCAGCTTCCTTCTCTTCAGCCCTGAACCATAGCTTTCGTTTTTCTTCATTAGTTAGCTCTCTTGCAGGTTCCTCTGTCGATGGCTGAGGATTTAAAGCAACATTCACTATATCTGCATCGACAATGTTATGTCCATCAATCATATAAGTATCAGTGATAGGATTCTGCTGCACTATTATCTCGTCAGCTTCATCATCCTCATCAGCAAGTACTTCATCATCTGATCGCCAGTCGACTATCTCCTCTGGCGCAAACTCCCCTTCTTCAAGCTCTTCATCTTCGTTATCAAAGCCTACATCCAGTGGATCATCATCAAGATCCATGAGCGCTTCAATCATCTCACTGATCTCAAAGTCTGTAGGCTCCTTAGATGAACTAGCTTCACCCCTTTGTCCTTCGCCTTGACTAGGCTCCCCCTGAATTTGAGTAACTTGAGCTGCAGGAAAATCTACAGACTCAATCTCTTTATTTGCACTGGGATCATTGCCTTCATCATCATCGTCTTCTCGCTGTACTTCCTGATCTTTACAACTTGTCTCCCCCTGAGTTTGTAGATTTTTCATAAGTTGCTCTAGGAGGGACCGCATTGCTCGGATTTCAGATGATTGATCAGCAACAAATGATTTAATTTCCGTGTTTTCGTCTCTAACACTTTCAACAATCGTTCTCAGTTCGGCATTCTCCTTATCAAGATTAGAGTTATGCTCTTGGAGTTCACCGACTGCTTTTGTGAGAGATATGATTTGAATGTTCTGAAAGTCGACACGGCTCTTGAGTTGCATGATTTGTTGATTGTCGGTATAGGCTTCGGATGTAGAAGGAATGGACTGAATGGGAGCAGGATTGAATGGTTGGGGAATGTAGGGTTCATGTTGCTGAGGTGGCGGTGATGGTGGAGCGGTAACTTGAGGTTGGGTCTGGGTTTGAGGCGGAGGTTGTGCATCGGACTGTGATGAAGTCCCCTGCATAAACCTGTGCCGTTTGGCCCGTTGCCTTATTACCAACTGAGGAGTCTCATCTTCTTCAAAATCTGACTCCTCCAATTCTCTGGCCTCTCGCCTCCTCGAAGCACCTTCATTAATAATCAATCGTGAACCATAGGTTCCAATTTGAATATGAGGATCTGTCGACACTGATTCTGGAGCTTCAACTTCAATCTCCTCCATCTCTTCTGACTCAGTTGCTGAAGATGACAAAACGTTATCAGCCTGCTCTGGCTCATAATTCTCAACATCCCTCAGCACATCTTCTTCTCCTTCTGGAGGCTCAAGTAATTCTCCCACTAATGCAGCAGCTATATCTTCATTTGCATGTGGACCCGCCTCCCAAATTTCATTTAACGTTTGGCACAATTGATCAGCTTCATTTGGGACAGTTGACGGCCCGGCTTCCTGCATTTCTGGTTGCTGACTCGTAGAAGGCCTAGACGCCTGAGTCTGACTCGCAGTAGCTCTTTGTCTTCGCCTTGGATCACGGGGACGAGCACGAGGCTGTTCACGTCGTTGTTGTTGTTGTTGATGCGGTTGCTGTTGCTGTTGCTGTTGCTGCTGAGGCTGAACTTCTACTTCACCTGCCCAGTTGGCAATATCTGGGGCTTGAAATTCCCTATCCAGAATTGCACCAAATAGTGGACGTGCCACCGGAACTGCTAACCTTCCTCGGTGTGAGGAACAGTCAGAGTAAATGCGCTTCTCCATAACATTAACGCTCAATGCATCGTCTGATTGTGGCAACTCAGGCAAGAAGTGCCTTATCAACATCATCACGAACCTCGGATACAAAAGGAACCTTTCTCTCTCAGGAGCCGTGATTTGATGGATAAATTCCGAGAAAAACAGCTGCGAGAAACTAAACTTCTTATTGTATACCATCGCTATCATCGCTGATTGAATCTTAGATACGATGTAATCAAAACCAGCCTTCTTAGGCGCAAAACACACCATGAATACGTGGACTAAGAAACGCCATTGTCCTATCAACCCGCTTTTCATATACGAAGATTTTGTAACGTCCAAGCTGTATCCCATTCTCAAAAATGCTGCTTGCCTAATACTTAAAGAAAAGTCTATAGGCCCGTCCTCTTGTTCTTGGGAACCCAGCTGCAGTACTTGACGCAAAATATCAGCAGAGAAAACCAAAGGTTGTCCGGCAATTCTGGTTCTTAACACTGTCGGGGTGACAGTGCAGTCCACCTGTAAGTGATCGTAAAATTGACGTACATATGAAATCACAATCGGAATATTTTCATACAACACATAACTGATCCTAGACTCCGCTAGAAAATCTAAAACTTCTCGAAATCCCTGCGCCTCAGGGATGTTATGAGCAGGATTCAGTACCATATTGTGCTTAGGAACAAAAGCACGAAGCGCCATATCTGCACAATACATAAAATTGTTAGACTTATTAAAAATCAATAAACTTGTTTAAATTCAAATTTGTTTTATTTTGTATTTGATTAAATACCAAATCTAACACAATTAAATTTCCACAAGTGTAATGAAATTTAAATTCAACAAAATAAATAAAGTACAGATTCGAGAGTAACAGATTCGAAGTGCCCATATTCGAATGCAATGGACAGATTCGAATAGACCCTATTCGAGTCTGATGGACAGATTCGAATATCATGGTCATCTCGAATCTATTGATAGATTCGAGAAACCCATGATCAGATTCGAATGCCCAAGATCAGATTCGAGAGGCCGACAGTTGTGTTTTCAACAAAAATCCAAGATTTTAACCTTTTTGAACTAGGTAAATCACATACTTTAGTTCAACTAAGTTCTAATCACTGATTTATGCCTTTAATTTGATATTTTATAGGTCCTAACTTAGTTATTTATGAATAACCCTATTTTGACCAATAAAACATCAAAATGTGATGTTTAAGCCCAAATTTGTGTATGAAACCACCAAAATCTTGTACAATCATGTTGCTTATACCTAGATTTGAAAGTAGAATCGACCACAAAAGCTTTAGAATCGACGAAATGTCGTTTAGTAGAAATACAATAGACTCGAGAATAGATTCGAGATCGCCAGTGACAGATTCGAGAAATCAGATTCGAGAACAGTGAGAAGTAAATGCCTTCACTGTGGACCTTTATATACTAACTACCTTCGAGTCTATGTGTAGATTCGAGTCTACTGACAGATTCGAGAACTTCAAATTCGAGTCTGTCTTAGATTCGAAGCTACAAACACTTAGAAAAATTTCGGAAATTTTGAAATAATTTCAACTTTTTCCAACTATTTTCTACTGTGTAGTGTAACCAGATAAACTATGCCAAATCTTTTACCCTAAGCTCAGATATTTCACGCATTGTATATTTTATCCAACTTTGAATGCACCCTCAGTAACTTTTGACCTTTTACCTAAGTAAAAATTAAACTAAACTAAAATAAAATAAGCTAAGGTAAAAATAAAAATAAAATAAAATAAAATAAAATTTTGACTAAAAAAAATTTTAATCTAGACTTAAGTTATAAAAATAAATTTACAAGCTAAGCTAAATACCAAACAACATATTTTTGATGAGTATAGTCTAAGAAAGGTTCAATCAGATAGCGATGTCCGATACTAACTTTCAGTACTTAAACTTTCACACTTAGGAATTTTTTTGACTTCCTTTGATTGTTTGTCATGACATACCCACTTAGCCGATTGTTGGTATTTTACCCTGTTAAACATTCTACATTTCGGAATATCCCTTGGCCTTTTTATTTATCAGGAAATTATCTTACGTGACTCAGACATAGACATACTTTTATGATCAAGGCACACAGACAAAATTCTAACTTGTTGGTATTTGCAAACTTTCTTTAAAAGACAAACATCGGACACAGGTCTGTATTCTCATACAACAAAGTGTCTTAGTTCGACTTAAGGTTTAACTTTAAAGTTAGCAGATAGCGGTGACAGGTCTGTACTGACGTACAACAAAGCGACATGTCTGCTAACCCGAATCTAAACAGAGACAACAGGTCTGTACTTACGTACAACAGAGTTGCATGTTTTCGACTCTCAGTTTTTCATGATATTTCTATTCTTTCCATTTTCAGATGTATTTGATGTTGCCATACATCCCCAGAAAGTTCGCATACCTCATTTAGACTTAAAGTTTGTATGTCTTGTACATAAAAATTAAGACCGATTGGTCATACATCTAGGTTAGTGACACGCTTGACTTTTTCTAGAATATTTTATTAGCCTTGAGATTCCCTATATGTATTATGCCTACCAACACATCAAACTAAATAAAGTATAACACTTAGGATTTAGTTGCATTATGTGTGAAAGCCTAAACACTTAGAGTCTGTAACGACGGTGCTAATTTTCGTCACTTTGAACCTATGTATCTAAGACTTAACTCCTTTTCTGATATTCTCTTTTTTTGTATTTTTGTAATTTTCTCTCTTTTTTCTTTTGTTTTTCATAGCAAAACGCATTAAACTAAGCTAACCTACTAACTTACTAAAAATAGAAACTTACTAAAAATAGAAACTTTCCTAAATTAGAAACTTTCCTAAATTAGAAACTTTCCTAAATTAGCAGACTACTGAAAAAGAAAGAAATATAACAACTATAAAAGGAAATAAAATACTACTAAGGTCAATTTACTCTGGGTTGCGCATTCCATTAAGTTGAATTAAATACTCAAAACGTGACTTATCAAACGCTTTGGTAAATAAATCAGCATTATTATCTTCAGTTGCCACCTTTATCAGTTTGATCAAGTTCTTTTCAGCACAATCACGAATAAAATGATGTCTTATGTCTATGTGCTTTGTTTTACTGTGTTTAACTGGATTATTTGTTATCGCAATAGTAGATTGATTGTCTATCCTAATTGGAGTTTGAGTATAAGCCAAATTGTAATCCCGCAATTGTTGTTGTATCCACAAAACCTGTGAACAGCAACTACCAGCAGCAACATACTCGGCCTCGCACGTTGACACGGCTACCGATGTTTGTTTCTTGCATTGCCAGGACACCAATCTCCCTCCTAGGAACTGACAACCACCAGTCGTAGATTTGCGCGTCAAGCTGCATCCTCCGTAGTCAGAATCCGTGAACGCCTCCAACTCTAGATCTCCCTCCGCGTGATACCAAAGTCCCAGCTTCGGTTTCGACTTGAGGTATCGTAGAATCCGCTTCACAGCTTTCATATGCATCTCCTTCGGATTCGCTTGAAACCTAGCACAAATACACACAGCAAACATTATGTCAGGTCTTGAAGCAGTTAAATACATAAGTGACCCAATCATGGCCCGATATAAAGTCGGATCCACATCGGAATCACTTTCAGTACCCGGCCCGAGATTGTGATTCACTTGAATCGGCGTGCTGAAATGGGCAGTCAATTTAGTTCCCTCCATCCCAAACCGTTCTAATATGTCATAGACATACTTAGTTTGATGGATAAACATCCCTTCCTTCTTTTGGTCAACTTGTAACCCTAAAAAGAAATTCAACTCTCCCATAGCACTCATCTCGAACTTAGACTTCATAACCTTCTCGAAATCTTTGCACATCTGTTCGTCTGATGATCCAAAAATGATATCATCTACGTACACTTGTACCAAGATAAAGTGATCTCCCTTTCTTTTCACAAATAGAGTACTATCTATCCTACCCCTCTCAAAGCCATTTTCTAAAAGATGGTTGGATAGAGTCTCATACCATGCCCTAGGTGCCTGATGTAATCCATAAAGAGCCTTATCTAATCGATATACTCTATCAGGATATTTAGGATCTGTAAACCCGGGCGGCTGTTCTACATACACCAACTCCTTCACTTTCCCATACAGGAAAGCACTCTTAACATCTAACTGATATACCTTAAATCCCTTGAAGGAGGCAAAAGCTAAAAACAACCTAATTGCTTCTAACCTTGCTACTGGTGCAAATACTTCGTTGTAATCGATTCCCTCCTCTTGGTTGAAACCCTTTACAACTAATCTCGCCTTGTTGCGCGTGACTATACCCCGATCGTCTCTCTTGCACTTAAAAACCCATTTGGTTCCTATTGCAATCTCCCCTCGAGGTAACGGAACTAACTCCCACACTTCTAGTTTCCTAAATTGTGAAAGTTCTTCCTGCATCGCTTCAACCCAGGAGTTGTCCTTAAGTGCCATTTGCACATTTTTGGGCTCTACTTGCGATATGAAACACGAATATAGACATGTATGATATGCCTCGGAGTCGTTTATCATCGACAACAACACAGTGTTGTCATTTACACTACTCCGAGTCCTCACACCCTCGTTAGGATTTCCTATGATGCTATCTATAGGATGGTTCTTGTTAATCCTAGAGGTCTCTATTTCGTCTACCCTTAGATTATCTCCTAAGTTGGATCCTATTTCACCTAAAGGGGGAACAGGCTCAGCTTCCACATTTTCTTCCTCACGGACGTTTTCCTCAGAGGCAGAACTTGATGCTTGAGTCTGATTCTCAGTGTTAGGTTCTTCTGGATTAGCAACTTCTGGAGACTCATCTATAGTCGCAGTAGGCTCGGACGTAGATTCGAACGTGGTCCTTGGAAAAATATGGCCATCGTCATTTAGGTGCAACGTCGCCATGTCTTTATCGATTGTACCTGCAGTATCATCCAAAGGAATGTTAAATGACTCAAATAACTTACCATAGTCAAAAATCCATTCCGGACCAGTTTGGGGTTCATGTGTATAACTTGTGACTTCAATATTATACACAATCTCCACAGTACCACTCTTTTTGTTAAAAACCCGTTTGTTTGGTGAGTTTGGCACATAACCTAGGAAATATCCTTCGTCAGCCTTTTCACCAAACTTCGGTTGATGTTTTGTTCTTAAAAGTGTGCATGGTACTCCAAACGGTTCGAACCCAGTTAAGTTAGGTGGCCGTTTATTCAAAATTTCATAACATGTTTTGTTCAATGATTTGACTGTAAGGACTCTATTTAAAATATGGCACGCGGTATTCACTGCCTCCCCCCAAAACATGGTAGGAAGCTTTGAATCCGAAAGCATGGTCCTTGCAGCCTCAATCAAAGTTCTGTTTTTACGTTCGGCCACCCCATTCTGTTGAGGTTCATATGGTGCACTGAATTGATGCACGATGCCCTTTGATAGGCAATATACACCAATTACAGAATTTTTAAATTCAGTCCCATTATCACTACGAATATGTTTAACCCTTGTTCCGTAGGAATTCTCCACTTGGTCTAAGAACCCGATGAGCTTTGTAGCCGTCTCGTCCTTCGTACCTAAAAAGAAAACCCATGAAAACCGTGAGTAATCGTCAGTGATAACTAAGCAAAACCAACTACCTCCTATACTCCTTTTGTTGATAGGGCCGAAAAGGTCCATATGCAACAAATCGAATGTCGAGGTTATTGAGTTCAGCTTCTTGGACTTGTGTGTCTTTTTGTGTTGCTTGCCCTTCATGCACGGTAGACACTTATCCTCAAACTGAAAGCTCTTCAGAGGCACACCTTGCACCAAACCATTCTTCGTTATGTAGTTCATTTTCCTTAGGTGCAAGTGAGCCATGCGTCTGTGCCACAAAACCGATTCCGTCTCCGAAGCTTTTGATAGTAAGCAGATCGGACCCATCGAATTATCTGGCTTGTTCATATCGAGCATGTACAAGTCATTCTTCCTTGGAGCCCGCATCAATATCCAATCTTCAGGTATCTTGAATCCCGGCTTGAGCACTAACGCCTCAGTGTCAGTAAATAACACCGAGTTCTTCTTATCACAGATTTGAGATACGCTAATGAGATTATGAACCAGTTTATCAATGTGATAAACTTGATCCAATGTAATCGTCCCATTAGTGACTTCTCCAGTTCCAGTGATATTTCCTCCTTTGTTGCCAGCGAATGATACAAATCCCCTATTACCCCCCTTGAAGTCTGTGAGAAGACTTCTTTCCCCCGTCATATGCCTGGAGCAACCACTGTCGACGAACCACTTGTTGTTTGGACCGGTAGTTATCTCCTGCACATGAAAGAAAATAGGTTAGTTATCACGGGGAACCCAAGCCATGACTGACTTGGTAATACCATTCTCGTCCACATACTTGAACTCTTTCAAGTACCCATCTCGCCTTTCAGGTGACTTGGGCCTTTGAACTGAATTCTGTTGTGGTGCCGAGTGATTTAGATTCACTCTTTGCCTTTGAGTAGGCATTTGTTGTGGTGCTCTAGAATAAGTCTTATTATATTGCATTTCAGACTGTGATCCCTGAGCTTTTACCGGAACATATTGTCTAACAGGAGTATATGACCTAACTGGAGTGTGTGACCTGCTAGGTGTGGTGCTCCTATAGACTTGTTGAGGTGCTGACCTAGATTGATTAAAGACACGATTCGGTGAATTTGTCCTAACCACTTCTTTTGGTCCAACCTTAACCGGTGTTTGTTTCACAACAGGTTTTGGTGCGACCTGCACAGTTTTCTCGGTACTCTGAGAACTACTAGTGCTCGCCACACTTGGTGAGGGCTTAACAGGTGTTGGATTCACTGTCTTAGGGGTAACATCAGCTTTCCTATTTGGACAGTGAGAAGCAACATGCCCTTTCTCGTGACATCTAAAGCAAGACATCTTATCCATGGACTTTTTGGTTGGTCCCTTAGATCTAGGTGTCTCACTGGTGTCTATTCCTTTGGTACATCTACAGTGTCTGTCTCTTCGACCTGGTCAGCCCATGAAATTTTCTGTTTTCCTGCAGGTGTTTCACTGGAGGAAGACACAAATTTCACTTTCTTGACCTTGACAGTAGAGTCAGTCACCTTAGGTGTATTTTCAACTGTAGGCTCAGGTGTCGGTTCAGGTAGGTCCTCTAAGTCTACTGAGTTGTCAGTTTTCTCCTGAGGCTGAGGCACATAGTTTGCATTGAACGGTGGAGGAATTTCGTGAAAACCTAGACCTACAGGCTTCTTAGACTGTCTTTGGGCATCTAAGACTTTCCCTAGGTTTAGGCTCGAATTCCTAAACTTTTCCAGCTTGCTATTTGCCTCTGCTACCTTAACTTTGGTCTCGGCTAGCTCTATGTCCTTGTCTTTCAGACTTTTGGTCAAGGCTTCTACGTGCTCATACATAAGCTCTATCCTAACACACTGCTCACTCAGTTTGTCTTTTAGAACGATTACGTCTTGAGCATCAGCCTTAAGCTTTTCTTTTAAATCTTGTTTTATATCATTTAGGCTAGCATTTTCTATTTTTAAGTTTTCATTTTGAGCAGCTATGGTCTTATGTGAGTCTAGGACTAGATTTAACCTATCATTAGAACTAACACATAAAGCACATAAATCACAAAATAGAGAATAAGAAAGACTAACCTTTGAGTTGTCAGATTCCACGTTGGCCATCTGAGCAGCAAACTCCAGCACGGTCTGATCATTCGCTTTCTCTACCCACATCGGACTGTTGTCCCTTGTGGTCTGCTCGTCTTCTTCACAACCATTTTCCGTAACTTCAGCCATGAAAGCTCTAGCATTGGACTCCGGATGTGAACTCCAGTCATAGGAACCATCTAGCTGTCTGTCAGAAGTGACATTGGATATCAGACCCGCTAGATTGGCTTGACCAGACGAAGAACTCGGAAGGTATCTCTGTTGGGACTGACTTTGGTACTGTCCTTGATGCTGACTCTGCCCCTGGTATGTCTCTACCTTCGGTCTTTGACACTCCCTGGCGAAGTGTCCCAATCCCTGACAGTTATAGCATTTCACCTTGGACTTATCAAATCCTATCCCCTTGTTATTCATCTGTAGATTTCTTCCAGTTCTTTTTATGAATCTCTTAACCCTCTGGGTTACCATGGCCAGTTGCCATTTCAGATCCATTTCCTCTAAGTCATCAGGGTCGACCTGATCGTAATCTTCATCCCAAAGAGCCGGATCATTGATCTTCCCTTGAACGCAATTTCCGTATGCGGCCACAAACGAAGCAAGCAGATTCAGATGTTCTTCCGCCGACTTTGCGCTCATTGGCATCTTAGAATAGCTCTGACTGGTCGATGCCTGTTGGACTTGAGGTTGCGGTTCTTCTGATCTTCCTAACCCTAAGAACGCGCGATTCAGTGAGTCTTCGGACTCTGGTGGCGATGACGTTTCTCCGGTGAAAAACGCTGTAGCACTCTTCTGATCAGCTGTCACTGATGATTTTGATGTCTTTCCAAAATACATAGCCGGATTTTGGACTTGCTCGTAATCAGTCTCAGCCTTTATCATTTCAAAGTGATATGCCCTCAACGTTCCCACGATGTCATCCAGTGATTGAGCATAGTATTTATCTTCATTCAGCTTAATCATTGCCACGTACATAGCCCATTTGGCTGGTAGGGCATCAAGAAGCTTATTGTTCTTGTCACTGTCAGAATACTCAATGCCATGACTTTCAAGCTCTGTTATCAGATGATAGAATCGTGTGATAATATCATCCAACTGTTCATCCTTAAGAGCCTTGAAAATCGCAAACTGTTGGGTCAACAGCTCTGTACGCTTTCTACGCACCCGTGGATTACCTTCACACCTTTTCTGGAGAGACTCCCAAAGTTCCTTCGACGTCCTTTGAGTCCGAAATGTGTGCAAGATATCTTGAGGTAAAGCCATACGGATAATTGAGAAAGCCTTGTTTTCAGCTTCAAATAGTTTCTTGTCATCCTCTTTCATCATCTGGTATGACAAGACCTTTTGACGACCTTCAACCTCAGAAACTGGTGGAATGTACCCTTCATCAATGCACACCCACATGCGCATATCGTTGAATCGTACAAAATCCGTAAATCTGTCCTTCCACCAGTAGTAATCCTCAACTTTCATCAGCTTAGGTGGTGCATTGGCCTTCCCAACTTCGTGATCCATCTCAAGGAATTTCTGAAGGTTTGACATCTTTTCTGAAACAAATTGAATTTAGACTTAATTAATTTAATTCGAAACTAATGTGAATTAACTCTTTCGAATCTAGATAGATTCGAATGTAATTAGATTCCAATTTATTTGGGATTAAATTCGATTAAGTATTTTAATTCAATTAGATTCGAAATATGTCAGATTCGAACAATTCCTTAGATTCGAAGATATGACAGATTCGAAGGACCCCTTAGACTCGAAGACACTTAGAATCGAAGGCACAACAGAATCGAAATTCAGCAGAATCGAAGCACAGACTCGAAACAGTAACTAACTCGAAACAAACTCGAAACAATATAGACTCGAGAAACAATTCGAATGTAGTAACAGATTCGAAACACCACAGACTCGAAACTGACTGAAATTGACTCGAAAGGAGTGTATTTTGGTTAGACTCGAAAATAAAGTAAAACCCTAATTACCCCTATAGATTCGAGCGCCGCAAACTCGAAAAACGGCTAACACTTTGATTTTTTGACGTTTTACGGATTAAATCACTATTTTTCAAACGAAAAATAATGATTTCGACCAAAAACGTGAAAAACCACAAAGTGTTTCCCGAATATGAATTTGCTAAGCTCAAAAACACGTTTTTGAGAGAAAAACCGTCCAACTAGCGTCAAGAAACCTAGAATGTATCTGATGAACACGAAGAACACCACGAACACTCCGTAGGCTCTGATACCACTTGTAAGGTCTACCAATGCAAGATCTATCTAGACGCGGATCCGTTAACGAGTGCGGAATCCTCGTTGACGGTCAGACGGACAACTCTCAACCAACGGAAACACGGAGACTACATCCTTCTTCAAGCTCTTCATCTTCGTTATCAAAGCCTACATCCAGTGGATCATCATCAAGATCCATGAGCGCTTCAATCATCTCACTGATCTCAAAGTCTGTAGGCTCCTTAGATGAGCTAGCTTCACCCCTGTGTCCTTCGCCTTGACTAGGCTCCCCCTGAATTTGAGTGACTTGAGCTGCAGGAAAATCTACAGACTCAATCTCTTTATTTGCACTGGGATCATTGCCTTCATCATCATCATCTTCTCGCTGTACTTCCTGATCTTTACAACTAGTCTCTGATACCACTTGTAAGGTCTACCAATGCATGATCTATCTAGACGCGGATCCGTTAACGAGTGCGGAATCCTCGTTGACGGTCAGACGGACAACTCTCAACCAACGGAAACACGGAGACTATTAGACGCTGAACGAACGACACACGAACGATCCTACGTACTAATTCTCTCCGAAACGGGATTCACCTAGCTGATAAACTCGAGATCGCCTATTGCTTAATTCCTCACGAATTCTGCCAAAGGTCTGCTAATGATTCGAGTCTATCCCTAATTATAGACCCTGATTCGAGTCTGTTGTGGGCCAACCTCGAATCTGGCCTAAGGCCCATTCGAATCTGTCCATCTGACAGATTCGAATCTAACCTATATTCGAATCTATGGACTCATTCGAATCTATCTCAGATTCGAATGTATCCCCTTAAGAAATTCGAATCTAGCCTTTTACACTTAAACACTTAAGTGATGAAACTTATAATATTACCTTATGATTGATTTTACCTTTGAGTTTTATGTTTGAACTTCTTGTAATACGTTACATCAAGTTCAAACATACAAACACTGATAAACATCAATCATATATAATATATATATACCAAACATATGCAAAATCACAATGTAAGACAACTTAGACTGCTATCGTCACACGGGATGTACCAACACCCCGAACATGTACTGCAATACTAGGAAAATACATAAATATTGTGAAACCATATCCATGTTGGAATGTTTGTTTGTCATTTTTGAAACAAAATTTTTAATTTGATAAAATTCCATCTTTTTTTATCCCATATTTAATAAAAAATATAAATAATCGGCTATTATACATGATGACTTCTACCATCATTCATCTTCAGACAAAATTAATTTTTAAAACCTAAATCATCATGGTATATTCTATGATAACTAATTTTTATGTATTTAGTGAACATTAAATTTATTTATTTATTTATATTGTATGTCATATTAAGTATCATATATTGTTCTTATTTAAGGACCTTCATACCACCTTTGTGTGAATAAAATATTATTTTACTTTTAATTTTTACTTGTGTTATTTTATTTGTATTTTACGATATCCTTTTAAAATATGCATAAAATATTATTGTAAATATTTTATTAAAAATTTCATATTTCAACATACTTATTGCTTTTTATATAAACTAAATCTTTTTAGACTTTTTAATGTTTAAGATGTTGCAACTTTGAGATGTCTTAAGCACCTGATAAAATATTGGTTCAAAACATTATTGTAAATATGTTATTACAATTTTATTTTTAAACGTATTTATTGCTTTTTATATAAATTAAATCTGATTACACTTTTCTGTGTTTAACATGCTTCTTCAACTTTTCTGCTTACGTGCTCAGTTCCACCTCCCACTCTCCTCAGCAGTTTTTCTTTCAAAGAAACCGTTGCTGCTCTACTCTCTTCTATTTATGATGGTGTGCCTAACGATTCCATGCAATTCTTTCCTCCTACTCTCAACTAAAGGAGGGAGCCCTGTTTACATAATTTTTCAGAGAGCAGAAGGTACGTCTCTTACGTTTTCACTTCTCATTTTCTGTCACAGTTGTTTTCCTTAACAACATCTTCAATTTATTTGATTTCTTTGACACAATTGTTGCATTTAGTCAATTATCTCTTTCATTTCTACATTGCACCTCAACCGTTCGATAAAATGTTTATAATGATTTCCTTTCTGATTCACCTTCTAATGCCTCCCGATTCTTATTTAATTAGTCTCTGTATATGAATTGCAATGTTGTTACGTACTTAGCTTCAATGAATAAAAATAATTATTGGATAACAAACGGTCCATAAACAATATTAATTAAATTTTAGTTGATTTATTTGTCGAGTAAATTACTCTAACTTGATTCACATGTCTATGAAAATATGACGATAATGAGTAGTCTATGCAAGTGATAATCGAAGTTTTTTTCATGTTGAAAATAAGTAAAAACTGAAACAGGAATGTGCAGTCATTTTAAGTCTGTGTGTTTGTGTCTTCTGTGCTCCAACATTTGTAATCTCTTGGAATGTAGTTAGAAATCAATAGCAGCCCTCAACCTTATTATTTGCACATATAAGCTGGAAAAAACTAAGTGTTTCTGCTCAATTAGACTCCTACACTGAACTTAAATAACAAGATCTTGAATTAGAGTGCACAATAACAGCAACACCCTTCATCATTTTTATATAAAGCAAGTGTTGTGCGTTTCAGCGTACTGACTCCGAGATTCACTAAATCTTGGAGTTGGTGTGCTTGTGAAACACTCGCAACCTAAGAAACATATAAAAGAATAAAAAGTGTTGTGTGTATGTGCATATGGCGTCTGAGACTATAAGTCTTCGATTGACGCTGTGAAGGTTACTGAGTATCAGCAACCAGCATCAACAAATTAGTCCAACTATAAAAGTCCCTGACTTGTTCATTTCTTGACTATGTGAGTATACAAGTCCAATGGACTTCAAGACATTGCATAGACGTGAGTCCCGGACTACTTGATCAATGATCAGCAGCAATAAAATAGAATTAGTAGCCCCTTAATTGAATTATAAAAACAGGATAGCAACAGCCCCTAATCCGAAACAAAATTTTCATTGTATGAAAATATTTTTTTGCAAATATTTGACCATTATCTGGTCTGCTATATGCTTGCATGTACTCTCAGTCTCCACTACTCAAGAATACATATCACATAAATCAAATGGACTTCACATGGTGGCAGTGGCTCGGGTTCGCTGAAAGATATATGCATTATGCATTATGGTGTGTTAATTATATGCATTATGGCTGTTATAAAACCGCCAAAGATGGCCCGTAACAGCAACAACAGAAAGAATTAAATGACACACAACTTTGGCATTACTCCATGGCCTTTAGAGCACTAGCACATCTAAATAATGACTTTCCGAATTGGACTTCATATGCATAGTGGCATCCTGCTACATATGCTATATAAAGGTGATGTTGCTGCACCTGAGCCATCCCGCATATTCCATGATGGGACACCCTTCATGATAAAACGACGCTCACCATGTGATGCCAACAGCAGCAAACAAATGTATTTGTTCCCCTATCATTATAGCACGTACACCTTCCCTAATGAAAAACAATTTCAAATGAGATAATATAAACCAAAAGTTCCGCGAATCTTCTATTAATACTCATCTCATTCAAAGAGATTTAAACACATCATTTAAGCACCATTTGCATAAGCAAAATCAAGTGATACTAACCTAAACCATATGCTTTTCCATATGTATACAATCTGTCAATCTATTAATCAAAATGTACATGCAAAAAAGACTAAGCAAATATAAGTTGCCACAGGTAAGAGCAGTTAAAATCCATAACCATGGATCTTTTTAAGCCTAATATTATTTAAACACAACTTTGATTAGTTATCTAAGAATCAACTCCCAATACAAGAAACACACTATAACATTTTATCGAGAAGTGGCTATGCATGGTACTAAGTAAAGAAAAATTGTAGCAAATGAAGAAACCAAGTTAATTGAAGATCAGGAGAAGAAAAAGAAGTATGATCGAACACCAACACTGAATATGTAAGAAACTTACTTGAATTCGAGAAGTCATTGCGTCTATACTCTCAAGAAAATTGTCTGGACGATGAAAACTTAGTTAAATTTGAGACTTGAAACCAGAATAAAACTGAATTCTTGTAATTTTTGACTGGAATATTATATTTTCAATGATGTTTGCATAATACACAGTCGCACCAACTCTGAATTATTAATTCTTCAATTTCAAAACAATTTAAAATTTTGTTTTGACATTATGAGTTTCTTACTTGGGTTACAAATGTTGATCATGGCCGCCTTCTTGTTTTCCAGTCAGCAACAGATGTACCGTCTTCTTGTTATATTTGACATTATAGCCTTCCCCAATGAAGAACAATTTCAAATAAGATAATATAAACCAAAAGTTCCACCAATCTTCTATTAATGCTCATCTCATTCAAAGAACAAAACAACATGCTCGGATCTAATTCAAGAACTATTTTATAGGTTTCCTAGGATGAGCGAGTGTGTGTTTCTTAGCAAAACAATACATGACAAGTGAACTCTGGGCACGTTTGCTTTGTGTGTCATCTACATCTCTGCCCTTTGAAATAAATGGTTCCATAATCACATCTTCCTTGCCACAGCATATAGGCATACAAATGAAGCTCTTAAAATGAATATGACTACTAAACAAACAAAACCTTAAGGCCTAACCACAGAATGTATATCAGACCCACAATGCATTAGTGAGTTATTGCTTTTAAGTTGCATCCTGAATTTAGGTTGCATCAGTCGTATGGAATAGTTGAGGGACATTTGTTGGGGTTTGACCTTCACACTTGAAAAGTGTGATGATTTTCCCCTCAAAAATTTCAGCCTAATTTTGGGAAGAAAGGTAAAGAAAGAAAAAATGGCCCTTTCTCTCCCCCTTTCTTTCCTTCATACTTTTTCTTTCTTCTCCTCCTCCCCTGATTTGAGAACAGAGGTATAATTGATTATTTTGCGAGTGTAATCTTCGTTTCTATTACTTCGGGTAATGGACCGACAATAATGTCTTTGTTTTTTTTCATCTCTGTATGAATTGTCTATTTCGTGAGTATTATCTTTTCATGTCTGTCACATTAGGTAAGGAACCACAATCACATTTATTGATGTAGCATATAAGCATTTAAATCAAACCGTCAAGTGAAAATGTTAGATGAGAAACCAGCAAGAAGTTTTGTTGTACCCAAAGGATGTAACGGACCCACGAGACATGAGGATTATTGACTGTGTTCTGCCTTTGTCGTACTTAGTTATTTGTCTGCTACTATGACTTTAGTCTGCAAGAGTTGGCTATGTAAGTTCAGTCAACGAGTCTAATTGACCACAAACACTTGCTTTTTTCTGTGCATATACTAAGGTTGCGGGCTGCTACTGCATTGTAACTGCACTTCAAGATATTACACATCTTGGAGTCCAGCGGGTAGATACTTAAACTCAGTGAACATTAATCTTTCAGTTTTTAGTTATTTCCCAGCAGCAAGATAGAAGAATTAATGGAGAGCGGCTTGTAAATGATCATGTAAACACCTTATAAACACATAAACATCATGCCAAAGAGCAACTTGCCTTTTTGGCCTTGCATGTTCCGAACCAGAAACAGGAAGAATTTCAGTAGGAGATTAAAAATGCTGAATTTTTTTGTCGTTTTAATTACAATTTTTGTATTATAAATATACATGCAAACACCCCTTTTTCTCCTTTTGTCATTGATAAAAACCGAAATTCTCACCTGGTCTGTGATGAGAATCCGCCTCCAGCTTCTTCAATTCCATTGTTTTCTTTGCATAAAATTCAACGCGACGTGGGACTTTTATACCTTTATATCTTGTGTTCAATTTTAAGCATGTTTATTTTGTTACTATGTTTTATTTGTGTATTTCGATCATCCCGCACAACATGAATTCTTTATTTTCTTCATTTATTGCACCATTGTAGCACTATGTCACAAGCAGAAAGTTTGAACACTGCTGCAAGTACCATTATGTCGCAAACTGAGAGTTCAACCACTAATGATGGTAACAAGTGAGTCTCTTATTCATCATGTGTTCTTATACTAAAGCTGTATATTTCAAGTTGTATGTTTTGGCTACTTTACGACCCATTTTCATTCGTCATTTGTAGCTTTCCACCCCCTGGACGACCATGCATGACTCGAAAAATTGATCGTTTGGCTTCGTTAAGCCCGTATCAACAATACTGGACAGTCAAGGTTCTTGTCAAATCAAAAAGAAATATGCGAACTTACAAAAATGCAAGGGGAGAGGGTTGCTTTTTTTTCGGTGGAATTAATGGATGACTTTGTGAGTTTCTAGATTTCCCTTTTATATGTTTTCACTTTTTTTCCTAATCAAGTCTATTATTTATGTGATGCTTACCATTCTTCGGATTCGACATTGCAGGGTACTGAAATCCAAGCAACAATGTTTAACGACACTGCTAACAAATTGTATGACACATTTCAATTGGGAAATGTCTATTTCATATCCAAAGGAACCTTAAAACATGCTAATAAGTAGTATGCGACTGTCGATAATGTATACGAGATGACGTTGAATGAAAGATCTGAGGTGGAGGAAGCAACCAATGAAAACATGCCTTTGCCCAAAACAATATTCAATTTTGTTCGATCAATCAACTAGAAGCCTATGTCGCTCAAAAGAAGCTTGTTGGTAATATTATTTATAAACATGTACTTCTGATTTAATTTGTTAAATTTCTGACTTGTTGCTTGCAGATGTTGTAGCCATTATGCAACATGTATCACCAACAACCTGCATCAGAAGGAAGGCGGATGGTGAGATCGTACCAAAGCGGGATATAAGAATTGCTGATGATTCGTAGGCTACTTTAGTTAATTGAATTTATTCCTTTTTTTTTTTTTTTGGGTAAATCCTATGTTTAGACACCCATTTATTTTCATTCAGGGAGAAGACTGTTGTATTGTCTTTATGGAATGACCATGCAACTGTTTTGGGTGAAAAACTTTCGACTATGATTTCTACAAACCCAGTAGTTGCATTCAAATCATTGCGGGTGGCAGAATATCGAGGTACCACGTTTTATATTTATCTTTTTGTTGCATTAATACCACATAGCATGACACAACTGCTTCCTTTGGACTGTCACTGGTCACGTAACCTTGGTCATGTTAAATGCCATAACTTGATCGAGGTAGTTGACCCAACAATGGATCTAAATTATACGGTTTATATGCAATATGCAACATGCGTTAAGTAAACAGGTCAATTAGAACCCATATCAGAATTTCACATGACAGCAAAAAAGTTATAATTACTAACTGCAAATCGTGTAAGAATTTATTTCCTTGCAAACAGATAACCTTGCACATTCTAGGCTGAATTGTAAATGACAATTTATATTTTCTCCTGCACATGTGTTGCAACTCACCT
Source organism: Centrapalus pauciflorus (assembly GCA_020465985.1). Lineage (NCBI taxonomy): Eukaryota > Viridiplantae > Streptophyta > Magnoliopsida > Asterales > Asteraceae > Centrapalus > Centrapalus pauciflorus. Next base: position 343,550 of record JAANYP010001462.1, on the reverse strand, counting down.
AATATCTTTTCTCCATAGTAATATGGACAGGGTCGTAACCACATATGTAGGTTTTATTAATTTATTTGCTTATTCATGTGTTTATCTATAGGTGTGTATTTGTCAACCTTGTCTTAGACATTCGTAGATATAAACCCAGACTTAGCTCAAACTGATCGGCTATGATTATGGGATTCCTTTCTTTACATGAACTTCACTTTTGTACAATACCTTGATGCTGAATACACGACATATACATGTATCTCATATATGTACATCTTTCAAAGGTATGAAAGTGATGGTAAGGCATCACCAATGAGTAGCATCAGTTGTACTAAAAGCCCTTTGATCAAGACTGATTCTGAATGCATGAAATATGAACGTTTCACACTTTCCGAAATCACTAGCGACCCATCATTGGGATCAGACAAGGTATAACATTTATTAAACCAATATGCATAGAGCTTAAACACAAATACTCTCATTTACTAAATTTACATATTTTACTCGGCCATGTGCTTGCTTTATTAGCCATCCTTAAATATATATATATATATATATATATATATATATATATATATATATATATATATATATATATATATATATATATATATATATATATATATATAAATACCTTTGTGCCATCTTACTACTTTACGATATACCTCCTCATGTATATTTTGAACTAATTCTGTTGTTAGCCTGTATCCTTTACCATACGAGCTTATATGACCCATATTAACATGGACCAAACACTATCATATGGGGCATGCAAGACCTGCATGAAGAAACTTAGCAATGATACCGACTCTGGTTATTGATGTTCGAAGTGCCAGATGAAACGAGATGAGTTCGTCCAGCGGTTTGATATCCATACCATCTCATTGTTTTTCTTCTACGTATGTCACTTTAACATTTGTTTAATTTGACATATTTTGTATATGTTGATTTCCAGGTATATTTTGTTTATAAAATTTGCTGATGTTAGTGGGTACGCCTGGATAACTGTATTCAATGAGGCGGCTGAAAAGTTGTTGGGTCGCTCGGCTAATGAGCTTGACAATATGAGATCAGAGGTACTGTGTCAACTAATTATTTTCTATTGCTTATATGTAGTATTGATCCATTCTTGTGAAACTTCAACTACGCATCTCAACCTTTGCTGCTTCTTTGTCATTTAATCTGTTTTCTAGGGAGACGGTGCTAAATTTCATTCACAGTTGAAACGAGCCACATGGGTGCCATATTGTTTGATAGTTAGTGTTGCACCACATGAGTTCAACAACACAAAACGACAAAGGATTACCATCAAAGACGTCGCCTGTGTTGAGTATGAAGCCGAAGCAAAACTGTTGTTGGAAGAGATACGTGCAAAAAATGGATGATTTTCGCAGCCTTCCGTTGAAATTAATAACTATAGTTAATGTTCTATGTAATAGTTGTTTCAAACCTCTTTAAGTTTGCGTCTACTTAACTTGCAGCCACTATTACTTACTTAATATGTATGTGTGTTTGTATTTGGTCACGTTTCTTGCTTCCTGTAATACATTGCCAGCTATGAATGTTTTATATTGCTTTATTTTGAGCTCTTGAGCATTCAAGTATCCTATCATCTTATGCATTATCGACTGGTACTTTGCATTGATTTATGTTTCATTAGTAGTAGTTTGTGTGGGTCTCATTTTTCGATTTTATAAAAAACAAGCAAACATCTTAATCGTAATTTTTATCGGTCCTGCTTTTGAGATTAATTAGTTGGCGAAAATATTGAACTTACTATTTTCAAATGTTTTTAAAAATACAAGTGATTTTTAATTCAATCTTTTGTCTTCAGGATCTACGAAATGAACTTGTTAATTGGTTTTTATTATTTTTATTGGCTAAAAATAGGTGTGGGATAAACATAATTCTTAAAACCGCAGTAGATTCCTATGATAACGACATGCAGTCCCTCCAAAAATCCATTTAAGCCAACTTCACTCGCGTAAGAATTTTTAAGCATACTAGAACTGAATTTAAATTTTTAATTCTGATGAAACTATATTATAACATAAACTAACTCTAATGTAGCTCTCAAATTTTGAATACAAATAGGTTTCATGGAAGTACACAATATCAGTACATCACTTTTACATTTTTTTATTGAAGTATACTAAACATGCATTAACATAAGTTTTTTGAATACCAATACGACATTTTTTATAAATTTTTTTTAATTTCACTAACGTTTGAATACAAAGTGTATTTGATTACGATGTTTTTTGGCAGTTAATAAAATAATGTAAGTTTTAAGTTTTTAGTTAATAATATTTGAAGTTTTTGGTACGTTTTAGTTTATTTAATAAACTTTGAAGTGTTTAACTATGTTTCAATAAGTTTTTAGTAACAAAAAATGTTTGGATGACTTTTTAGTTAAAAAAAAGTGTTTGATGAAATTTAAAAAAGATATATTAAAAACCGGTCCAAATTGGTTTGACTGGTTTTCCCAACCCGAAATGGTTACAAACCGGCCCCAACCGGTTGGGTTAGGTTTGAGTTTTTCCCTCCTCCAAACCGGTTTCAACCCTAACCGGTTTTTGGCCCAAACCGGTTGTTGACTTTTGATCCAAACCGGGTAGGTTTGCAAACCCAATCTCAATACATGTTTTCACATATTAGTGGTCCTACATGCTTTGAGGATCTTTATTCTGTCGGTGGGGTGTTACACCCAACCTTTCGAAAAGCAGCTCTTGTGAGAGGGTTGATAGAAAATGACGATTGTTTATCACTCTGTCTTGCTGAGGCCTCATTGTTTCAAATTCCTAATGCTCTTAGGAGATTGTTTGCAACTATATTGATTTATTGTGAGCCTGGTGATGTTCATCGGTTATGGGAAGAACATTATGCTGCATTTGCTGAAGACTATACACAACAATGTAATAATGTGGAGCGAGTCCAAAATATGGTCCTCAATGACCTCACAGTGTATCTACAATCAATGGGTAAGAATCTTGACAATTTTGATCTTCCTAAATTGAATTCACATATCAATGTGCAGTCTGGAGGTTTTCGTGAGGTTGTTAAGGAGTGCTCCATAGTTGTGGAAGACGAACACTTGCGTGCTCGTGACGTACTTAATGTTGACCAAAGGCTTGCATATGATGAGATAATGACACATGTTGAAGCTAATTGTCTAGCTGTTTTCTTCATCGACGGTCCGGGTGGAACTGGAAAAACATTTTTATACAAAGCTTTGCTTGCAGAAGTTCGTTCTCGTGGTTTTATCGCACTTGCAACAGCATCGTCAGGTGCTGCAGCTAATAACATGCCAGGTGGGAGGACAACTCATTCATGCTTTAAAATTCCCTTTAATCTTAACAATAACTCCATTTGCAACATCAAAAAACAAAGTGGTGTTGCTCAATTATCGAGATGCAAAAATAATTATATGGGACGAAGCGTCGATGGCAAAAAGGCAGGGTATTGAAGCTCTCGATCGAACTTTACAAGACATCATGGAGGTGAGACTCTTATTCGGTGGAAAGATTGTAGTTTTAGGAGGTGACTTTAGACAAGTATTACCTGTTGTAAGACACGCCACTAGAGCACAGATTGTTGACTCCACTCTATGAATGTCGCCCATCTGGTCCTCAATTAAACGCATCCGTTTGACTATTAATATGCGAGCACTTACTGACCCATGGTTTTCAAGTTTCCTATTACGGGTTGGTGATGGAAATGAACAAGTCATAGAACATAATTTTATTCGCATTCCCGACGACATGGTCATTCCGTACACTAATGAGGCTGAATCAAAAAAGGCTCTCTTGGATGCAATATTTCCCTCGCTACAAATAAATGGAGGTTCTACGGATTATATAATTTCAAGTGCTATATTATCAACGAAAAACAATCATGCCGACGAGATTAATGACCAACTGATCGATACATTCTGCGGAGCGGAGAAAGTATACTATAGTTTTGATGAGGCCGAAGACGATAAAAATAACTTCTATCCAAAAGGGTTCTTAAATTCACTATGTGTTGCTGGTTTGCCTCCTCATTATCTTCGTTTGAAAATAGGTTGTCCAATAATACTGTTACGTAATATCGATCCATCTAATGGGTTATGTAATGGTACCAGATTGATATGTAGAGCCTTTCAACAAAATGCAATTGATGAATAGATTGCAGTTGGTCAGCATGCTACCAAAAGAGTCTATTTGCCAAGAATTCCTTTGTGTCCTTCTGAAGATGACTTGTTCCCATTCAAACTAAAGAGAAAACAGTTTCCTGTTCGACTTAGTTTTGCTATGACAATCAACAAGGCTCAAGGACAAACAATTCCAAACATTGGTGTTTATCTTCCTGAATCCGTTTTCTCTCATGGGCAGCTTTATGTGACATTGTCTAGGGGGATATCACGAAACAATACGAAGGTATTGGTGAAACCGGCCAAAAAAATTCACCGTGAAGGGGTCTACATAGCAAACATAGTGTACAAAGATGTCTTAGTGTGATGATTAAGGTACAATCACCCTCTATGTATATACTAAATAAATATTCCAATGTATATTCTAATCGTTATCATGTAATTTTTTTCAGGATTTCTACGTATATCAAACCAATTGGTTCTCCTTCCTAGCGTTTGTTGTACCATCAATTATAATCATGTAATATGAATGTTAGCTTGCTTTTTAGATTAATTGTTTTATACCATTCTAATTAATTGTGGTATTAAAAGTTACAAGTACATTATTTACATCCGTCAAATGTGTTTATAACTAATCCTTCCAGGGTATCCAGTCTCTTACATATATTAAAAATGTATATCCTTTTAGAAAGCTGTATTGCTTACTGCAATATTTGGAAATATTTCTTATTATGCTAAGCTTTTAGATTAATGTCTTGCGGTAAATAAAAATACCCGTCGCCGCAATGCGCGGGTATCATAACTAGTATGTGTGTGTATATATATATATATATATATATATATATATATATATATATATATATATATATATATATATATATCACACACAAAAAGCCAACAAACTCTGCAACTAAATTGACCCACCAATTTAATCCCTTTCTCCTTCTCTCCATGAATCACTCTTCCTACTTCCAGCATTTGCTTCTCTCACACACATTCACTACGTAATAGATGAAGTCGATAAAAAGTTGGAAATCATGAAAAATTTAAAAGCTTACTTGAGAGTCTTCAATGATGGGAGCCCAATTATCCATTATAGCACGAAAAGAACTTGATCGTGAATCGTTCGGAACTTCAGATTTCCCAAAACTTGATGTACCGGTTGCTACCAACACAATGTGAGATGGAACTAAAAGTGTGAAGAAAAGGAGGAGAGATCGAACGATTATGTACCGGTTGCTACCAACACACTGTGAGATCGAACTAAAAGTGTGAAGAAAAGGAGGAGAGATCAAACGCTTAGCAACCGGTTGCTACCAACACACTGAGAAAATGCAGGTTGCAAAGGAACAAAGTGACTCAGTGACTGAGAATTGAGAAACGCAGGGAGACAAATAGTTTTTTTGGTATAATGTGTGGGCTTTCCAAGAACTGTTTGCATGCTTCTAGATGGGCGACGTTTGCATGCTTCAACATGACTTCAAGTTCAAGGACTCAGCTTTCTTTTTAATATTCAACAAAATTAGTTGATTATACAATGGATTGAATTTAAAATGTGATATATATATATATATATATATATATATATATATATATATATATATATATATATATATATATATATATATATTAAGTTTTCGGTTCCTAGCCCGAAAAACCTGATACCCGCATGACCGATACCCGAATAACCGATACCCGAAAACCGATAATTATAATAACCATTAACCGAACCAAATAATAAAAATCGGTTCCAATCGGTTCGGTTCCGGTTCCGGTTCGGTTATTTGGTCATTCAACACAACCCTAGTTGCAGTTGTGCAGTGAGTGCTAGTAGCTGAGATGAATAGTCAGGTTGGGGAGCAGGGGTTGGAAAGGATGTCCTGAACGAATCAAGAAATTCTTTAAGCTGTGCAGACACAGAGTCTGTTATTGTTGAGGGAAGAGTAGTCATAGAGGTTTCCAAAGAGCTAACTTTGTTAGACAGCACAAAATGCTGTTCGTTCAAAGAAAGATCTTTGGGGGATGGAGGAGTATGGGTGGATTGTTTTGATTGTGTAGATGGAGATGAGTGTGAGGATGATGATTGAGACGTGTGAGGATCACATCGAGATGGTAGGGGCACATTAGAAAGAAGTTCCATTGCCTGGGCATAAGTCAAGTGACCCAGTTTGGAAGGGTCAAGGAGACCTTCAGCAGTGGCTAAACCTGCTTCATCAGGTGAGGGGATAGGGGATTGTTGCCTTTCAGATGCCACTGGTATTGGGACACCTTCATCAAGACCATGCATGGTTCCCTTAGTAGTGCCTTGGTTTTGAGGCACCTCTTCATGGGGAGAGGAGATGTGTGTTTCAACATCGTCAGTGGTGAAAGCTGATGATGGAATCTGCACTTGGGGAGCAGCCTCACCAAAGGGTTGTTCTATACCCTGAGGTTTATCAGCCTGGGAGATGGTCCTTCAGCAGCTGTTGGGGTTGTAACAGCTGCATCATGAGGAGAAAAAGTGGAAGGCTGATCTGCTGGTTGGCTTATACCAGAAGTTTTGGCACCTTGTGCAGACTCAGGGTGTAAAGAAGAAATGAGACGAGGACTGTGTGGACTCTATATGGAGTGGAGAGTGCTCCAGTCTTTCAATATCCTCAGCCTGTTGAGAGGTTGTGATAGTTGATGTGGTTGTCTCCATATGTACAATTGGTTCCTATTGTGAGGAACCAGAGGGCTCAGGCTGACCATGGGTGGACTCAGTCTGGAGTGAGGCAGGCTCCATAGAGGCTGCTCGTTCTCCCAAAATAGGAGAAGAAAATGTAGCAGGTTGTGCCTCTTTTTCAACTGACTCCTTTTGAGAGGGGTCAGAGAGGCTTGTTCAGTGGATGGTTGAGTGGATTTCTTCCTGGCTTGAGATTAATTTTTAAGCCTAGAATAGGATAAAGTAGGGGATTGAGGAGAGGCGGGAGGCAAATCTGTTTGGACAGGTGGTTGACCTGTTCCATGGTCTCAGTGGCCACAGAGGCACTAACCACAAAGGCTTCAGGTTCAACAGATGAACCAGGGTGACTAGCCTGCTCCCCCCAGCCACGAAGGCTGAAGGTGCAGACTTTGCTGTTTTAGCCTTCTTGGTGACATGCCTAGCTTCAATAGACTTCAAAGCACGTTTTTCCTTTTTGGTCCGTGATTTGGATTTTCCAGCAGGAGTAGGGGTTGGATTCACCTCCTGAGTAGAAGGTCCTTCCACCAAACCAAGTAACCTCTTCATTGGTGTTGCTAGAGGAGGTCATCAGCAGGAATAGGGGTGTAAAATACCTTGTTTCCAATGACAGGAAATACCATGGTTGTCAAGTAAGGTTGGAAGTTGTAAAGATACTCACCACAAACATGCTTGAAGATCAGACTTAGAAATCTAGGGTATCTAACAGCAGCTAGATGTTGTTCTTGCTCCACCAAGTTCCTTAGATTTAAGAATATCCATTTGGCCATGTTGAGAGTAGTCCCATCCACAAACTGTAAGGCTACTTGAACTTCATCCCTGCTAAGCTGGTCGAAAGAACCAACTTTGCAACTTAAGCTCATCACCACTGAGGCGAAGAGAAAACTATAAGTTGGTGAGAGCTCCTTCATGAATAAGGTTGCACCCACTCTTGGTTCTGACACGCCATAGGAGCGTAACAGATTCCCCATTCGATCATTCTCTGGTTGGTTTTTCATACTTGTCAACAACAGGGAGATGAAGTACTTCACGAAGAAGAGAGGCAGTGATCTCAACAGTTTTTGAGCTGTTGAGGATTGTTCCCATTATAGTTTTGGTAGGAGGGTCGTAGGAGCAAGTGTACCAAAACTCATACACCATCTCCTGGTACATGACATCAGGAGTGGCTGTCATAGCATAGTCAAGGGGATGGGCTTGCAGGAACTCCACCATTTGGTCATAACCTTTTCCAATGTAGTTTTTGGGGATGGTTAAGTTAGCAACGTATTTGGTGGGTTTAATGGTTAACATGGTGGTGACTGAGGGATGCTTGACAACATCATCACATAGGAATGCAGGAACACAAGGGTTGTTTTGGGAGGCCATTTTTGAGAGCAGTAGAGGATGCACGGTTTTTGGACACTAAGTGTTTTAGGGTTTTGCAGAGGGTGTATAGGTAGTGAGGAAGAAGAAGATGAGATAGTGATATGGGTATTTATAGGATTTGAATGTGGGATAGTAGGAGAGAGAAATATTTGGGCGGTTGATTTGAAATGTTACTAACGGAAAACGGAACGGTTTAACACGTCAGCACGTTTGTCAGACCAACTTGACTTTTTTCTCCACTAACACACGTAACACACATTATCCGCAGGTAATTATGATAAATAAATACATAATTTAAGTAACTTAATTGTGAAGTTATGTTAATTAAAAGCTGATGTTCAAAGCTGTTGTTCAAACCTGTTATGAAAATTTTCATCAAAAGCTGATCATTTTATAACCTGTCTGGTCAAACCTGTGCAGTTACATTAGAACAGGTTTCAGTGTGAAGCCTGTTCAGTAGCTGAACAGATTACAAGGCTTTGCCTTGTATGACAGAATACAGAGTGAGCAGGTTTCAGGTTTAAATAACAAAACGGGTTTGAGAGGAAAAAAAAACTTATTTTGTCAAACCTGTTCAAATTTTAAGAAACTGGCTAAGTGCAGAAAAGTTGAAACCTGTTCTGTCAAAGCTGTTTTGCAAAATTTTATCAGATTTGATTAAGTAGTCTTAGAACATCAATGACACTTAGTCACTTTTATTTAACATTCCCAGCTTGCACACAAGGGAATTAAACCTACTTTTATCAAGAGGTTTGGTGAAAATATCTGCAAGCTGTTCTTCTGTGGGAACAAAAGTTACCTCCACATTACCTTTTTGGATGTGATCTCTTATGAAGTGATGTCTGACCTCAATATGCTTTGTTCTAGAGTGGAAGACAGGATTGTTGGAAATGGCTATGGCACTTGTATTATCACCAGAATAGGAATTTCCCTATATACAAAGCCATAATCTTCACGTTGATGTTGCATCCACAGAACTTGCCCACAGCAGCTGCCAGTAGCAATATATTCAGCTTTAACTGTAGAAGTAGAAACATCTTGCTGTACCAACTGATCAACTTTCCACCAAGGAGTTGACATCCACCTGTTGTGCTCTTTCTATCTAGCCTGCAACCTGCAAATCAGAATCTGAATAGCTAATTAGTTCAAGGCTTGAGTCTTTGGGGTACCGAAGACCTAAACCTGGTATACCCTTTAGGTATCTGAAAATTCTTTTCATATTAGCTAGATGGGATTCCTTTGGATCATCTTGAAACCTAGCACATAGAGAGGTAGCAAACATTATATCTGGTATACTAGCAGTTAAGTACAACAAGCTCCCAATCATACCTCTGTAAGCTGTTACTGAAACAGCTTTGCCACAGGTATCAGCATCCAAGTTTACATTGGTTGCCATTGGGTTTTAATGGAAAAACATTGATCAAATTTAAACTTTTTCAATAGATCTAATGTATACTTTCTTTGATTTATGAAAATTCCATTTGAGGTTTGTTTAACCTGTAATCCTAAAAAGAAAGTAAGTTCACCCATCATGCTCATTTCATACTTAGATTTCATGAGCATTGAAAAATTCTTGCATAATTGTTCATTAGTATAACCAAATATAATGTCATCCACATAAATTTGAACAAGCATTATGTCAGTTTCAACCTTCTTTATGAACAATGTAGTATCCACTTTACCTCTAGAATAGCCATTGCTCATAAGGAAATCAGTAAGAGTATCATACCAGGCTCTAGGGGCTTGTTTCAGACCATAGAGTGCTTTGTCCAACTTATAGACAAAAGCTGGATGTTGTTCATTTTCATAACCTAGAGGTTGCTTGACATATACCTCTTCTTGCAGCTTTCCATTCAAAAATTCACTCTTTACATCCATTTGAAATACCTTCATGCTCTTATCGGCAACATAGGCTAGAAACAAACGAATTGCTTCTAACCTGGCCACAGGAACAAATGTTTCATCATAATTTATTCCTTCCTCTTGCCTATACCCTTGAGCAACAAGTCTTGCCTTATTTTTTTATGACATGACCTTGCTCATCCATCTTGTTTCTAAAAACCCATTTGGAGCCAATAATAGTTTTTCCTATAGGCGTAGGGACCAGCGCCATACTTTGTTTCTCTCAAATTGATTGAGTTCCTCTTGCATGGCAGTGATTCAATTGGCATCTTTAAGTACATCATCGATTCTCTTTGGCTCCATTAGGGACACAAAACTTGAAAACATATAAAAGTTTCCAAGACTGTCCCACCTTGTCTGCACTCCTTTGTTGATGTCACCAATGATTTGTTCATTAAGATGACATCTGATCCACTTAGGATCATGTTTCAATGATGATTCTTCTGATTCAGCTTCATTCTCACCAGGTCTTACAAAACAGCTTTCAAGATTCTCAAACAAACTGACATCTTGAGCATGTTCACTTATTGAGGATGAACCATTATTGTTGAACACATCAACTAAGGATTCATGGAAATCAACATTGATTGGTTCTGGACATGGTACATTGACTATATATCAGTACACTTATTCACACAGGGTGTACCAATGTAATCATTATCAAGTCCATTGTGGTTAACATGTTCCACTCTGGATGATGTGGAAGCTTTTGAGTCCTTTTCTTCAGCATTGGAATGCTTAAGATCATCAAAGCTGAAATCTCCTAAAACTGATTTAGGAACAGCTTTGGTAGAGGGATTTATGGACTCCTCAAAGGTGACATTGATAGATTCATCTATCACCTTTATTTTGTGGTTGTATACTCTGTAGGCTTTAGAAATAGCTGAGTATCCAACAAACACTCCTTCATTAGCTTTGCGTTCAAATCTGGCCAGCTGATCCCTTTGGTTCAGAATGAAACACAGGCATCCAACCCTAAGGATCTGTTTTGAGTGAAGCGGGCAGTGTTGACAGCTTCAACCCAAAAATATGAAGGCAAACCTAATGCACATAACATAGTCCTAGCAGCTTCTATGAGGGTTCTGTTTCTCCTTTCAGCCACTCCATTTTGTTGTGGAGTTCTAAAGTTTTGAGATATTCCTCTTTCTTCACAGAAGTCCTCGAAAACACTATTTTTAAATTCAGTACCATGATCACTTCTAAGATGCTTGACTTGGGCAGAGTTTAGAACTTCCGTCTTCTTGATAAACCCAATAATTTCTCTAGCAGCCTCTCCTTTGGTCTTTAGGAAGATCACCCAAGTGTACCTGGAGAACTCATCAACCATTACTAAAGTGTATCTTCTACCTACAAGACTTGAGACACTGACATGTCCAAACAAGTCCATGTGGATTAAGAAGAGAGGTTTATCAATAGAATAATTATGTTTGGATTTAAAAGACGTTTTTCTTTTGCTTACCCTTCTCGCAAGCTGTGCTGAGTTTATCCTTAACATAAGTTATAGAAGGGAAACATGTTACCAACTCTTTCTTACAGCGTTTGTTGATATTCTTGAAGTTCAGGTGTCATAACCTTTTGTGCCATAACCAGTTGAGGTCTGCATTACTTCTTGAGATGAAATAGGTTTCAGTTGTTGGATCACAATATATATACCTTTCTTTCTTTGTCTACACAACACAACTTTGTCTTGGGGATTTAGTATATACCTAGGTGCTCATCAAAGTTAACCTTGTAGCCAGCAACACAGTTGACTTATGCTAACAAGATTATGTTTTAGCCCAGACACATAAGCTACTCTGTTGAAGATTGCAGCACCAGCGTAAACGGTTCCATATCCTTCTGTGGATCCTTGAACATTGTCACCAAATGTGACCTTTGGGCCTTTTTCAGGCTTGAGATCACTCAGCAAATCTTTTCAACCTGTCATGTGGCCAGAGCAGCCACTGTCCAAGTACCAAACCTGACTTGGTTGTTTAACCTGCAGAGTGACATGGGGAAATATTAGTTTTTAGGGGAACTCATCATAAGGATGAGTTCTCCTTCTTCATCAACATTTGTTAGATGGGCGACTGAGATCAACATTAATATTTTCAATTTGGATTGTTCAGCTGAGATACTCTCCTCAATGACAATGTTACTTCCAACACTGCTGTTTTTGCAATATTGGAGCTAACAGTGTCAGCAGGCCTTATGTCCTCAGTTTCTGGACAGTCCTTGGCCATGTAAGTCTTCTTTCCACATTTATAACATTTTCTCTTTCTGGACTTTTTGAAAGAAGAACTTCGAGAAACACATTCTGGTTTATCTCTGTTGGACTTCTCAACAGGTTTTACAAATGTTTCATTTGTTTTAGAAGAGCCAGCAGATTGAGTGGAAGGTACAACAGCAACAGCTTTGCATGTACCCTCTTTCCTCTTTTTAGGAGGACAAAGATCAAATACAGGTAATTTAACTATTTTTTGTCCTTCCACAGGTTTGGAAAACTTATTTCCTGTTTTCTCAGATTGAGCAATGGCTTTGCCTTTGCCTTTGCCTTTACTAAGCTGTGATGACTTTTCCCTACTTGTGGTAGTGTGGTCATCATGCTTGGTTTTATCAAAAGATTTTCTTTCATTTATAACCAATTTTCCACTATGATTTAAAAATTTATTTAAAATCACAGCAGAGTTGCTTCCAACATGAGACTTACCCTTGTTGGATTCAGGCTACTTTCCTTTTGAATTTTTCTTTTCAAAGTATTCAGCATTGAATGGATTAATAGGTTTCTTACCACTAGCTTTAACACCAGAACCTGTCTGGTTGACAGGTTTAATGGCCAAAGCTGCAGTTTTAACTTGTTTTCCATTATGTTGTTTATGTGAACTGGCTAAGCACTTAGTAGGCTGGTTTGATGGTCCCTCACTAGTCTTTGCAACCTTTTCACATAAACTGTTAGTGTTTTGAGGCATGACAAACCTGTTTGTTGAAATCAGCTTTCCATTTACATTTTGAATAAATGTATTTGGAAGCTCACCAAGAGAAGACAGATCTGTTTTCAGATTCTTGATTTCAACAATTGAAGCTACTGTATCAAGATATCCTCCAAGATAAGCTTGGATTTGAGCCAGAATTTGCTCATTAATACATTGACTGACTCTTTTAGCTGAATGGCACCAAGAGTCAATAATCTTTTGAAGCTTAGAGTGCTTTGTATGTTTCTCTCTTTTCCTCTAATAAAATAGTGTTGATGTGTTTTACCTCATCAAGTTCAGTTTTCAACTTATGAAAACTGTCCAGTTCATTAAATTTTATGTTAAGTTCAGTTTTTAGCTTAGAAATTTCAGACTTCAAAGCATCGTGCTTCTCAATGGCAGCTTTCAAATCCACAAGTAAGTAATCAAACATTTTAACCTTTTCTTCAGAGCTGTAATCCTTATGTGCCGTTTGGTTTGGAGGATTTCAACAACTCATTTAGGATTTGGATTTAGAAATTCTCCTATGTCATGTTTGGATAGAAACTAAAAAGAAAGGATTTTGTTTCATTTAGCATTTCATATTCCCCACCTCTTCTCATTTCATAATCCACCCATCCCCCTAATTATTTTAAAAATCCTATCATTTTAAAATCCATCAATCTAAATTCATGGAAACCAAACGACACCATAAAGTTTTGTAGCTTATACATCATGGTGGGATTCTAGTTCTCTAAAGAGCTAAGAGCTTCAGCTTCAGCCAAGTATTGGTTGAAGTTACTTGTTGAAGGGGCGTCAGTTTCTGTTTGTTGGAAGCCACAGAGTCTTCCAACTTTTTCAACTTGGCCATGGCCATAAGGTACTTAAACCTGTACCCATCGTCCTTGTTTGTCTTGTAAGGCATGGAGGATGAGCCAATAGCTTTAGACACACAGTCAGCAGCTATATGGCCTGTTTTGCCACATTTGAAGCACTCAGCCTTGGATTTATCAAATGCCTTCTTTTTTGTAGCACCTGATTTCCTTTGCAGCATCTTACCTCCAAATCTTTTCTTATTGAACAATCTGACCAGCATATCAATCATTTGCTCATCATCAAGTTCAGTAAGATCTTCACAATCATCTTCTTCTATAGTCGTTACCTCCAATTCATCATCAGCCTGTTGATCAGCTTGTGTCAACACATCACACGTCTGACTTACAGGCTGTCTCATACTAGCCACTAAGGCTGCACCTCTCTTGGACATTTCCAAGGCATTTCTCTTTTGTTGCCTTGATTGTTCATCATTTAGCAAGGATCCATAAGGTTAACTAGATCCATGCCTCTGATAGTGCTTGAATTTCTAAGGATAGTAGAAAATTAATTCCATTCCTCAGGCAATATGTCCAAGAACTTGTTCACCAGGGTTAGGCTGTTCTTTGTGATCCCAACAGCTTTGAGATCATTGATTAATGCAGTGAACCTGGTGTAGGTTTCAATGAGACTCACCTTGGGTTTTGCAAAGAACAGTTCATATTGTCTAACAAGATTGTTTATCCTGTTATCCAATGTGATAGTGGGACCGTCACAGACAGTACACAAAGTATCCAACATTTCTTTAGTAGTCTTCATTTTCTCAACCTGTTTGAACACATCATCAGGTAAAGAAATGAAAAGGTTGTTCCTGACTTTGCATCAAGGGCCACCAGTCTTTGTCCTCATCAGTCCATTGAGCTTTTGGTTTCTCAATGGTCCTGACCTCAAGAACAGCACCTTCAACAGTAGGATTGATAGTAGTGACAGATGTAGGAACATATGGACCTTCCATCACTATCTCTGGTAGTTGCACGTCCAAAATTTTTAAGTAGAGCATCATTCTGCACTTCCAACCAAAGAAGTTTTGATGATTGAACTTTGGGGTTTTTACCATAGACACGTTGTCATACTAAGAAGAAGAGTTTGCAACACACTTTCTCAAAGTTTGTATGCATATATTAACAAGTGTTAATTATAAACAGGTTTGGACTGCGGAATAATCCAAACTGAGATGACAGAAACAACAGATGAATAATTAATCTAAGACTCACTTAGACTAGTTACAATGAATTCACTCACTAAGATGCACTCACTGTTTTACAAGACACAAACAAACAGCTCAGAAGCAGAACAGCTTAGACACACTAACACTATTCTATTCTTTGTTGAGGGCAGAACTTGCATTCATGAAAACACAATTCTTTTTGCACGTTCTGGACTTGTGGATGTCTCTCTTGGTTATCTCTCATTCTTAGAAGCTTCCTTTTATACTCACTTAGAGAATCCCAGTGAAACTGCCTCATTGGATGCAGAGATAGTGGAGTGCCTTTACAAAAATACAAGACTGCTTTTCTGCACATTCTGACAAAACAGAATTTGTCCCTTTGTAGCAGAATCTTTGTCTTTTCCTTTTTGTCTCTGTTGCATACAACTTTACCTATAAGAGGAATGTCAACTTTAATCCTTTCCTCTTCATGTATAGCCGTTTTGATATAAGAAATGGTCTGTCACCCATTTCAAATATCCTCTTTGTCTTCATGTATCAGAACATCTTATGTAGATAAAGCAGCTTCTGATTTTCCACTTTTGTCTTCGACTTGTAAACTAATATTCATGTCCAAGACTTTACATGATGACATGGAAACAAATTCCATAAAGTGTAAAACCTGTTCACAAAGAACAGGTTCTGTTCACAAAGTACAGAACACTTAACTTCTGTTCAACAGATATGAACAGCGTAGACAATTTATGCCAAACATGTCCAATAGTTTAAGACAGCTTAGGCAATCTGCCAGGTTACAACGAATGTAACAATGTGAGCAGCTTTGGGCTTATATTGCAAATCACTTATCAGGTTTCAATAAGGCCTTAAAAAAACCTTAAATTATACCCTTAAGTGTATCAAACAGGTTTGATTGATAATCTCCCCCATTGATATAGAACAGGTTTGATTGAGGTCTTTTTGTGCCTAACAATGTGTTTAATGAAGCTGACTTATTCAAGATCAATCTGGTTGACGTGGAGGATTTGTTTATTGAATTGTGTCGCAATAAGAGAGAAGAAAATTGCCGATTTGCACTTAAAGCTTTATTCCATTTCATGCACACCAAGCTGGTTTTTATGACAATTCAAGATCTATATATTGGAGTTGAGAGAGGGATGAGAATAATAACTATCACTACACCAAACAGATTTATCAAAAATATGGAAAGACTGAAAGAATATCAAGTGGTTATTGCCAAGCATCTAGTGTGTATATTCAAAGACAAGAATCAAAAGAAGAGAGCCATGCTGATGATAGAGTTAAATAAGTATTGTGATGGTACTCTTCAGAAGGTTATGATAGGTCTGAAAGGAAAACTTGCTTATGATGAAAAGCGATGATCGAAAAGTGGAGGCATGAGTCTAGGTGATAGAAAATTGACTGTAGATTTTGTGGCGAAGATTGAGTCTAGACTTAGCAGCAGAAAAAGCATTAGAAGGTGTGAGATGAAGCTGGGCCTCAAAGATTAAAGACTGATTACTATTCATAAAAGGGGGAGATTGTTGGGAATTAATGTTTGTTTATGAATGTAATAGTCTAGGGTCTGTTTTATAATTTCTCAATACTTTTTAAATGTGTATAAATAGTTTAGAGTACTGTAGTCGTACACAACTTTTACACGGAATATTCTCATTTGTACAGATAGGGTTTCTTGATTTCAGCGCATTACAAGAACAATATTGTAACTTCTCTCGTTGAAATCAAATCATTCGGTTAGTGGTGTTCTCAATTGTTATTCTTAATTGTTAGATTCGTATTTGTTATTGTTGATATTAGAATATCAACATGTTTGTGTGTATTTTCTGTTTTCCAATGATATTTTTCTCTATTGTACCCATTTGCTAAAACTACATGAATTTACATACTTTGCAATTGCATTTCTCTTTCGCTCATTATCAGACTATGTGTGCTTTCTTCAGTTTTCATTATTTATCTACCAATGATGGTGATCATCAATTTTCATCTTGTGCTCATTTAAAGCATGACTTCTACTTCTCTATGTGATGCTTGTGATTTTATGTTTTATATAGTTAAAAAAACTTTAAAAAACAATTATTTATCAAATACATGTGTAATACACGGGTCCATAACCTAGTAATATATTATTTTAAAAAGTTACTGCAATGTTTATAACACGCCGTATTTTGATATATTTCTCTGACTCTCCACTTTTGTCCATTACCGCCTTACCAGTCACCGATTGACAATAGTAAAGCTGAAAAATAACACGACGATCGATAGTTGCATATTTAATGATTGGCTTTATAATCTTCTCCATTCATCCACATCAAATGGTTGAGTTTATTTGTAAACGTTAACTAGGGCAACTGGGCAAAGGATTTAGGTTGTAAAGAAAGGAAAATTGCAAAGTATTTCATAGTAATTAAAGGCTCCAAAACGACATTCAAAATGATGGAAACGACAACCTTCACTTCCATAAATGTATACAGTTGGAACAATTTATTTTTCATGAATTAACTTTTTATTTGGAGTCTCATGTTTACTAAATAAAAAAAAGGGATAAAGTCATACAATAGTAACCTACTTTTGAAATTTTATCAATATGGTACGTCTACTTTTTTAAATATCGATATGGTACATGTACTTCAATTATTCATACCGATATGATCATATTTGTAATAGACCCCTATTTTTCATACCATTAGAACCCTGTTTCGTATGTAAAAAACGGGCTCTATTATGTAGAATGACCGTATCGATACAGAAAATTAAAGTACACGTACCATATAGACAATTAAAAACGTAGACGTACCATATCGATATATTTTCAAAAGTAGGTTGCTACTGTATGGCTTTACCCCTAAAAAAACACCAAAATTATAAAATATTAAAATATAGACTAAATTGCAGAAATTGTCCCTGTGATTTGCATAAAATTTTGGATACGGTTCATGTGGTTTCAATTTTGCATAAATGGTCCTTATTTTCACTGTTTACTTACAAATATGGTCCATCTGCCGTTAACTTTAACAATCAAATAGTTAAATCTTTTATAATGACCATTTTACCCATTTCATTTAATAACATTTTGGTCCCTCAAGTTTGTTCTTCACTTTAGTTTTGGTCCCTCCAGTAATTTTTTGTTTTTAACTTTTCTATTATTATTGTTATTGTTATAAGAGTTAATTGCATAGATGGTCCTTTAACTAACCCCAAATTGCAGTTATCGTCCTTTTTCCAAAAAAGTTGCAATTTGGGTGTTTTATGTACCGAAAAGTTGCAATTAATGTGCTTTCTAACAGAATCTGTTAAATATCTCTGTTAAGTCAAGGGCATTTTAGTCTTTTTAAGGATAAATGACCTTTTTTGCAATTTTTTCTTATTACTATTATTAAAAGATCAAATACTTATTATTATTATTATTATTATTATTATTATTATTATTATTATTATTATTAATAAGAATTTATGATTTTTCCAAATCTAAAAATAATTCACTTGCCCCGTTTCTTAAACACTGAAAAATCCCCAATCAGTATTCTAAACTTTCTCACTTTCACCACAGCCACTTCGCGCCATACTGTAACAACCTAGCATTTGACCTAACTTTAATTTTAGTATTTTGAGCTAATAATGTAATTTTATTACATTATTTGTTTTGTAATTTAATTAAGTAATGAAATTATTTAATTAAATTATATAAATGTTTTAAAGTATTTGAATGATCAAAATAAAAGAGATGTGTTATACAAAAGTGTAGGGGGTTAAATTGCAAATATAACTAAGTTGAAATATAAAATCTCAAATAATGGAATTAAGGACCATTATTAACATTTATGAAAATTTCATTCTCTCACTCTCTTCTCTTTCTAGACTTACGGCTCCTTCACCAAAATCATCTAGAAATTCAAAAATTTTGCATTCAATTGATAAATTGAAGTCACTGGAAGTTACAAACATCATCAATTAACTGGAATCTACAAGATTTTGAGGTAATATTTGATTTAAATTTTGAAAATTTATGAAGTTTGGTTCGGTTTTGAGAAAAACCGAAACCAAAGATTATAACATGAATTTGTAGTTGCATGTTTAGATTTTCAGTAAATAATCATGTATTTAAGTATTTAGAAGTTACATAAACAAAAATTGTAGTTTAGATCGTTCTAATTAAGTAAAAATTTGAGTTTTTGTGAAAAAATTGTGTTCTTGACAAAAGAAAGGATTTTTGGACGATTTTGATCAATTTATGGTGTTTTTGATAGAGAAAATAGTATAAAAACAACCCAATAATGATAATATAACTTATCTAAAAGTTGCATGTTGATAAAATGGGTTTTAGTGAATTTTGATGAAAAACCCGTATAAATACAAGATTGAACACCAAGAACAAAAATCTGGAAATTTACAAGTTATGGGATCCGAATTCGGTTGGGACCGAATTCGGATATGATGCTTGTTTCGGATTTAAATTCGGATGATGCACTCCGGATGGTCCCAAATATGGATGCCTATTTCGGATGCTCATTTCGGATCAATCACTTCGGATGAAACCGAATCCGGATGACCTAATTCGGACGGCCCATTTCGGTCCAAATCCGGATGATTTTTTTCATGATTTAAAGATTAATGAATAAAGCAACATAAAATATATATTTGTATATATATATATATATATATATATATATATATATATATATATATATATATATATATATATATATATATCTTTTGAGAATTCAAAGAAACAAAGAAAATGAACCAATGAATGATTGATGAGTTATCAGTTATCAGAATCAGATCAGTTAAAGATTTAAAGCTAAAAGCTAATGATATTGCTATGATATAATTCTAGACATGTTCAGATAAATTCTAAACAAAGAACTAAAGATTTAAAGATACTGAAAGTGGGTCACAGATTTGAAAAGAAAAGCCAGAGATCATATAGACAAAGATTTAAAGATAAATCCTGAGATAACTCAGGTGGTGGATTTAAATCTGCTTGATAAAGACCACAGGACCAGTGAGTTATAGATATTCAGTTTTGCATGCTAGATTCCGGTTGAGACATATTGTTGATGATAGTTTTTTTGACATTCATACATGCTCAGCTGGATTGTGACCTGTGCACACCATGGTTAGGTGATGCCCTGTGGATCATGATAGCTATTTGACTTATCATTTCGCATGACATTGTACTTACAGTTCATTTCAGATATTGCTATGAGTTTATTGTTATCATGACCTTGATGACTTATGCTTTCATTATAGCTCGCATATTTGACATATTGATTCAGCTTAGCATGATTAGCTTTGACGGTCTATTGTTCTAGACCATGCTACTTCACCAATTCTATTGAACTTGGTATAGACACTCCGATGTTTCCCCCATGTTGACCGCCGGTAGCTAGCCCAGCATAAGTGGATAGCTTCCACTAAAAGGCGTGTGCGTGGCGTGGACATCATCCTATCCTATGACTACTATGTCTCAATCATAAGTGGCTGTAGCGGCAGTCAAGACATATCACGCTAGACCCATGATCCGCTTGATTAATGCATGTAATCTGAAAATCTAAATTCTCACTAAGCTTTGCTTACAGATGTTGTTTACACTTTTTACAGGAAAAGATAAAGGAAAGTCACCTGCTGGACCTAGTTCTTAGGTCTTACAAGATCAAGATTGAAGTATTCTATAGACCACTACTCAACAACCTTTTGGTACAGATTGGCAGATGATGATTGTGGTGGTCTGGGTAGATTTAATTTGATTGTATGATGACATGAATTAGATTAGTCTTGTACCCTTTATAAGTTTAATTTATAAACTGTAATTTGCACTTAAATGGTATTAAACTTAATACTAATATTTTGTACTTGTAATTTGAAATTCCGCAATATAATTACTCTATCTTAGTTACGATTGATATCGTGTTGCAAGATGTGGGACCTAGACTCGTGACGACTGCCCCGTAAGGGGTGGTCTTCACACATACACACACAGACACGAAAGCTTCAATTAAGTTTAGAGATGAGAATTGAATATAGTTTTCTCCGGAAAGTTGTCGGACTCCCGACGAAATACCGGTTCAAAGAGCTTGAAGAAGCCATCGATGGATGGAAGTCGTTGATCCGAGAAGGTGCATCAGGATCTATTTTCAAAGGAAGATTAACCGACGGTACGATAGTTACAGTGAAGAGGATCTAGCACGAAGAGGAGAGAGGTGGAAAAATTGAGAGTTGGCGGATGGTTTCGTGGAAACAGCGATTGAGAGTTGCAATCGACGTAGCGAAAGGCGAAAGCCCTAGATTACCTACACCATGATTTCCGGTCAAAAGCCCTTCACCTCGACGTCAAGCCAGAGAACATCCTCCTTAACGAGAAATACGACGCTATCGCTACCACCACATCCCATCTCTTTCCCC